>CM076579.1:1626494891-1626873716 GCA_034641835.2 Pinus albicaulis
ACCTTTGAACTTCCGACCTTTGAATGAATATACAAAACTGGAGGGAGATCGTACGGAGGACACGTAGAGGTGACGTGGCGAAAACGGTTGACAGCAGAATGATCAATGTTGGGGGAAGAATAATCTGGACCATCAGATCTCAAAGGAGATTAACGGTGGGAAACTAGCGGAGGACGACGAATGGTGGACCACGGGCACGATGGCCGTGGTTTAAACTCCGCGCAACTTCGTTGATCGATGACCGTTGGATGAGGCACCCGAAATCTAACGGCTGATAGGAATATCGCTGGGTGTCCTGAATCGAAATTTAACGCACGATGAACAAGCGGTTTTGAAACCGTACAGGAGCCACGCATCAATCACCATATGGAATCGCTGGCCAATGGGAAAATACTGCCAGCTCTCGGATGGTGGTGCGATGAAAACCGGGCTATTTTCTGTACAGTGCGCGGGAGGGGACCATGGGAACAGGCGGCCTCTGGACCATCAGATCATAATTTAAATGAACGGAGATCGCCCTGTCGGGGTTATAATGGGGAAATGCGAAGGGTTATGGGGCCAACGATCACCGTCCGATCAATAAGATCAACAGTCGACCTTGCACCCAATACACTTCGGAGATAGGCACTTTCAGTGCTGGCGGGTGGTTCTGGCACTGGATTACTTGGAGGAAAAAGGTGTGGGGCTAGCAGAAGAGGGGCTATGGCCTGTTATAATGTGGAAAATGGGTTTTTAAACCATTTTAATGCATTTTGAAGCCATGAAGAGGGTAACGATGGAGGGTAGAAGGGGAAAATGGCATAACGAAGGGTGAAGGTAGGATTTAAAGAGAGATTTGGGAGGAAATTGGGATAGAAAGGGGACTTTGCTGAGGGGAAAGAGGGGTAACAGGGTGAGCTCGACAGAGGGAAAAAATATCAACGGCAAAGGTATAGGAGACCTCAAGGATGATGTGTCTCAGGGGAGATGCATTCATTGGAGTCTCAGAAACATTTTAGCCCCCTACTTTGATTTGTAAAAATTTTATAGGGGGGCTAACAATGGCTCCACATGGGGATGGATTCTTCTTGAAGGGGTCAAGAATTCAGAGGATAAATCTTTAGTGTAGGCCAGGTGCCCACTGCTTTACACATCCCTTCTTTCTTTGATAATTTGCCACAATATGAAGACATTACATCAGCAGAAACTTACTCCAACCAACTACCAACCCATACTACAATCCTAGCATTTTTTCTTCTTCTAGGGTGCATTTGAGCTAGCAGACCCTTTGCATCTTTTATTTTTGCAAACAAAAAATAAACCTATTCTACATCTACCCTTATTGCTCCATGAGACCAGTTTAAACTATTGGTCTCATATGTTTCTCTACCTAATCTAATATCTGCTGGGATTAAACTGTCCAGCAGATTTCTTCTCTACATTCTACAACAGAAATTGAAAAACAGTCAAGCCAGGATTAGACTGTCTGACTTGCTGTGGGTCCACAGCATAAAGACAGTTGCACATGGGAAAAATTTGCAGAAAACTGAAAAACAAAACTGTGAAGGCTTGAGATCTGAAACTTGAAACATCCTTCTTTCCTTTTTGTGACTCAAGTTTTGAGCATGTTAGAGTCACCTCCTTTTCTTCATTTCAGCTCTGGTTTTGGGCATGTTAGAGCTGATTCTTCTTTTTTCTTTGTTGGTCCAGATTTTTTGGCATGTTAGGACCATCTGTTTTACTTTCTTTGGCTCAGGTTTTGAGTTTATTAGAGCCACTCTTTTTCATATCAGAGGTCCATGTTTTAAGCATGTCAGGACCTCTCTTTTCCCTCTATTTTTTGAAACATTTTTCTTTTTTTCTTGAAAATAAAAACTGCAATGGTATGTACAATGGAAATGGAGACTGGAAATTGTAAATTAGCATAAATAATGTTTGAGCATCCTGCCATTGACAGGACCCCCAAACAGCTCAGTGCCATCCAATTCTTGTAAGAAGAAAGCATTAGGACCCACAGTGGCCTGGATGAGGTATGGACCTTGCCACAAACTGTCAAATTTGTTGTGCTTTCCTTTATCCTCTCTTCTCAAATCCCACTTCAAAACCTTATCTCCAACTTTGAAATCAGCAGCTTTGGTTCTTTTGTCAAATAATTTCTTTATGTTCTCCTGAACTTTCACTGCTCTGTTGTAGACCTCTTCCCTTGTTTGTTGGAGATGGATTGTATGATTTATTCTTCTCACCATGTTGTCTTCTTCTGTTTGGATCTCCTGGATCAGTTTGATCACCAATATCCCAAGGCTGGTAGGGAATACTGCTTCTATTCCATAGACAAGCTGAAAATGTGACATGCCAATGGACTTCTTTGTTGTAAGCCTGTCAGCCCACAAAGCATGTACTAGCTTGTTATGCCATGATTTTTTGTTCTCTTCCAACAGTTTTTTGATGATGATCAACAGGCTCTTGTTTGATGATTCAGCTAATCCATTACCTTGAGGGTAATAGGCAGTTGAATGACCAAGTGCTATTTGGTACCTGTGACAAAAATCAAACATCTTTTTGGATCCAAAAGCAGTAGCATTATCAGTGATTATTTTCCTTGGGCAGCCAAACCGAGAGAGGATGTGACTTTCTAGGAAACTAATGATGACTGAATCTGTGGCATTCCTAGTGGGCACGGCCTCTATCCAATTGGTGAAATAATCTGTGGCTGTTAGGATCCATTTGTGCTGAGCGAAAAAAGCAGGGTAAATTTCCCCTATGAAATCTAGGCCCCATTGCAGAAAGGGGCCTTCAACAGTGATGGGTTGTAGGGGTAAAGGGAGGAGTTTTCTTTTTCCCTCAAAGATATGACATTTGTGGCAAGCAACTATCATTTTATGAACATCATTGAAGAGTGTGGGCCAATAATAGCCAGCTCTGAGTATTTTGTTTGCAGTGGCTTTCCAACTCAGGTGGCCTCCACATTCTCCAGCATGGAATTCTTGTTTAACCCTCTCTGCCTCATTTTCGGTCAAACATTTAAGCAAAATGCCATTAGGATTCTTCCAGTATAAGTTTTCATTCAGAATGCAGTAATTCCTATCTTTTAGCTTTACAAATCTGGCCTTGGTCTTTGATAGTTCGAGAGGGGCATTGAGATGTGTAAGCACATACAGAATGTCGGAATACCAAAGAGAGCTCTGAAATTTTTCCTCAACAGTGAGATCAGGAAATTCTTGTTGCTCATCCAAGGTACTTATCATGTTAATGTCTAGGGCGTGTAGGTTTGATTCAGCCATTAACTTAGCTAAGCCCTGACCTTTAATCAGTTTGGTGGGTTTTATCTCAAGGTCATATTCTAAGATCACAACTATCCATTTGCCCCTTTTTCCATCTAGGTCTTGGGATAGTATATCTTTGACTATGATGTTGGGCACATAAGCTATAGTGTGAGAATGCAATATGTACACCCTAAAATCTTTCAAGGCCTTAATCAGGGCATAGGCCTGTTTCTCCATGATATTGTATTTCAAGGGTGCATCTCTAAGTGCTTTGCTAAAGAAGGCAATTGGTTGTTCCATTCCCTCTGTGTTTTTCTGCAGCAAGACTGCAGCCACTGTATGCTTCGAGGCGAATGAAAAGATCAGGAAATCTTTGGAGAAATCTGGGCTGATTAGGACGGGAGCTTGGGTAAGTGCAAGTTTCACTGATTCGAAAGATTTTTTAGCTCCTACAGTCCATTTAACTCCTGCACCTCTCTTCAGCATGTTAGTCATGTTCCTAAGGTGTTCAACCAAATTTGGAATAAACCTCCTAAGGAAGTTAATATTTCCAATGAAAGACTGTAATTCCTTGATGTTTCTGGGGTGTGTGATCTATAGTATTCCCTCAACTCGGTGGGGGTCTATCCTGATTCCCTTCTCGGATATAATGTGGCCAATAATTTTACCCTCTTGTAGCCCAAAGACATTCTTTTTAGGGTTCAGGGACAAACCAAACCTTCTACATTTTTCAAAATAATTTTCTCAGATGTTTTAGGTGTTCTTCTTCAGTCTTAGAAAATATTGTTATGTCATCCAAGTAGATAACAATGAAGTTCCCTATCTCATCTGAAAATGCTATGTCCATCGCTCTTTGGAAGGTGGCTCCAGCATTCATCAATCCAAAAGGCATCTTCACATACATGAAGGTACCCCATGGAGTGGTAAAGGCTGTTTTGAGTTGGTCTTCTGGGATTACTAAGACTTGGTTATATCCGGAGAAACCATCTAGTAGGGAAATCCTCTTAGAACCTAATACCTTCTGAAGAATATGTTCCATTTTAGGCAATGGGTAATTGTCTTTGAGTGAGGCTCTATTGAGATTCCTGAAGTCTATACACAATCTGATCTCTCCTATTTTCTTCCTTACAGCCACTAAGTTTGATACCCAATCAGAGAACTTCATTGGCACAATTATACGTGCTTCATACATTTTCTCAATCTCCTTCTCTACTGCAGGCAATTGTTTGGGATTGATTCTACGAAGTTTTTTCCTAAAGGGCTTCTGATTTTATTTCAAGGGTATTTTGTGTTGGATAATATTTGTGTCATAGGCCTTTAAGTCTTCATAGCTCCATGCAAACACATCAATGAATCCCTTGAAAATGTCAATGTATTTCTCCTTCATGTCTGCAGGTAAAGACTTAGCTAGTTTAATCATTTTGGGCTCATCTTCAGTGCCTATGTTGCATTCTTCCACATCAGAGTCTGCATGTTCTATGGTGGGCTTTTTTGCCACATCATCAAAGTCAAAAAGGTCCTCTAAGGGTGCCAGGCCTCTGGGTATATTCTTATCTTTGGCCTGCAACACCTCCATTTCCTCAATATCTCCATTTTCACATTTGCGGTCTGGATTTCCAGTCTGTTCATCTAAAGAATTTATTTCTACGTTACAGGGTGTTTCTTCCTCATCTGAGGACTCATCACTTAGGCAGCTATCATCAGATTTAGAGTCTGAATCAGAAAATTCAAACTCGTTTCTGCGTACCAGAAAGTCTTCGATCTGCTTATCACCTTCAAAAACCTGCCAATATTTTTTGTTATCCAGCACAGCAGGTCTAAATTTAGTTTGAATGATGATCTGTTGGTCGCTGGGAGTCTTGGGGTAGGAACTAGCTAGGCAAGCTAATCCATTTGCAATGACATTTTGACTCCTAGGAACGAACACTAATTTGTATTCAACAAACATTTTCAGAAGATCCATGGTGTCATTCCTATATTCTCTCAGCCTAGGATGTTTCGCTGTGTATTCCCCGTTTACCTATTTAATAATCAGCTCAGAGTCTCCACGCACATTAATCCTACGGGCTCCTAATTTTCTCAATAGATTTAGACCCAGGATCAGAGCCTCGTATTCAGCGACGTTATTTGTGCATTTGAAGTGCAAGTTGCAGGCATGAATCTCTGCATAATCATTCTCTGAGTTATGAATCCACACTCCTGCCCCAGCATTTCTTCTGGTGCATGACCCATCGAAGTTCATCACCCACTGGGGTTCATTTCCGTTTTCGTTATCACTCTTTTCCCTATAGCTGGTTTCGCCCTTATGTTGTGTTGTAGGGTCTACACTGGGCTGTGGATTACTTTTTTCCTCGTGAAATGTATGAGTTTCAGGGATCTGGTCGGACGGTTGTTTATGCTCTATTCTTTGTTCACTCGGGGTTAAGTCTCCACCACATATCCTACAGGTTTCATTGTGGTTTTCTTCTTCGTTGTCCTCTAAATCCAGAGCAGCCATTATGTTAAAATCAATAGCTTCTGCCTCTCTGTTTGTATCTCTGTTTTGGGACTCTCACCCTTCTAAGGATTCATCATTACAAAAGATGAAGGAGTCAAGGTCTGTATGTACAGAATAAATAAGTGAATTTTCTAGTTTTTCGAGGCTACTGACTAATAATTTCATCTGTGCCTCCCTATACAGTTTTCTAAGTTGGCCAAATATTGGGATTGTGGCATATGATCCATCCATCTACATTGTACCCTGCAACTTGGCTCCCCATGATCTTGATAGTAGCATGCCATACTTGGGTGGCACATTTGCCACCACAACATCCATGACCATGCATTTAGCTGGGATTTGAGTTAAGCTCACACACAAGTCTTTGATCAGGCCTAGGCATTTTACTATACTAGAGTCGAAAGAGTATAAATCTTTGTAGGGCCTGGTTATCTCTAGACCTAATCTTTCCATAACTACCTTAGGAATTAGGTTGTGAGATGCTCCAGAATCATGCATTGCATTATGCAGGATCTTGTCATGAATGTTGAGACTGATATAGAAAGGTGGAACTACCCCTTTCCTGAAACTTCCCCTCTATCTTAGGACCAAACAAGAGGGCAGGTTGATCATCATTCAAATTGACAGAGTCACCATTCTCACCTAAGTTCAAAGCTCTCAAAATCTGGCCTTTATATACATCCTGAGTGGCCAGCTCAGAAAGTGGAACAAAGATTTTAATTCTTGCAATCTCACTTTCCAAATTGAAAGTGGACTGACTCTTTGGAATGCTCATCTCTGTTTTATTTGCCACTGCCTTAGTGGCTAAATCAGTGGGTTGATTCTCATTATGCACAGTGTTTGTGACAGTTTTATCAGAAGCACTAACTGCAGTGCTAGTGCTGCTAGATGGTTTACCTTGTGCATTAGTGTCTTGGTTGTCTTTTTCTTTATTCCTTCCAGAACCTTCAGCTGCTGATTTTTTGTTTTCAGCAGTTGCTTTAGAAGATTTCTCAGGTCTCTTCTTGATGGTAGTCTCAGAAGATTTGATTTTAGCAGTTTCTTGACTCTTTTTGCTTCTAAGATCATATTGTTCTCTAACCTATATCATGGCATTTTCAAATCCTAATCTGTAATCTTTAGATTCCAACCATTCCTCCTCCCAACGAGAGGGTGAAGGCTAGTATTCTTCTGAATAACAGTTATGGATTGAATCTTCTGTTTCAAACATATTAATTGTTTTCCCCTCAGACTCTTCTATGATTCCCTCATCTTCATCAAGAAAATTCTCTTAGAATGGGGGGATAACTTGTTGGTCTAACTCTCTTTGTCTGTTGGGAGTGTTATTGTTTCTTATAAAGTTTTGGTTCTGGTTTTGGTTTCTTTTCTGGTTACTAACTGTGACAACATTTTTTTCCATCATTTGCTGTAATCCTTCCACATTTTTGGATAGCTTATCATAATTTTGGTCAGATGTGGAAGCTACATTGTCATCTCTATATGTTACCCTTCTCTCAGATTTCAGTCTTTCTCTCTTTTCAATTAGATTGGCTTCTATATTCACTGCTCCTTTTTGCATGTCCTCCAATGTATTGTATTCCTTATCCCTAAGCTCATAGGCCATGTCAGCATCAAAACCCTCAGGGTATTTTGCTAGGGCCATGCCTTGAGGAGGCTTCATATGTGGAGGGAGAGCATTATAAATGTTGTTGAACCTTGTTGTGTACTCGTGGACACTCTCTCCTACGTTTCTTTTAAGGGTCATGTATTCTTCTAGGAGTTGGCGAGGGTTTGCCCTAGTTTCCCATTTGTTTATGGAAGTCTGATATAAGCCCGGAAGATCGTTGATGCTACCTGGAGGTAGGCCTTTAAACCATTTCTTCACATCACCCCCTAAGCTTTGGGCAAAGATTCTAATTTTGACTGTATCATCATCAATTTCCATGTAGTCAAAAGAATCTTCCATTTTATCTACATGTTGCTGGGTTGTGATGGATTCTTTTGCAGTGAAGTGTGGGATCTTGGACTGATAATCATCGGGTAAGGGTACTAGAGGTTGGGGTAAAACCAAAGGTGCATACCAGGCTGCCATAATGATATTTTGATGAGGTAAAGGGTTAACTTGGGCAACCAGTATATGGATGACAGGGATATTATGACCAGCAAAGGACTGATGAGCAGACCTAGGGTGACTGAGCCCCAAGTTTTGTATGAGATGTAAATCAGGAGGTGTAGATGGAGGGGTCTGTCTATTCCCAAGGTGTTTACCACCTTGCTGTGGTGAATCAGAAAGCTCAGGGTCTAGCTGATCTAAGCTACTGAATATCCTAGTTCTAAGTAAGCTATTAGGTAGGTCTAGGTCAAGGTGAAAGTGTGATAGAGTTGTAAGATCTTCTAGTGTGGAATTAGCTCTATGGATGTGTTGGGAAATAGTTGTTCTTTTAGGTGTATGATTTCCCTTGAGGATGCTCTCAGGATTGTCAACTATTTCAAGTGGGTCTGGGTTAGGGTAAGCTCTTGTATGAATGGTTCTAGAAGCAAGAATGTTGTTTTCTGATCCAACAGCTTAACCCTACTTGTTACTTCTACTGTGGTTGATGTTGTTATGGAGGCTGGTCTCCCAGTGAAGTCTAATGTGAACCAAGATAATAAACGGGCCTACTGATCACCAGTGGAGTCTTTAAAACGTTTATGGAATATTGGAGTCGCCAGGTGGAGGGTTTAGAAAATTTTTGGAGGGTACATTGTCCACCACAGTGCTCCTGAGATGTCCCTTTTCAAGGATATCTTCAAAACACAGCAAACTCTAACCAAAGATTGACTGGGATGGCATTTACCAGATATGTCACCTCTAAAAGAGTGTGAGATCCGGAGGCTACCTGGCCCTTTCCAGACTCTATCCAAGAGTATGGGAAACACAACAAATGGTATAGAGGTTGATGTGAGAATAAGACTGTTTAACTGCAAACCTAACCAGAGATTGTAGGTCTTGAGAATGCTTAAGAATATTTAAGGGGTAATGCACTCAGCGTCCCCAGCGGAGTCACCATTATGTTGGGGTTCCCATGTTTTGGCCAGATTGGCAAGACCAAAAGATGAGACAACATCATAACCACTTTCAGACCTCAGGATCTAGCCCTCCTGGGTCCAGAGAGGGATCTCTTTTATTTGAGCAAAGGATTATTTCTATGAAGCTCAAAGTTTAATATGTTAGGCTAGTTACAGGCACGGGTTTTTTTGTTTGGTTGTTTGTTTTGGTTGCTAGTTATCAGGAAAGAAGGGTCAATGTAAGACTAGGATGAGCAAAGAGGGATAAGGCAGAGGTGAAATATTCCAGGAAATATTCAAAACCATTGGGCAATGGAGTCAAGAAAGGATTTGCTTGCTACTCAATAGGCAGGCTTTCAATTGGGCTAGTCATCTGAAACTTAGGATCTTTCAAGATGATTATGTGATATGGAAAGAAGGAGAGGAGGAGATAACACAGATTTCAGAGCACAAAGTTATAGATCAGCAGGTCGTACAAGGATCCTAGTGGACAGGGCTAACTCTAATCCCCAGTGTTCCCAAATATTCCAACTAAATATATAACAAGAAGCATCTAAGAACTGAATTCATTTAATTCATACATCAGAGAGTAGGCAATAACATCCATTACACTGGTTAAACCAACTGAAATCATTTCTCAGATAACACATTCAGAAGAGAAACATAAATGGCAAGGAGAGTAGCAACATAGGGTATCTAACAAGGGTAAGTCCTATGCCAAATTTCTGATGCAAGCCAGTAGAAATGAAATGAAATGAATGTAAACACAGAGATAGGAAAACATCACCGCTGATTCAGATCAGGATCCAGAGAAATGTGCTTGTCATATTAAGTAACAATACTAATCAAGTACAATATTGCCAATAGCTGAATACCCAGTCCGAAAACATATCCATCAACCTATCTTATAATCTTTACACAGAGACTGAGTCTCAAAAGCAACTGCTTGATGTTTCTCTGATAACTGGTCAACAGCCATTACAATGAGTTCTTCATGAATTTATAGCTCGGGAGGAGCAGAGGAGGTAGGTGGAGAACTAAATGCAGTATTAAATTTCTGAAAAGAAAGAGGGTCGACGCCCATTCTGTATAGATCTTGTGCATTAATCTCTGGTGTTCTCAGAGTGTATGAACAATCTTCTTCAGACCAGGAGTTACTCTGATATGACTCAAAATGCAGTACTGTGCAGTACTTTGGTATATAAAGAAAACGACTGAATGGACTGCCATGCTGGTGAAACAAATGCTTCTGATAGCATAGGAATGCTACGAAGGGGAGAGAAAACTTGCTTGGACACCATATAAACTGAAACCATAATGTGTACTGTGCCCTTGCTCTGGAAGAAACGTTCTGCTGATTTGAACCCCGATTTCAAGAATCTCTGTGTGATGTACCTTCTGCATGATTTTGGGTTCACTGATCTGTAGCTTTGCCTCTAAACTGTTGTATTACGCTCAACCCTCAATTTTGAATGTTGGAATCCATGATCATGAAGCTATTTTTTTTCTTCACGGCTTCATAAATGTCTCGATCCTGCAATATCTAGGCTTTAATGGTGCGGGATAGAGTTTGCGAAGTTTCAAACTTTGTCCTTTGACAGAATTTATACTACCGCAACCTTTCTTGAAATTTCTCTGTAGTACCAGCTTCAGTTTTAATTCTGCCTGCTCAATGCGCCACTCACAATGATTCTTATAAATTATGGCGATATTCCGCCTCTCTGGAAACCCTGCACAATACGAAAACATGTTAAGAAGACAATGGGGATGGTGGACACAACGGGATGGCTAGACTAACGATGCGGACTGGTTTGATGGCAGAACTATCATGAAACACCTTACAGTGTGGTGACAACAACATAGATTATAGTCAAGAGGTGACGTGGCGGAAAAAATCAACGAAAAACATTTGAACTTTCGACCTTTGAATAAATATACGAAACTGGAGGGAGATCGTACGGAGGACACGTGGAGGTGACGTGGCGGAAACGGTTGACAGTGGAATGATCAATGTTGGGGGAAGACTAATCTGGACCGTCAGATCTCAAGGGAGATCGACGGTGGGAAACCAGCGGAGGACGACGAATGGTGGACCAGGGGCACGATGGCCATGGTTTAAACTCCGCACAACTTCGTTGATCGATGACCGTTGGATGAGGCGCCCGAAATCTAACAGCTGATAGGAATATCGCTGGGCGTCCTGAATCGAAAGTTAATGCACGATGAACAAGCGATTTTGAAACCGTACAGGAGCCACACGTCAATCGCCGTATGGAATCACTGGCCAACGGGAAAATACCGCCAGCTCTCGAATGGTGGTGCGATGAAAATCGGGTTGTTTTCTGTACAGTGCGCCGGTGGGGACCATGGGAACAGGCGGCCTCCGGACCGTCAGATCAGAATTTAAATGAACATTGGTCACCCTGTCGGGGTTATAATAGGGAAACACGAAGGGTTATGGGGCCAACGATCACCGTCCGGTCAATAAGATCAACGGTCGACCTTGCACCCGATACACTTCGGAGATAGGCGCTTTCAGTGCTGGCGGGTGGTTCCGGCGCTGGGTTACTTGGAGGAAAAAGGTGCGAGGCTAGCAGAAGAGGGGCTATGGCCTGTTATAATGTGGGAAATGGGTTTTTAAACCATTTTTATGCATTTTGAAGCCATGAAGAGGGTAACGATGGAGGGTAGAAGGGGAAAATGGCATAACGAAGGGTGAAGGTAGGATTTAAAGAGAGATTTGGGAGGAAATTGGGATAGAAAGGGGACTTTGTTGAGGGGAAAGAGGGGTAACATGGTGAGCTCGGCAGAGGGAAAAAATATCAATGGCAAAAGTATAGGAGACCTCAAGGATGATGTGTCTCAAGGGAGATGCATTCATTGGAGTCTTAGAAACATTTTAGCCCCCTACTTTGATTTGTCAAAAAAATTTAGGGGGGCTAACACCCCCTCACTCGAATCTTCCACAATAGGAGTAGGTTCTTGTTGGGGTGGCTGAGACATGGAAGCAAAGGAAGGGGTCATGGGGACCGATTGAACCAGGGTCAAAGCAAGATAATGTTTGGGATAACCAGGCGGGATAGTGGTTGGTGGATCGATGTACCAGATTGGGATCCACAGGATCATGTTAGGAAGGGATAAGGTAGCCATAACATGTACCAAAAATAATCTAGGAGGGGGAGCTAGAAACGGTTTCTTAACGGAGGGGTAATGGCTAGGAGGGATAGCTCCGAGATGGTTAAAGCCAAGAGGAACTGTACTATGAAGGTAAAGAGGCTCATGGGTACCAACTGTAGATGAGGGGCCTTCAGGAGGGGGTCCTAAAGGCTGAGTCGAGGTGCTAGGAGGAGGTTCCAAAGGACGGGGCTACTGACTAGTCAAAGCGGACCATTTGAGGTCAAACCAGGACGATTGCATCATGCAAATGTTCGATGATCTGGGATCTAAGACAAGAGAAGAAAGACTAGAGAATGAACCAAGAAAAAAGGAGTCTTTGTAGACTCCAGATGAAACACTGGTCAAAGGTTCGACTATTTGTTTCTTGGCCACTGAAGAGATGATGGACTCAGGGGAGGTCTAAGACTTCAGTTCGTAATATGTCAACTGGTCGATGGTGACAATATTTTCATTGTGAGGAAATTACATCTTACAGTGAGACGCAGATCGGACATCAGACATCGCATAAGTGTAGCTATGACCCAATATAATGTTGTAATCTAAGGGGGCATCAATGAATTCTACGCCAACACAAACAGTCTTACCCACAAGAGTAATAGGGAAATTGCCGAACAGGCCTATGGGCTGGGAAGAGTGGCCATCCCATGCTCAAAGGGTGATAGTAGAAGGATCCAACTCAAAAGATCCGAGTTGCTTCCAAACCAAAGCAGACATCACATAGGTGGATTCCCCCTCATCAATGATACAATGAGAGACGTAGGCATTCCGGATCTTGATGGGGATTTGGAAGGTGATGGAAGTAGGAAGGGGAGGATGTTCTAACTATTCAACATCAAAAACAATCAAATGATCATCGGAAGGATCCACAGCACCCATGGTAGTTAGTAGAGATTTTCTTTGTGAAGGGCACGACTGGAGGAGTTCCAGTGTTGAGATGGTAGCATGGGATTACGCTAAATCATCTACTATACTATACGAATGGGCAGCTGTGTCAGAAGCAGTGTTTCAGTGTAATGGTCCCTCGGGGATCTTGGTATGAACCTCTACCTTAGGTTGAGGGATCTGTAAAGGAACATTGGTTGTCAAAAGAGGCTCTGTGGAACCTGAAGAAGGGGGCTCGGGGGCAGATGTAGCGGGAGGCTTGTTGTACTGACGGGAGCAAGTCTAAAGGTTGAGGTCAATGGTAATGGGTTGGTCAGAGTTTATCATGATAATATGGTAATCAGAGGTACCAGATGGAGGAGTTTGAGTGGGCGCTTGATCTTCACGGTGTTGGGTAGCCATGAATCCTTGCTGGGGGAAAGGATTGGTAAACACAGCCAGCTGGATAGGTGCAGCATTGGGAGGAACCGAAGGGGAGGCTTTCTTTCCTCACCATGATGCTTGAGTCTCCCACATCTGATGCATCTCAAGTAAAAGAGGACAATCATGGGTGTAGTGACCATAGACACCGCAAAAAGAACAACGCTTATTCGTTCGAACAAGCCTGTCCTTCTTAGGCTGAGTGCCTTGTTTCTGGTTAGCAGTGTTAGGTGCATTACCTTAGGGATTAGGTCCTAAATTACCTGGGGTAGATTGATTTTGGTTTCCTTTCCTCTTCTTTTTTCAAATAGGAGGATTATTCGTGCCCTGTTGTACATACACCTACCCCTGGGGGGTGGTGGCTACTGCTATAGGGGTTGATAAGGCAAGGGAGGAGGGGGTGCTAATGTTGGAGGAGTTGGAGCACTAGGCTGCAGATATGGATAATAACGAGGTTGGGCAACATTGTGGCAAAGAAGTTGGGAAAAAGGAGGAGGCATGTCGTATCCTGGATAGATGCTACCGGGAGGGGGGAAAGTGCTAGAGGAGTTGGCCCCTCCCTGAGGGAAACCATAACCCATGGGAGGATGAGTGTATGGATGAGAAAGGGCTCCAACGATACCGTTGGTGGCATGGGATTCCCCCAGTGCGTTGGCACAACTGGGTCTAGGAAGATCAGGTAAGACGGTATAAACATAACCAAACTGTGAGTAGATCAGGTCATATTTTAACGCAATCTGGAGAGTAGCTTCTTCGGTCTGAGGGAAATGAGATGTGACATCTTTGCCAATAATAGAAAAAAAGGGATCTTAGAAACTGGTCCATGTAGACACGGTCTTCAAAGGTAGGGGCTCGACATAGACTCTTTCTTCTCTGCCATTCCTGGACATGATCAGATAGGCGGGTCACATACGATTGACGGAAAGAGGTAAAAAGTTCGATACCAGTGTCATAACGAAGGGGAAGTTGGAAGTAAGACAGAAAAGCCCAGGCAAGAGTCACAAAAGTAGTATGAGAGGATGAGGCCTGGTTAACATTCCACTTAGAATATTCTCCAGTAATCGTACGTTGGAACAACCGAAGATGGACAGAGTCATTGGTGATGGAATTAGATGAACACCACATGTGGAAATATCAAACATGATTTGTAGGATCTTCTCCAGCAAGACCTTCAAACTTAAGGATGTTGGAAGGGAGCTTGGCTAGCATAGCAGGCCAACCAGGATCATGATGTATGGGGTCATTGATCAACTATTTAAAATCGGAAAGACTGAGGCCTGCCATATAAGGGAGCAAGGGAGCAGTATGGATAGTTCCTATTGTGGTCCCACTAGTAGTATTCCCAGCATTAGGGTCAGGGCTACCACCAATGTTAGGTCCTGAAAAAGACATGGTGAAGGTGACAGGGGGAGAACCGGGGATAGAACCGAAAGGGGAACCCAACGAACCAGAAGTGGAGTCGGAATGGGGACTCGGTGGAGGACTAACTCGAATCCTATGCAGAGGATTAAGTCTTGCTAATGGAAACTGAGGATGAAGGCTAAGCAGTCTCTGAGATACATGCCTTGGGGGTGCAATGATGGAAGAAAAAACATGGATCACAAAAGGAAGAGAGAAAAACAAGGACAAGGAGGTGCAGGATCAAATAATTACAATGTCGAAACAAGGGTGGAGAGGTGTGGGATCAAACTATTACAATTTTACAGTCTTGGCTTGGCAGTGTAACCAGGCACTCTTCACTTAGGGTGTGTGTGTTAAGTGTGTTAATTTTAATTTTTAAACCCAAACGTGTGTAGAGAAAAAATAAAAATTGTGTTGTATAACTGTAAATAAATCTGCAAATAATAGTAAACTAAACGGAATATAACAGAAAATAAACAGCTAAAGATGCATCAATCTAAACCCAAGGAGGCAGATTCCCAACGACTAGTCTATGGGTGGGAAAAAATATATTCAAAACACACAAAAATATCCAATGGATCTAAATTCGAGAGGGACAATGATCTAAAGGTTAGATCTGCTAGAAATAGGTGTAGAAAATAGCGAAAAAACAAAGGGAAAAGTGTTGTAAATGAGGTGGCGAAAGGCTACAACCTGAAGGGAAACAGAGGGGCCCTAGAGGAGGACCAAACAAAACTGAAAAGAGGTGTTTTGGATGGATGAATAACCAATCTGAAATGGATCTGAAGGTACAAGATCAGATCTGAAAAATGGTTGAACACACTAAAATCTCAAATGACCTGCTTCAGCTAAACTCCTCCTAGAAAGGTGGAATCGTATTGAAGCCCTATGGGGCTAGGTTCCTACTTCGACGAGTAAAACAGAGAAAGTATAGGTCCAAGACGAGTGGAGATGGAGGTCAAACAACCCTAAATAGTATCCCAAACAAACCCAGAAAAATCTCAGAAAAATTCCCGAAAAAAGTACAGGTCGCAGTTTCTGACCTGATTTCTATAGAGGTCGGAGGTTTGAGGCTGTTTTCTATGTCCTAAAGGTTGAGGTCGCAGGTTTTGGCCCAAAAACTGCAACCTGCACTTCCGGCACTCTCAGGAGCAGGTTTCAGAAAAAAATTTTGTCTCAGCTACGGTTGATGCCTGTCACCTTCGCAATAGGCCCAGAAACACATAGAAGTTAGAATTTTTACTGTTTTAGGGTTTTAAATATTAAAAACAACATCAAGAAAAGAAAAAAAGGAAGCTGAATAAAAACCCTAGGGTTTGAAGTAGCCGGTCATGTATGGATCTGAAAAACAACAGTGGTCATAATCATAAACCCTTGTGGAGTCGCAAGTTGTTAGTGCACAAGCGTATGAAAAAGGCTCACTTTAGCTGTGCATAACAGCCCTAACATCAAAGATGGCTGCCAATTTCCTTATATTTTCAGTTAGTTGACCAAGATAAATGCTACAAAATCCGTATCTATGCAATTAAATACATTAAATAGCAAATAAAAAGTAAGAGCTTCTCCATGCATCCAATAGACAAGGCAATAATATTTTAAAGAATTTATGTATTTATGACACCTGGGAAGGGAACATAGAAAGATGTTACCAGTCCCCCTCAATGGGATGGGTTCTTGTATGTCCTTAGTGCTTCAGGTCTAAGATCTCTCTCTCTTGATGGTGTAGAGAACCCAGACAAAAATGAACTCAAAGGGAGTTCACAAGAAAAAAGATAGAAAAATATGACAATGATGGAGGATCAAAGTTAGACCAAAAGTATAGATCCAGAGTGATCTTTAGGCAACAAAAGGTAGTGAGTGAATGGAAAAACCCTTCTATTTATAACAAAATATTGAGTTAGTCTAGATATTGGTGCATAATTAAAATATTATTAACCAAATCAAGATCCAACTTTTATGGAATATTTTATTATATTTGTTGGAGGGAAAAAGAATTTGACTTGGGTCAAATCCCTTTATTTGTAAATAATAAATAAATAAATGATTTATTTGTCATTTTAAGGATGTGGTTGAGTAATAATCAAATAAATAATGATTTATTTAATTATTTATGGGTGATTTAGTCATATTTAACAAGGAATATTATTTAAATAAGGTTTAAATAATTATTCCTAGAAAATAATAAGATAAATAATGATTTATCTAATTAATTTTCCTGTTTTGGGTTAAATATGACCAGGAATATTAATTAAAATATTGTTTAACTAATTATTCCTTGAGGAAAATCAAACAAATGTGGATTTATTCAATATTTCTCACTTAAGTTTCTGGTCATTTTAGCAATAAATTGTAAGTTACTAAGTTATTTTTCGTAGTGAAAACAATTTTACTTATGGTAAAATTGGTCTTGCATGGTGTACTTTGGTCCATCTAATAGTAATAGGTTACATGACCAAAAATTGGTGTAATAGTTGACCTTCAGGATTTCGGATTTCCGGATCGAAGAGTTACCTATGCATCTGCAGCACCATACCATTTGTGTTCCTAACCGCTGGATGTGGTTACTGTGTAGGATAGCTAGATCAATAGCATGTTACCATGAGCATCACTATTTTAATTTTGACATGTTGCATACATTTTAAGGTCAGATGACCAATGTGTCTTGGGCACAAATTTTTGTAAAAAAATATAAATATCTATCTATTTGATTTAAGTGTTTTCCTATGTTTATTACGCAATATTATTCAATTATGTGAATGTATCTTTACATGTGTTGAAAATTTCTGTTTATAACATAATTCGCAAAAGAATCAAACAATGTGTTCAAGTTTCTGGAAATGTGTTGATATTTAATAAAATCAAAAAAAAATTCCAAACTTCGAACTCTTAGGAACATACGATGCAATGTTGGATTTCTAAAGTATAAACATTAGTAAGTTGTAATACCACAAGTTGTGAGTCTAACCTTATGATGATGCAGTTAATACCAAATGAAATGGCATCAGAGAGAAGTTCGATCAACGCACTATACTCAGCGATATTGTTTATCGATCCACTGATGCAAATCCCTTAAAAACTCACTAACTCACCGTTCAGATCGAAAATGGCCCACACTGCAAAGGATAGATTCTGCGTACTATGACTAGCACCATCACCATACCCAACAAATGGTTCCAAATATTTAGACATCTGCGATGAAATGTAAAGTGGATTACTAACATCAATAAAACTCTAAAAAACAAACTAAGACAGTGAATTCAAATCAACAGCATATATATACAATATAATACAAAACATTATTACGCTCATGATTAAGCATAGTAACGTTTCAGATACAACCCATTTTGGGGATGCACCAACAGAATTCCATCGTAATCTACCAACTTGCAAGCACCTTTAGCAAGAACTCTTTTGACAATATAGGGGCCATGCCCTGATGCATCAAATTTCCTATACCTATTACATCGGCTTCCTGATCATAAAGAATTACAAAGTCACCCTCTGAAAAATGTGAGGTTGGGCATGCTTGTCATATTGCACCTTTATATGTCTCTTATGCGCTTCGTTGGCCAATTGGGCTTCACAAAGTGTTTCATCAACATGGATGAGGTTAAAAAGATGTGCTTCTTCATCTAAGGTGTTAGGTAACCATTCGATTCTGAGTTTTAACTACGGTATTTCACATTGGATTGGCAAGATATATTCCACACCAATGAAAAGGGGGTAAATCTGGTTGCGTTTCTCACTGAGGTTTAGTACGCCCACAAGGCCGAGTATAGGATCAAATTCCAGTTTCGTTTATGAACTCCTATCATTCGTTGAAGCATTTGTTTAAGAATATTGTTAATAGCCTCAACTTTTCCATTTGATTGTGGATAATGAGTAGAACTATCATGAGACAGTCCTAACTTGGCAGTCAACTCAGTCATCATGTGATTACAAAAATGCTTACCATGATCTGTGACTATAGCCTATGGGACCCCAAACCATGCAATGACATTATTGAAGAAAAAAAATGTAGTTGTTTGTCTTGTGTTGTTGAATGTAGGCATCGCTTCGGCCCACTTGGAAAAGTAGTCTATTGCGACAATAATATAACCATGCCCCCCAAATGAATGAGGGTTACAAGTCACGAAGTAAATGCCCCATTTCTAAAATGCTCCCACAGAGACAACAGGATGCATTAGCATTGGCAGTTTGCGGATTTTATGATCAAATATCTGGCACGCATCACAACTTCTTACTGCGAGGATGTAGTCGCGAAATATGGTAGGCTAAAAGTAACTAGCACGGAGAATATTTTGCATGGTAGCATATCTAGAAAAGTGTCCACCAAAAGCCCCAGCATGACAATCATTTAAAACCTTTTCGACCTCCTCATGAGTGAGGCACCTTCTTAAAATTTTATTGACACCACGACGATAAAGTGTATCACCGATGATCACATAATCTTTGGCTTGGTATCAAATACATCACTGGTCAGAGCGAGAGGTATCAGGCCAAAAATTCTGGGTCTAGAGATAAATGATAAAATCCCCATACCAAGGATCGGAAGATCCTATCAAAAACAGAGACTCGTTGGGAATATATGGTTCCGATGTAGTAGCAATACTATCAGAGGGAAGGTCACAAAGAAGCTCAGCCAAAACTAAATACTTCTTTGACTTGGATTTGATCAATTCCAAATCAAATTCCTGCAAAATGACAATCCATTTTGAACACTTGCCCCCCAGAAATTGACGTGATAAGATGTGATTCATGGGATTACAATTCGAAATGAAAATGGTCTTCCAGAACAAGATATAGTAGCAAAATATTTGGACAGCTTGAATAGCCTCCAAGGAAAGATTTTCTACGTACGAATACTTCACTTCCGTATCATTGATATTACTACTCAAATAATAGATTGGAAGTTGTATCCCATTTTCTACTTGGACCAATACCATAGCAATTTTTGTATCAGCCACGGTGATATATAAGAAATAATCACTCTGATAATTGGGGGGATACATTAATGATGCCCGAACAAGAGTATCCTTAACAAAATCAAAAGTAGCTTTCACAACTTGGTCCCAATGGAAGGGAATCCCCTTTTTCAAGAGCCGAGTAAATCCTTTAGCCATTTTGGCGTAATTGGGTATGAACCTCCTTAGGAAGTTAGCCTTTCCTTGAAGTTTCTGTAACTGAAGCAATTTTGATGGCATAGGCAAATCAATAATGGCCCGGACCTTCAATGGGTCTATTCGAATTCCTTATTTTGAGACGGTGAATCCTAGAAAATGACCAGAACCAGCACAAAAAACACATTTATGTGGATTGAGGTGTATTAAATGCATCGGGTGATCAGTCTGACTTCATGAATGCATTGGTAAATCATCTAGATAGGGTTGAACAATGTGCTCGATGTCATTTAAATCATAATCCATTGCTCTCTAAAAAGTTTCCCTAACGTTCTTTAAACCAAACAGGAGTTTCTGATAAGAGAATGTGCCCCAGGGACATATGAATATTGTATTGTATTGGTCCTCTAGGCAGATATTGATTTGATTGTAGCCAGAAAATCCATCCATGAATGAAAATATTTCGCATCAAGCACAATCGTCAATAACCTGGCTGATAAAGGGAGTAGGATAGTTGTCTTTTGGACAAGCAATATTGACATCCCAATAATCAACGAACACTCTAATGGTTCCTTGTTTTTCCATGACAAGAATGATGTTGGAAACCCACTCAGTTATCAGAACAGGGTAAATGAAACTAGCACGCAAAAAAAATTCAACTTCTGTTTTAATGGCAGCAAACTTCCTCGAATGAACAGGACAAAGGTGTTGACATACCGGCTTGACATCAGGGTACATATTAATAGTATGTTCAACAATACTAGTATCTATGCCTGAAATTTCCTCATAAGAACAAGCAAATACATCACAAAATTCACAAAATAGAGAGTGATACGTTTCGAGTTCTGATGGAGAACAAGACACGCCGACATGAATGTTTTCTACAATGCTGGGTTTGGTCAAAATATCAATAGAAATGGTTTCTTCAATATTTGACAAATTTCGCTCGAAATAAATAGCATTAATAGGAAAAGAATTCGAAAATAAATTTTTTATCGATGGGTGATATAGTTCACTAAGATTATCTTCTTCATAATCTGGAAGATGGGAACGATGATGATAATATTCCCATAGCTCTCCTTCTGACATCATGGTTTCCAGAATATTCTCATCTTTTAAGAAAGTTGAGGAAAAAGGATTAGATGGAGTACCAAAATATAATGAATGATAAACCCAAATGACCGGTGATGATGATTTTAGATTCACCACCCAAGCCAGATAGATTGATTTCTATGCCATCTCAATGGGACTGGGCGGCAGAAACTCATCCAACGTAACAACTTCATAATCACCCATACTCTTCCTTAAGCCAGATGGAGTGGAAGAGATCATGTAGTAGGTATCTATACTTGCAATTTCTATCGACGTCACAGGTTGTGGTAATGCAAAGGTTCCCATGAGAGTGGAATCCTTTAAGAGTCCTACACCAATTTTCTTAAGTGCGAGTTGGGGTGCATGAACTAACGGAACACTTCCAGTTACTTGGGAACTGGAGGCGAAGAAGGATAGTTGATTGATGACTTTGATAACACCTTTATGTGGAAAGGTGATCATTCTAAAATATGTAGAAACGATCACAGTCATAGCATATACCCATGGCCTTCCAAGTAGAATATTGTAGCCAAGGGGTCTGTCAACAACCTCAACTTCAACATTCATTGTTTTTTCCCCTAGTTCAACATGTAGGTTATTGATAATACCACAAGGCTTATATGTACGTTTGTCGAAATATTTCAACGTTGTTGGTAGTCGAGATAGGCGCGGGGCACCAAGTGACTTCCAATAGTTTAGAGACATAATGCACGTAGATGCTCCCTCATCAATAATAGTATGATGAACAACGTGATTAAGAACATTTACTTGGATGGAGAATGTCAATTTTGCTGGTAATTGTGGAAAATAACCCATATGATTAAAGACTACGAGATTGGAATCAATCGGATCAATTCCACCAATTGCCGACAACAAAGCCTGTTTCTAGGAGGGACAATTTTGTAGCATCTCGAGCACTGACATAGCTAAAGGGGATTGAGCCAAATATTCAACTATATTATAATTTTGACTAGCTCTGGCTCGAGGATTAAATGGCGATTTATGAACGACTCCCTTCGCTGGCTTGATTGTCAATTCGGGAATAGCAGGTGGAGGTATTGATTCTGTAGATGGATTCGTGGTTGAGGTATTGGTTTTATCAGTAGCCTGACTGCCGTAATATTTATTATGCGTTGACACAAAACATTTTTCGATGGCTACATCACAGATAACATAAGAACTTGGGAGCTAGAAGCTGGATCCGTAGAAACCAAATTTGTGTTCGGATTCAGAAACGGATCTATCAACACAACTGACTCATGTCAGGTTTTAACCATTTTTGAGACTTCAACACGGTGAGGACAGTCTCAAAAAAAAAATTCCTCATTACATATTATGCAAGGGTAACGAGGTTTCCAGTTTCCAGATGATTGATCAGATAATATTTCCTGCGGGGTAGAAGTTTTCTTTTTCTTTGATTTCCCATTTTTCTTACTTCCGGGTTATTTTTCACTTTTTCCCTTGTCAGATGACACGACATGGATTTCGGAAGAAGCAGTAGGATCAGACGCAGTAGTGTGATGTGTGCTTGCAGTACCGATCATACCGTCTCTAACATGAGAGTCCTTTGATGGAGGAGGAATAGTAAAAGTAGATATCGGCGTGTTGGGAATATTCTCATAGAGCGTGCCAGACTGAGTGTAAATCAGGTCTAAATATTGAGCATGAGCAATGACCTGCTCTTCAGTGATGATTCCACCCTTAGTCACATCCTCGGTTATAGATGGTAACAGGGACTTAATGAACCACTCAGCAAGGAGTTGATCAGGAAAAAATGTTAGTAACCATTCTATGATGACAACACCACTCATGAATATGATCAGAAATGTGAGTAGCATTAATCTATTTAAAATTAGTCAAGAATTTCATTCCAGTTTCATATCGTATGAGTAATTGGAAGTAGGTCAAAAATATAGTAGCTAGGGCAGTGAAATTATCAAAAGAAGGTCTTGGTAGCTCAATGTACCATTTTTTCAGTCGGACAAGTGAGCACTGGAAAAGACGTAGTCGAACAGAGTCATCATTCAGGGAGTAAGATGAACACCAAAAATTATAATTCCTAACATGAGTCGACGGGTCTTCCCCAGGGTTTCCATTGAACTTAGGAATATCCGAGGGTAATTTATGAGGTATCACCAGCCACCAAGGAGCATATTTGGTTGGGTCATTGGTGAGCCAGTTTAAATCGAGTAACTCTAAAGTTGCAACAAAGGTAAATTATCGATTGAGGTCAGGTTGAGTGTAACCAGGGTATGATGGCATTTCTTAAGCAATAGGCCTTTGAGCACCAACATAAGGAATCTATTGCTGCTAACCCAGATAGGGGTTGTTTTGATAAGAAAACGCTTGAGGATTTTGTTGACCAAAACCTGGGTACGATACTTGTTGAATTTAGGGTTGTGGCATTTGCACATGTGGCTACCAAGGGGTCTATCCACCAATGTTATAACCCAAATTAGAATAACTTGGATTTGGTTGAGGATAGGTATAACCTGGTTGTGGCTACAACATCCCATAATATGGTAATATAGCTTGTGAATAAATGATTTCGGATACAGACCAGCCGAAGGAGTTGGAGTCTGAGGGCCCAATACTTGATAGTATTGAGTTGAAGGACCCGCTTAAGATGGTTGAGGTACAATAGTTTGAGTTTTTAATTGGGGTAAAGATGTATTAACAAGTGGAGTTGATGTGGGTGCAACAGGTTGAATCGATTGATATGAGTGTACAACCGTTTGGGATTGGATAGGCAGGGTGGGCTGCCATTGACAAACATTCATTTAAACATTAGGATGACCAAATAATGATGGAGTACTGTAAAAGTGGGTGACCATATGTTTCCCCCTACAAGAGGAGTATAATAAGATGAAAAATATTTTTCTCCAAATGCAGGGAGTCCAGTTGAGATTGTACTGGATGGAATATACCCATATGGACCAGCTTGATATTGCCTTGATGATGGATATAAAGGATCAAGCCATTCAATACTCACTATAGGTTTACCAGTTATAATACCAGACGATGACATTAGTGAAGTCCATCGATTTGAATATGCACCAGAGAAAATTCTAGATAAATATTTATAACCTAATGGGACCATAGGGCTACCATGTAAATATGACTCTGGTGAAGTTTTTAACATCGACGAGGTAGCAAGAGCAGGTGTTGTCGCAATTGGAATAGATGGTCTAGCCGAAGATGTTGGTTTAGGCATCGTTACTTGACCAAATGTATACCCTATTGGATCAATGAAAATTTGAATAAGCACAGGATAAACAAAAGCAGAGGGAGGTGATTGAGGAAAAGACTCATATAGGTAAATCTCGACCCCAAAATGAGGTGGAGTTAAAGGTGTTTCATCTTGTGGTATTTCTTCAATCGAAATTAAACCAGGTGAAAGGATTTTTCCATCAGGCCCAAACTATATTTCAGGAGGTTGATTGTGCGATATGGGAGTCTCAATGGCTACAATAGATTGTGGGGCGATCGATACAAGAAAAATTTTGGTCGTTCGACTTCGGGATGCAGATGTTCTGGAAAAAAAGAGACAGGATCTAGATCAACTTTCAGTTGAACAATGTCGGGTTCAGGAGGTATGGTCTCACTGATTGGATGGATCGTGACCATGGGTAGTTGTGAGGACTTTGTCTCGACAACAGTAGATGAACCAGCATTTGTAGAAACAAATTGTGCCAACTCTAGTATATATGAAGATGATGCTTCACTGGAGGTACTGATGGTATTGGTTTTGGTAGATCGATGCCACCTTCATTGACCAGACGTGACTTCTGGTGGTAAAGGTGGTTTCAATGCAAGTCTACGCGAACGATGGGGAAAGGGATTTTCTTCTTCCACGATGACAGATTTATTTTATGACCAAAAAAAAATAAACAAAATAAAAAGGTGATGCTAGGAAAAAATTTTACCAAGAAACTGTGAACTGTAAATACCTCCTAGCGAACCAAGAAGTACGGGCAGGCAATCTCCCCAAATTTTGTGTTCGGTGTATCAAAATTTACATGGTGGCCGACTCGGTTCACCATGGATGAATATAAACCTAAATTTTTCCTCCCAAATATACCCGAAGGTATGTGGAGGCCCAAGTCCATATTAGCGTTGTCTAATGTGAAACTGCACAATGAGAGTACCCTTTTATACTTTTCGTACTATAACACCGCCCGATATACCCGAAGGTGCGTGGAAGAGCTACGATATAATTATGTACATGGAGTGGGGTATCACACTTGGAATGTATTGCAGACAATTAATGACAACTGCTATGTTTAACAACACTGGAACACGTCTCTAGCTTAGACCTTCTAAATGTTATCGTTATGGTTCCAATGCTTTTTTAGGTAAATTGATGTAAATTTTAAGTTTATCTTGTTTATCAATTTGCCTTTCAATTTTCACAACAATGATGTGATGAAAATTCCTAAAATGCAAACTAAAATGATAAGCAAACTTTTCAATTTTAGCTTCTTCAATGAAAATCTTAGCTACTAAAGGGAAAGAGCAATCAGTTTTGAGAGAAAAGAACAAAGAGAAAAAACTAATATGCAGCTTTCTTAACTTGTTCCTATGAAAAACACACAATTCACTACATGAAAATGCATGTTTTTCTTTTCAGTCCCCTTAGTGTAAATGAAAAAAGGAAACTATATGCATCAAATCAACAAACAACAAATTATTTCTTCTTTGAGAAACATGCAATTTAACAACAATTTCTCTTTTAGGAAAAACAAAGAATGGAACTACAATTTTTCCTATAGGAAACTAAGAATTTAATGAAAATTTCCTTTATGAAAAAAAATGGATCTAATGCAGAAATACAATACTTTGAATTTGATTTGTCAATGATAAAGAAAAACACTTAAAGAGACATTGAACAAACTTAGTTTTCAAAGGAGGAATAATCAGAGAAATTGACTGGTCTCTATGAGGTATCAGACAATTGAAAAAACAGCAAACAAAAGGCTAAGTATGATGGCAATGAAAAATTCAAAGCGAATTTGGTTGGATAAGGGGGGAAAGCAGTCTCTAAAGGGAGACAGTGCGTTGCAAAGCACCCCTGAGTGGGAGACAGTGTTATTCAAAGCACTGTGTCTTGACCAACAGTGCATTGGGCACAGCAGAGATTCAAAATTCAAGCTACTGAACATACTTCTAATGAAATTCTTTGATTGAAAGGTCTAATAATTGACAGTAGATGCTACTAGGTGGATAAACATAGGAAAAAAAACCAAGAATGATAATGAAACTCCCCAGCAGAGTCACCAATTTGTTATGTGGAATTATGAATTACGGATAAAACACATTCCCTAAATGTGGTGCTATGCATTTATAACAACAGATCAAAGACTTTTTAGACACTTTCTTTAAAGGTAAATATACACACAAAAAGATAGAGGAACCTACTTGTCATCCAAGTGCTTCCTATTCTCCTTCTATCACTTTTGATGTAGCTTCCAATCCAACTTAGATCATCAGAATATTTGCTGCAAGTATAAACACTAAATAGAAAAGAGATTGAAATATACATATGCCTCTTTATCTTAATTAGTTAAATCGATTAAACATGAAACATATATATCAGTTAAGAATCCATCATATGAAAAGTAGAAACATAAATAGATACATATATGGGAAAATGAACAGCAATATTTGTTAATGAGTAGCAAGGGGAGGTTACAACCAATGATCGATTTGATGTCACCATCTCCAGCATCATCCCAGCCTCGTCACAATAAACATCTCACCAGCAGCATATCACTCCTATCACTCTCTCAATTAAGAATCCAACAAAATTTCTTTACCAAATTTCTTCCTTCCCTAGCACTAGGATATGTGCTCAATTTATAGGGCAACTGATGGTAGTTTCTCAATCAATGAACTTCTAATAATACGCAAGACATGTTCCCAAGCTCAGAGGTGTTAGATGGACACATGGATTCGAAGTTTGACACATATGGACTCTTCTAGAAGGCACTTCCATGTGGAGATTCTAGAACAATGAGAATTTCGCTCCCATTTGACCAACGCACTCTTGAATGTTAGGAAGTGCTTTGCAGAGCACCCTTGATTGGAGGGAGTTTCATATGTAAAGCACTAAGCCCCTTGAGAGGTTGCGTTGTTGAGCTCATAAGTGATATAACATATACTTCAAACCTTGGAAACCTTGCAATAGAAGTCATGAATGGTTTGTTCTTGTCTTAGGGAATGTAGCAACTAAAATGATAGGGGATGATAGACCCTATTTCATCGTTCCTTGGGATGATGTCCAGTTTTACCAGGTCATTGGGAATGATGCCCAGATTGACCTATAATAGGCAGATCAACATTGCAGTGAAAGAATTTTTGATGTAGGAAATTGGGTATTTTTATGGCTACAACCATACAAACAAATGTCCCTCAAGAAAGCTAAAAAGGATAATAAATTATCACCAAATTATTATGGTCCTTACAAGGTGTTGTAAAAGATTAATACTATGGCATAAAAATTGGAGCTTCCTGCATCTTCCAGAGTGCACCCAGTTTTCCATGTTTCATGCTTAAAGAAGGTTATAGGTGACAAGATCCCATTTGAAACAATATTTCCAAAACTTTATGAAGAATGAAAAATCATATTGGAACCTGAAGTAGTCACATAAACATGAAATCAACAGCAACGAAATCGGTCAATTTCAGAGTATCTCATCAAGTGGAAGAACTTGCCTGCTAAAGGTTCGACGTGGGAGGATGAGAATTTTATACAAAAGCATCTAGAACTACTCAAGAGTTGAGGACAAGACTTGTTTGAAGGATAGGGGCATGCTAGGTCCCTATAATACTATTGCATCCCCTTATTTTTATTGTTAGTATAGACCCCTTATTGTTATTTTTGTGCCCATGTAGTCCTCATATTGTTATTATTGTGCCCCATAGGAGCCCACTATTATTGTTGTTGTGCCCTTAATTTGTTATTGTTATGTCGGCTAGGATTATATTGTGACCCATTGGACCCCTATATATATAAAGGAGTTTTTTTCGTTTTATCATCAAATTATTGTTCATTTATGTAATTTAAAGGAGGTTTCCCCCTTGAAGAGGATGCTTTCTAAGACATTGATTTAAATTTTCTTCTATTTTTTGAGTTGGTTTCATAACACATAAGCTCTAATGGCAGAATTCCAGGAAGCCACATTTTGTTGTGAGATTTTCTCAAACACCTAGAGCGCTTTTGTCAAGCTTCTACTTTTTTCATACATTTCAATGAGTGAATTCCCCACTAATGCATCTGATGCAAATCCCCTTCGTATTGCATAAGCATGAATTTCCATGCCCTGCTGCAAATATGCTAATCTAGCACAGACTGGAATAACACATGGCATGGTCGTCAAATTCAGTGAAATGCCTGAGATTTTCATCGCACGAAACAATTCCAATGCCTCTTCACCACGATCGTTCTGAGCATAACCCACAATTATGGCATTCCATGAGATGACATTTTGTTCAAACATTTTATTCAAACACTTTACGTGCATCCTCTATACGCCTTCACTTGGAATACAATCATATGATATCATTCCCTACAGAAACATATCAACGAAACCCACTTCTAATTATACTCTCATGGATCTCATTACCCAGTCAGAGAGCTAATGTTGATGCACAGGCCTTGAGAACATGATTAAATGTGAACTCATCTGCCTATCTATCCACATCTGCTCCACACATTTTAAAATAAAGATTAAGAGCTGCATCAAACCACCCTTACTTGATATTCTTGTTGGGTATGTGTTATATTCTTTCCACGACTAGCCCCACGCGCTGTACGTTGCGCCAGCCGCAGCAGGGGGGTCACAGGGGGGCGGTAGCCCCCCTTGTCGGGGTCCGAGGTAGTGCCCCGGCGAAAATTTGTTTGGTATGCGGTCCCACTCATATGTGGACCCACCCATGTTTTGTGCATGAGTTTGCACATGGTTTTGGGGCACGATGGCTTTCGGCCCCTGGTATTTTGTAGATCCGGTCAAGGGAACTACGGTTATGTTCTAATCCAGGGTTAATGGATTGGGGTTTATGTATGCTTCGGCATGTATATATATGTGTTGTAACACTAAAAAGAATATAATGAAAAATCAAGCTAGTCGTCCCGATTTGGGATCCAGGGGAAAATCTCTGTGTTTATCTGTTTTATGTTTTATGCTCTCGCTATTGTTTATTTTCTGTTATAAGATTCGTGTGTAGATAATTTCTGTTCAGGGTTAAAACCTACATTTGGTATCAGAGTTGTTTCGACTTCAAGGGGACGCCTTTGTTGTTGAGGGTTTTTTGCTCGGGCCTGTGGTAGACCCTGTTCAGTGGGAGATCTACGGGATCGATTCTTGCGGTGAAAGAAGATGGCGAGTGGCGGAAAGATAGAGATCGAGAAATTTAATGGTCAGAGTTTTGAGTTGTGGAAGCTCAAGATGGAGGATCTGCTGGTGGATAAAGATCAGTGGATCACGGTAGATCCAGGTACTAAACCAACGGCAATGTCAGATGAAGACTGGAAGAAACTGGATCGGAAGGCTAAGAGCACAATACGGTTGTGTGTGTCAGATTCAGTATTGTTGAATGTATCTGGGGAAGCTACGACGAAGAATTTGTGGGAAAAACTTGGGACTTTGTACCAATCTAAGTCTCTGGTGAATAAGTTGTTCCTGCGGAAAAAGCTATATAACCTGAGGATGAAGGATGGAGACTCGGTGACAGAGCATCTGAACGCCTTCAATACTGTGGTAAGTCAGCTGTCATCTGTTGATATTAAAATCTCGGATGAAGATAAGTGCATCAGTTTGTTGTGTTCTCTACCAGACTCGTGGGATAGTCTGGTTATTGCAATAGGTAGCAATACAACTACCTTGAATTTTGATGACATTGTCTCAGCCTTGCTGTCGGAGGAAATGAGACGGAGAAATATGGAGGGTCGGAATGGAGATGCCTTATCTGTACGAGGAAGGTCCCAGAACAGAAACAAGAATAAGGTTTCGAGTGGGAGATCTAAATCTAGAGGGAGATCTAAATCTCCTGGAAAGTTTGTAAAGGTGTGCTGGAAATGCGGAAAGGAAGGGCACTATAAAAAGGAATGCGGATCTAAAGGTCCTGAGAAAGGAAAGGGATCTGATGAAGGTCCTTCTACAGAGGCAAAAACCACCTCGAATGAAGGTGGGGATGTGTATTTGGCTTCTTCTTCAAATACACATGTAGATCATGAGTCATGGTTGATTGACTCAGGTGCATCCTTTCACTTCACTCCCCATAGGGAGTGGTTCTGCGAGTATGAGAAATATGATGGTGGTGATGTCTTCCTAGGGGATGATAGGAAGGCCGGAATCATTGGACGTGGAAAGGTCAAGCTGAAGCTGCAAGGTGGAAGGATTAGAACACTTCCTGGTGTTCTGCATATTCCTGCATTGGCCAGAAATCTGATTTCTGCAAGCAAGATGGATGATGCAGGTGTAAAAACAGTGTTCGAGAAAGATGCCTGCAAGATGGTTCGGGGAGCACTGGTATTAATGCGGGGAGTTCGGACTGGAACTCTGTACAAGCTACAAGGTAGCACTGTTATTGATGGGTGTAACAATTCTGTGGTTCCTGAAAGTGGGACGGAAAGTCTAGTTGTCTCTGGAGAAAAGACCATGCTATGGCATCAAAGGCTTGGACATATTGGAGAGAAGGGCCTTCGGATACTACATAGAGATGGTATGGTAGAAGGTATGTCTAATTGTTCTCTGGATTTCGATTTCTGTGAACATTGTGTATATGGGAAGCAGAATCGGGTGAGTTTTCCTTCTAGTGCTAAGAGGGAAAACAAGATATTAGAACTTGTGCACAGTGATGTGTTTGGGCCTATGTCAGTTCCATCACTGGGAAAGTCTGTGTACTATGTTTCATTCATAGATGACTTCTCAAGGAATACATGGATATATTTCTTGAGGAAGAAATTTGAATCTTTTGACAGATTTAAATAATTTAAGGCTCTGGTGGAAAACCAGACAGAGAAGAAGATAAAGGCGCTGAGGACGGATAATGGTGGGGAGTTCTGCAAGAAGGAATTTGAAGAGTTCTGTAAGAAGTGTGGTATAGCACGGCAGAAGACTACTCCATACACACCTCGGCAAAATGGAGTTGCAGAAAGAATGAATAGAACACTGATGGAAAAGGCAAGAAGCATGCTCAGTGGTACCGGGTTAGGACAAGAATTCTGGGCAGAGGCAGTGGAGACTGCATGTTACTTAGTTAACAGATCACCTTCATCAGCGTTGGAGGATAAGACCCCACATGAGGTATGGACTGGTAAGAAACCCTCTATTTCACATCTAAGAGTATTTGGATGTGATGCATATGTACACGTTCCAAAGGAGAAAAGGACCAAGTTGGATAATAAATCTGAAAGGTGCATCTTTATTGGGTATAAGGATGGTTTAAAGGGTTACAAGCTTTGGAACCCAGAAACAAGGAAGGTTGTGTACAGCCGAGATATGGTGTTTAGAGAAGTGAAAGATGTTGTTAAACATGAAGTCCTACCAAAGGAACCTGAGAAGATAGAGTTTGAGCTAAAGGAGGATGAATTAGACTCTACAACAGAAGAAGACTCAGAAGATGAAGAGCCACAAACTCCAGCTTTGAGAAGATCAGTTCGGGAAAGAAGGCAACCAGAAAGGTATAGTCCATCTGCTTTCTGTTCAGGTTTTGCCTTAACTATAATTGATGATGAACCCAGAACTGTCAGGGAGGCAGTAGATTCAGAGGATGGAAAACTATGGAAGGAGGCCATGGTTGATGAAATGGCATCCTTGCACAAAAATGATGCATGGGATTTGGTGGAGTTGCCGGTTGGAAGGAAGCCCATTGGGAGAAAATGGGTGTTTAAGAAGAAGATGAATGTAGAAGGCAAGGTGGAGAAATACAAAGCTCGGTTGGTAGCGAAAGGTTATTCCCAGGTGCCGAGAATTGATTTTGGTGATATTTTTTCTCCTGTTGCCAAGGTTACTTCTATTAGATTACTTTTATCTGTTGCTGCTGCATTTGATTTTGAGATAGAACGGATGGATGTGAAGACAGCTTTTCTTCACGGGGATCTAGAAGAGGAGATCTACATGAAGCAACCTGAAGGCTTTATGGTGAAGGGTAAGAAAGAACTGGTATGCAGGTTGAAGAAGTCTCTGTATGGGTTAAAACGGTCACCAAGGATGTGGTATCAGAAATTTGATACCTATATACGGGGACTTGGCTTCACCAGAAGCAAGGAGGATCACTGTGTTTATTTTAAATTAATTGGTGACCATGTTATTTATTTGGTCTTGTATGTGGATGATATGTTGTTGATTGGAAATGACAAAGAAATTATCCAAGATTTGAAGACCGAACTGTTCTCCAAATTCGACATGAAGGATCTTGGTGCTGCAAACTATATTTTGGGCATGGAAATTAAGAGAGATCGGGCAAAGAGGAAGCTCTGGTTAAACCAGAGGAAGTATGTCGAGACTATATTGCAGAGGTTCAATATGCAGGATAGTAAACCGGTGAATGTTCCTATTCCTATAGGTGTAAAGCTGTCTGCTGAACAGTGTCCCAAGACACAAGAAGAAGAGGAGTATATGTCCCGTGTTCCATATGCAAGTGCAGTGGGTAGCCTGATGTATGCAATGGTATGTACTAGACCAGACATTGCACATGCGGTGGGAGTATTGAGCAGGTTTATGTCAAACCCAGGGAAGGAGCATTGGACAGCAGTGAAGCGGGTTTTCAGATATTTACGTGGCACTAGTGATTATGGCTTGTGCTACCAGGGAAGACCAGGATTGGAAAGAATGTTGGAAATTCGTGGTTTTGTTGATGCAGACTGGGCTGGAGATCTGGACCAAAGAAGATCTACAAGTGGGTATGTGTTTAGCCTATTTGGAGGTGTAGTCAGTTGGATGAGTAAAAGACAGTTTGTAGTGGCGCTTTCAACTACAGAGGCAGAATACATAGCAGCCACTCATGCAAGCAAGGAAGCAGTTTGGTTGCGGAGATTGTGTTCAAGTATGGGGTTGGTACAGCAAGCTATAAGGATAGACTGTGATAGCCAAAGTGCAATTTTCTTGGCTAAGAACCCTGCTTATCATTCAAAGACAAATCACATTGATGTTCAATATCACTTTGTTAGAGATATGGTTGAGGCTAAAAGGGTGTTGCTGGTAAAGGTGGAAACTTTGAAGAATGTTGCAGATGCATTGACGAAGTCTGTGAGCACTCAGAAGTTCTCTTGGTGTAGAGAAACAATGGGTGTTGAAGAATTTGTGAAATGACTAAGCTCTCCTCTGGCCCCCTGTGGAAAGAAAACAACAAGTAGGGGAATTTTTGGTATGTGTTATATTCTTTCCACGACTAGCCCCAAGCAGTGTATGTTGCGCCGGGCGCAGCAGGGGGGTCATAGGGGGGGCGGAAGCCCCCCCTGTTGGGGTCTGAGGTAGCGCCCCAGCGAAATTTTTTTTGGTATGTGGTCCCACTCATATGCGGACCCACCCATGTTTTGTGCATGATTTTGCACATGGTTTTGGGGTACGATGGTTTTCGGCCCCTGGTATTTTGTAGATCCGGTCAAGGGAACTACGGTTATGTTCTAATCCAGGGTTAATGGATTGGGTTTTATGTATGCTTCGGCATGTATATATATGTGTTGTAACACTAAAAGGAATATAATGAAAAATCAAGCTGGTCGTCCCGATTTGGGATCCAGGGGAAAATCTTTGTGTTTATCTATTTTATGTTTTATGCTCTCGCTATTGTTTATTTTCTGTTATAAGATTCGTGTGTAGATAATTTATGTTCAGGGTTAAAACCTACAATTCTCACCAATCATTAGATTCCATGAGAAGCTGTATTTTGGAGAAATTTTATCAAAAATCAGACACCTCCAGACTACTACAATGGGTATGAGTTTTTACAAGCTTGTCAGCTAATAGGACTTCTTGGCTACTTGGGGAAGTAGCAAGGTTTATCAATTTTTCATTTGGAGCTGCAATTTCTCTTTCTGGATTTCACAGAAGGAAAATATTTTTGGTGTTATGAGATGCGATATCAGAAAATGTGTGACAATTGAATCTAACATGATAAAAAAAAATGCATATTTTTGGGTTTTCCAACTAGCACTTTTATTTTTATAATTGAGTATTGAACAACGGAAGCAGAATACCCGAGATACGAAGATTGTGAGATTTCAATTGGCATTGTCGCCATGATGGCCAGAAGGATACTGTGTAGTACCAACTATGTCAAAAAATCAAATTTAAACAAAAGTGTGACAAAATTGTTGCTCAATAATCTGAGAAAAGTTGTTTGTCTTCCATTTCCCATTCTCTTGTGGCTTCATATATCACTTACTGTTTAATTTACAATTAATTACACCGAAATGGATTATTCCTCTCATCCCCTTCTCTTTCCATATCTATTTCTCTTCCTCCCTCCCTCTCTTTGCCTCTCTCTTCTGCCCTCTCCTCCCCCCTCCATCAATATCTCTATCTCCCCTTGTCTCTCCTTCTCACCCCCAAAACATACACACTCTCTCTCCATATCTATCTATCTATCTCCCCCCCCCCCCCTCTCTCTCTCTCTCTCTCTCTGTCTCTCTCTCCTTGTCACTCCCTCTCCGTCTCCACCTTTCTCTCTTTATGTCTTTCTTCCCCTTCCAACTCCATCTCTCTCTCTCCTATCTCTCAAGTCGTCTCTCTATTCCTTCCTCTCTATCCCTTTCTCTGCCACCTCTCTCTCAATTTTTTCTTGAAACCCTATAGATGGTTCCAAGTTGGTATTTTTAGGATGATTCAATTTGATCTAACCAAAATTTGACAAAAATGTGATAGAAAAGGGGCACATCTAGTCCGAAATCTTGATTTCTGGCTAAGAAAATTGGTCGTGTCCATACCCAGAAGTATATTGTCTGTTTTTTTTTCTATATCAGTTCCAAAACTTACCAGAAGCCATCAATTAAATTTCATTACAGGACACATATAATGTCACAAACTCCATGTAGATTTATTAGAACAAATCCCATCCTTGAAATTGAGGAAGTGGCCGGTATCCCTCACAATAATTTCTCGTCCGAAAATATATGATAAGGACTTGTTAGCAATGTGGAAATCACTACACATAAAAAGTTTCTCAGTGATCCATATATATTTTCCTAGATCTATTTTGATAAGTGAAAATGCAATAGATCTTTTGGGACAGGTTGGAGGAGGACTGGATTTGCCTCAGGCACTGTAGTGGACACAATCTGCTCGGTATCGCTATTGTAAGCCAATTCCATATCCAATAATTTGAAGGCAGGTCTGCGAAGATGTCATGTTACAATTATTTGGAGGAATTACTGAGGGACAAAGCTAATAATGTGGCTTACAAGACCCCTTTGGCCGCAACTACTGCAAACATGGACACTTACATTCATTTTTCACCCAAATGAAGTGGGAAGTCATCACTCAATATAGAACACAAATTAGATCATGATTGACATCCTTTGGCAATAGCATTAGTTGATCATCACTAGTGTACCGCCATTAGATGCAACATGATATCCAATGCCATGGAAATTTGTAGGAAACACAATATAGAGAAGGTTGTAAAATACCCCTATGCCCACCGGAAACACATCCAAAAGCTCTTTTTTGTGGTGTTTAGGCAAAGGATACAAACATCTCACCACATTATCATTCAGAAGAGTGATGGAAACAAAAAACATAACCCACAAACATGTGTGGACGAAGTCAAGGAATCGAATGTGGTACTTTCCAGCATCGGGTATGATCTCATCACTAAAGTTAAAATTCCACACCCTTTGCGAGTTTCCAATCCATAGTGGAGTTTCCCGTCAGACCCCCAAAATTTATTGGTGAAAGAAACAAAAAAACAAGAAAGAGCGCAGAGGACTAGCAGGACTTGTGTCATGAAGGTGCTAACTTGATCACAATGGCCGCTATTGGAGAAAATTGGGTACATAATCTGAAATGCAAGGACGGTCCCCGTGGGAAGGAGGTTTTCCAAATGGGTTGTGCTCGCTAATGCTTGGTTCAATGCATTATCAATCAAATCTTTCCTCGTCTTCTCTTTGTTTTCCTCTAATTATTTCTCTGTCCTCCACTTCGATTCATCTGATCTTTCAATTTTTTTCAGAAGAGGTGCCTTATCCATATTCTTTTCTCTTTTGTTAAATCTATGTATGTCATTAACGTTCACCCAATAACCTAACTTTTCTCTTTTCCTTTCTGCCAATTTTTATCTTATACACTAATATGATGATATGAAACATTATTGGCCTTTCTATGAATTATATGGATTACATTAAAGCCTCAGGGAAAAAACATTGTAATTAAATTGAATGAGTCATGTAAGAATGTGTTGAAATATACCATGGAAATAAGGATTTCCATAACATATGTTATTTCCAATGGTGTATGGCCATGGAATTGGAGGGATGCCACTGTAAATGGTGATCATCACACATCTTATGGAGGGAAGGTGATTGTGGTAAAATGTGGGGAATTTATGAGGAGTATTAGTGTTGATGGCACAACTGAAGCTATCAAAGAAGTTCTTAAATGTGCATTTGAGTTGCATACCGGGAGGGAGTTTTGGTTAGAAGATGAAGATGGAGTTGTGCATTTCCTTGACAGAGATGTGCCCTTGGGTACATAAATAATTCATCTAGATCATGGTTTGACTATCAATATCTGTAGTTATGATGATTATGATTGTCTAATGGCTGCCATTGAAGAGAATACCTTGTACATCGAAGAATATTTTCATTATTTTCCCACACGACATTGTTGGTTTGGTTTGAAAGATGTTGGTGGATTTAGAGAAATTTATTCTCTGGATGATCTTCATCCCTTATGTGTATATCAATGTGTGGGGATGAAGGGGGATAGTTTTAATTGCCATATGTTTGTGCACAAACTAGCAAGGTATGTAGATGATCCACATGCAAATCTAAAATTTCTTTAGAGACTGCAATGTAAGCCCATGCCTTCTTCATAAGACATTTTACACTAATGATACTCTTAAGAATTGATTTTTCAGTAGCTCACAAGACTTCTAGTGCATTTAGGTGAGAATCTAGTTATAGACAGCTATAAAATTAAGATGGATATTATTCAGCATTGTACAACCACTGCATGCTTATGCTACTTGTAGAATAAATGGAAGAGCATTTATTTACATGTAGGTTCTAGTGTATTATTATAGGATTGTAACCAGGAAAGAATTTACAAGGATTTGAATGTGATGTTTATGATTTTAGATCAGCATGAATTTGAAATTCACCTCAAAGATCTTGAAAGGGGTGATTGAAAGTTTTCTTCCACTCTCTACATTATTTAGAGAGCTTGAGGTTGTAGAGAATACAGCAATCAAAACACTGCTCTCTTTGTAGGTTGACGCGATGGATGACTTGTTTGGCCTGTGTGAGGGTATCGCCCATATTTCCCAAAAATATTTCTGCGGGCTTCGACAACATTCTGCATTGATCTAGGAATTTATTTTGATTATGGTCCAAGAAGGATGTCATGTGGATGAATTTCATATGAACAAATTTAATATTTTCCTTCAAATAAATGATGTCTTTGATCTTCCTGCCATTTCCTTGACCACATTTGTTGTAATCTTAGCGGCCATGGAATGAATAAAACCAAAAATAAAGGGGCAATAACAATGAAAAACCAAAGTGAAGCGAAACATATGCGTATCACAAGAGAGGGCAGAAAAAGGGTGTGACGCGATGAGGAAAATGAGTGTTAGCAATGAGTAGAGAGGCCAAGTTGAGGTGTTGTTGAACATATGCAAGGAGAAGCACCTAGATGCTTTGGACTTGAAGCTAGTGTACGTCCTACAGTCAAGTGTGTAGGTGGAAATCCAAACCATGGTTGTGATTCTATTGAGGAAGCAGATCACATAGGACGAGACATTTTTATGGCCACAATTGGCACTACATACACATACTGTCATCATTACCAACTTCCTCATTTATGTTTAGAGGTAGGTGTTAGCCATCAGTATTTTTTTGCATGTTAGTGATGACTATATCTTCAGCTGATTTTTCTAGAAACTGATTTCCTTATGTCAATATGTCTTGAACCAAGGAGGCCTAGTCCCGATCTAGCCCTTTGCCTAAAACTATGAAAACTTATTTGTCCAAGTGCCCAATGACTTAGAGACTATGTTTAGGCGTTCCGGCATAGTTTATGAGTTGTTAGTTTGTCTCATGTGTTTTCCCCAAAGTCGGATAGCCATTTCCCGAAGTTAGAGGGTCTTATACCTCTATGTATGGCTGGAATGTTTGATTTCTATGTATTGATTAGCTTATAGTTATTCCTAGCATGATTAATGGCTTGCTATTACATGTTTATGTCTGCTATTAACTAGTTTGCACTTGAAATTCCTTGTCTTTCACCAACTTATTGTTCATTTAATCCATTTTGCCCAGAGATCCCTTCTATTGTGAATCAAATCGGCCCTACAGCAGCTTTACATCATCACTTCATAGCTTCCTTGACCTGTTTGACCCCATAGCCCAATTTATCTACATCTTGTTATCCGGTTTATGTATTTGATCAGTTTCATCCCTCACAAACTTAAAAACTAAAAAAAACCAAAAACACACCTCATAACTAGCCTAATATCAAAACACCGCAAGTAAACACACCGACATCTTTTGCATATAATAGAGAGAGCCCTCTCTGAGTCCAGGAAGGCTAGGTTCTTGGGCTCCAAAGCTTGGTTTGATGTTACATCGTCATTTGGCTAGCCAATCGGCCAAATCACGGGACACTAACGGTAGGAGGCCAAGAAAATCAATAGATTTTTATTTTAAATGATTTCAAGGAAGTTTTCTATCCTGTACCAAACAACCTTTGATGGTACCAGTCTCTAGTTCTTCATTTTATTCTCTAATTTGGAATGTTCGTATTTATGTTGAGTTTTTATAACCATTACATGGTTGGGATTAATTTCTAGTAATTATAATGTTGAATAGGCTAATATTGATTTATTTTTCTATTATCTTAAAATTGGTCATATACAATATTAGATACGTTGAAACGTCCACTTTTTTGTTTTCGCATTTTTGAAACTTTTTATTTTGTAAGTTTGACATTACTATACATCTAGGCCATGAGGTGCAAAATATGATGTATTTATGAAAAAACCATTGAAATTAATCTGTAATATCTGAAGGATAAAATCATTAGTTTTGAAATCCAAACAACTCTAGTTTCAACAATATGCTTTTGTCTATAACCTTTGGTTCTTTCAAATATTTTTTGTAGGATATTCCGAAATTCTTATTCCAGGACACATGATGCCCTTCGGAAAAAGAACGCTTAGAACAATGTTGATCTACTTGTTGCTTCATTCTATTTGAGCCAAAACCCAATTCTCCTTAAGTGTCCTGAGAATGGTTTCTCTGGTGTTAAGTGTGCCACTTACTCAACCTTAGATTGGTGATTGAACTACCACCTTTCACCTCCCCTGAATTGTTTTCTTGAAACGCATTGTAGGTCCCTACTCCTTATTCTAGAAACCCTACTTTGAGGATGATTCGAGTTGATCTGACCAAATTTTGACAAAACTATGATAGGAAAGGGGCACTTCTAGTCCAAATCCTGATTATGGCTAGGAAAATTGGTTGTATCCATATCCAAAAGTAGATTGTCTGTTTCTTTTTTCTATATCGATTCCAAAACTGACCAGAATCCATAAGTTAAAGGGCATTATAGTACAGAGAGAATGTCACAAAATCCATGTAGATTTCTAGTAGAGATTCCTATGGTTTTTAATGTTATGTTTCTTTCACCTCATTAGTTATTTTGGGCAAGAAAATGTTTTAAGAATGCCAGAAAAGACATTGATGGACAGGTAAACAATTTTTTTACAATTGAAATATCCATTCCATGATATCTTCTATTTATTGTTTGATTGTATTTTGAACATTTATTTTTATTTTTTTGTCTTTTAACTATGAAATTGAAAATACTTGGTATCATATCCATTTAAACAACAACCAAAGCTTGAAGATGAAATTAATATTACATGATATTGATTGAAATCCTTTTAGTTGTTTGTGTTAAAATATTTTCATGGCTATTAGAAAACTTTACTTTCATGTTGTTATTTGAGGACATGTTGTTTATATACTTTATCAATTTCATTCGTTAGAGAATGAAATGTTTTTGCGAATAAAATGAAAAGGATTAGACATCACATCTCAGATTATTTTTTTTCATAAGTTATCTACAACTTGATATTTTTAGCATGTAATTTAGTTGGCATAATTGTGGCTAAGCTTTCCCTGAAGGTTGAACACTAAGTTACTAAGGTGTTATTTTCTATGGTGACATTTTATTTTCTTTGTTTATACATTTCATCTTGCCACAGAGTGGCCACTATCGCACAACTGAAGAAAATTTGTTCAAGTTTCTTTCTTTTATGGGGAAAAATGGATTTGACATTGCTGATGTTGAGGTATATTTCGTATAAATCTTTTATAATCTAGTGTTCATCGTCTTTCATGGCTTACAATCTGTATCGTATATTATTTTTTTTTCAGAAAAGGAACTCAATATTGATAGTAAGAAGCAAGAATTGAAGAAAGAGGAGAACAATAACACTGGAGCATAAGATAATCGGTTTAGTGATACTCTTAGATCCAATATCCCGCATAATACACACACATAGAGACTGATGGTCAAGTCTTCATAGTTGGTGAATTCACCTACAATGCCTTGGAAACATAATGATAATGTTTTGAAGTAATGAAACAACATTTCATGTGTAAATTTTAGTCCAACCAATATTAAGTTGGAAACTCATATTGCAATACTTGACATTTTATGTAATATAATTTATGTAATTGAAATTATTTATATTTTCATTTGATATTGTTTAGTATTATAATTAAAATATGTAACTTTACATTTTTATATTAGATAAACATGCACATTGTATGAGATATTTTTAATTTAGCCACAAAATCATACTATTTAATTTATGTTGATTAATAATGAACACATAGAATAAATCTAAAACTACTAAATTGGTAGTTTATATTGACTAATGATGAACACAAATAAAATGAATATACGATTAAATTAGTTGTTTATAATTATTATTAATGAAAGTAAATGAAATGAATATAAACTGATAAATTAGTCATTTATATAATGAATATGAAACTACCAAAAAAAGATAAATGACTACTACAAATGACAAATTTCTTATTACAAATAACGACTAAATTTTTCATATATACGACTATTAGTAGCTAATTTACGATATATTATAACACGACCAAAATTTAGCCATATTTATTTAAAAATTAATTGGTTTCAAATGATGACTAAAATTTGCATATGTGGACTATTGGTAGCTAATTTGCAGTCTCTTATAAACGACCAACATTTTGGTCATATTTTTTCTGGTCATTAATTGGTTTTCTCGAGTGATCATATAGTAATATAATTTGTTATAAATTTGGTAATTAATTGTATCAAATAATGATTAAATCAAAGACTAAATCAATGACCAAATTAATGACTCAATATACTACTAGATGATGAAATTGAGACAACAAATAAATGACTAAGCTAAAAATGACTAAAAGTTGGTCGCGTTATAAGATACTATAAATTAGCTACCACTGGTCACTGAATGAAAAATGGTCGTTTATATGCAAATTGTAGTCATTTTTCTAGTAACTAATTAGCCATTTTATACTAGTGGTAGGAGTCTCCCCACTATAAAACTATTATGTCTGCTTTTTTTTTGGATTCGGAATGGGTTGAGCAAGAATTTGAAGTTGCTTAGGTGGATTTTTGTGAGGAGGTTCTAGTTGAGGTTGGGGAAAAGGTAGTAAAGTAGGAGGTTGGGTTTTTTAAGGCCTCCGCCATGGTGAGGGATTTCCCCATTGGGAATATTGGGGTGGATATGGCTAAAAAGGAGGTTTGACAGGCTGAGGAGTATATTGAGGAGCATAAGGAAAAGGAGGAGATGTGGACCATGATGGATGAGTGGAAGGGTACCAAGGTTGGAAAGGTGCATGCTGATTTGGATTGTAGTTAGGATAATTTGCACCTTACATGCCTTGTTGATATGGTCAAGGACCTAGGGGTCTCCTTTGGTTAATGAAGAACAACTGATTGGACCCACCTTCTACCCCTCCCTAGTATACAACCTTTAGGCCTAGAAGAGAGGTACATTTACCTGTTGCATGATTCTCTTTACAGACGAAGCATACTTCTATGGAATTTAGTGGGCATTGATTCCTAGGATTTATTTTAGTACATATAAGGAAAACTATAGCTAGTGCCCTTTTTGTTTCCTCTTGCCTCCTTTTGATTTGTATAGTATCCATTTGCAATGAAAAGGTATGAAACATATCACTCTTAAAATCTTCCAACATACTTCTTATCTCATGCTTGATGGTTGTTGTGGAGGGAGAGGAACTAACCAAGCTTTGGCTATACCCACCCTTCTTCCTAGTAGCCCTAGAGTGATTCTTGAATATAGTTTTGATGCAGTTATCATAAGTAAATTGGTAGATATATCCTCCAGATAGCATGTTTAGGTTTTCCATTACATCCTCTCTGATCCCTTGGAGAAGAACTATCTTGAGTGACTCAGGATCAAGGGTAAAGTTGGCCCTCCTATAATTGAGATGAAATATTTCCTCATAATACTCTAAATATTCATAAGGTCCAAGGGTCATCCCAAATATTTCCTACTTTGTTTCTTTGGATCTACAGTAATCTCAGTATTTTTCATTGAAGACTAGTTACTGTTATGCAGGAAAATCCCTTCTTTGGAAAGAAGCAATCCCTCTAGCCCAATGAGCGAGTCTAGTAACAACCATGACAAAGAATACAAGCTTTCCTAGTTTAACATCGAAATAATACGAGTGAGGGAGATGACCTGCCTCACTCCTTATGCAAACGTTTCCTCGATCTCGATGTTGATTCTTTCACTTCCAAGATCATTCCTCGATATTCCTTATAAGTTCGAACACCTAAAAGGAATATCATATGACAACAAACGAAAGATACATAGAATATATATATTTCAAAGCAAACCACATGATATATCAAGGAGTATCATGCTAAATAAATTAATATTAACATATTCATGGGAAGAAAACCATACGTGTATTATTAAATAAACAAAGGGAAGCTTACAATGGGTTCCTTGATATTGGAGGCCTCCTTCGGAATGGAAATCGAAGCCCAAGCCAAGCCCTTCAATCTCTTCTCCTTCCACATCAAATTGACAACATCCAGGATATATCGGGTAGAAGAATGGAAACTAGCAATAACCAACCCAGACTCACTAGCATGGAACTATTTTATAGAAGGGCTGGAGAGGTTATAGATTCAAAAATGAAGTCGAAAGTCTTTATTTAAAAGGGGAAAATATTTGGAGATAATATCAAATGTTAAAAATGGGAGAATTCGACCATATCCTCAACCAAAAAGTACCAGACCTCTATTATTGAGAGTTCTAGAGGATGAAGCTTCTTTTCCATTTTAGGAAAACCTACCTGAAGAGGACCAGTGTGTCTTTACTTCTGAATTCTCATGCTCCCAACCCTCTTCACAGGTTAGAGACAAGGTTACAAGTGCGAGGATGTTAAGGGGAGAACCGTGTTTAGCTTGTGAATAAGGGTTTTCACAAACTCTGTAGAAAGGATTCAAGGCATTTCCATTTTAGGTCTTCAGAGATACTTTAAGCATGTTACCCAAGATGAATAATTTTACACAAATCTTGTCGCTTTGCGACGTTTGTGACACAAGCGACACAAAATACGTCACTTGCAATAACGACTGGGGAATGTGACAAAATATTGTGTAATAGTTACATTTGGGCCCAAGTAGTTATGTTGCCTCCAGGTAGACTCATAAACCAATGCAAGGTTGAATCTTTGAGGGTAGAACGAAAAAACTTCAACTTTTACTCATTAGAGACATAGTCATAGGTCCTATAGACAACAACAAACTCAAAAATGAAGGCTTCAAGATCCTCAGAGGTTAGGCTATGGAAGTGTGGAAGGGAATCAAGACTTATATTCTTCATTTTGGCCACTCCATTGGTTTGTTTGATTATAGTGAAAATCTAACTTTTCCTATTTTCATCCACAGTTTGGGTAGGTGAGATAGGTTTCTCTTCCCCTATGGAATCATCAAAATTTTTAGGTTACTCACTTAAGGGTCTTCTAGCTCCCCTATAATTAGAGAGGGAAGTTTACAGTAACCAAAGAGGAATGAAGGTTGACTACTTGAGGGGGTGGGGTTTTTTGGTAAGAATTTTCCTTGGTTATACCTACTCCTAAGAGTCATGAAAGAACTAGTTTATTTTTTAATTTTTCTCTTTTTTTCAAAGAAATAACACTGATGCAAAAAAAAACAAGTAACTTTTAATTAGAAACAGCACCTACTTAGACACCTCCCTTGCAATGATTCCAAAAAGTTGTGACTTCTATATATTTAGAGATATGATCTGATAAAGTTAAGGTTTTTGAAGGCTCCAAAATTCCATCTCAAAGAGGTGACCTAAGGAAATTCGTCATAACTTTCATTTCAGGCTTCAGATTTGAATTCTGTAAAAATAGGCTGAATCACATGGAATTTAGTTTGTCTTGTAGTAATTTCAGGGTTGAATATTGAAACGGTGGCGTGTGGAATCCTATACAACATCACTGTGCTGAAACAATCCATAATCAGGTCGCCATGACCCTATTTGGAATAAATATTTATTGAAGAATCCAATATTGGTCTGACTTATGGCATTAGAAAGAAGATTAAAAGGGCTACCATAGGAAAAAATTTCAAACCTTGGAAGTCTGAAATTACAGATATACAACAATTTGAATATCGAGCTCCAAAAAACAAACAAAAACGTGTGTATTTTTTAAATTCTACATAGTTTTTGTTTGAAAAAAACATTCTGAAGTGATCCAAAGGGAATATTGAAGGATAGATATCAGTATTTGGTTCTAAAATTCCTTCATAACAAAATAATTCTATACTAATTAAGCCCTCATAAATCTCTACTATGAGGCATGAAGAGGAAGAACTGTAACATGATATATCAAAATTATAGGACCAAGTGCAATAAATTTTACTCACATAGAGAAACCAAAGATGATATGGATGGTTTAAAATAAAAAATGGAAGATTTGAAGGATTTCATGCAAGATAATATGGATGGTTTGAAGGCAGACATGTAAGGTTTGAAGGAAGGTTTGACAATTTTTTTGCAAGAAAGGCTTCCCAGTGGTGACAAGGTAATCCATAAAAATCATGATGAGGACAAAAGGAATATGAAATATGAATTTAGAGACTCCAATTTTGGGTTTAAGAACCACCACATTCCAAATATTGATATGAGGAAGTTTGATGGCAAGGATCTAGTAACATGGATACTGCAAATGGATCAATATTTTGATCTCCATCACGTGCAACGCTCACAAAAGGTACACATTGAAAATTTATACTTAGAACCTGGTCATTTTGTATGGTATAGATGGATTTTTTCTCGTAAACCACTTGTCACTTGGTCATTTTTTATGGAGAAAATGATAGCACAATATGAGGATACAAAGAGAAACACATTCATTAGCGAATTGATAAATCTCAAACAAAAGGGTTCAATGGTGGAGGAAATTGAGGACTTCCAAAAATTGAATATCATGGTAACAAATATTCTAGAGGAGGATAGGATTGATGTCTTCATAGGGACTTATAATGATAAAATCCAACATGAGGTTTTCTTTTGGGAACCTAATTCATTGGAGAAGGTATTGAGGGTGGCATGAAAAGTTGAAAGCAAAATTATGGCAACAAGGAATTCTATCACTCACAACTATAAAGTTGGAAGTTTTGTTGCTCCTAGACTTCCATAACCTACAAGGTTAACACCACAACAATTGGAGGAAAAAAGAGGAAACGGATTTTTTATAGTTGTGATATAAAATACACTAAAGGTCATAAGCGCGTTGAGAAAAAATTATTTTATATATATTGTGAAGAGGAGCAAGAAAAGGTACAAGAAACACCAAAAGAGGAGGATATACACTAGGAACCAACCCCAAAGAGAGAAGAATTGAATCCAACAATATCTTTCAATGCATTGGTAGGAATTACCACTCCTCAAACTCTCAAGATAGAAGGATATATCAAGAAGAAAAAGGTAATAGTTTTGGTTGATTATGGTAGTACCCATTATTTTATTCATTGTAAGATAGCCAAGGAATTGAATTTCTTCCTATATCCATCACCAGAGTGTCAAGTGATGGTTTAAAATGGATGAACTATAAAATGCTCTAGAAAGTGTCATAATATCAAGATACCCATGGGGGAATATGTATTGAATAGGCCAATGCATTCCATTCCAATGGGTGTTGCTGATATTGTACTAGGATTCCAATGGTTACAATATTTGGCTACGATAGTTTCTAATTTTCAAGAAATTTTCTTCAAATTTATTTGGGAAGGAAAGAAAGTTGAATTAAGGGGTATCGTAGGGAAACTAGGAAAGATAATCAATTATAATGTCATGAAAAATATTTTGAAGAAAGAACAATGAGGCGTAATTTCAAAATTATGCTCAGTAGAGGTTCAAACATCTATATCATATATTTATCTAGGTCTCCAAAAGTATTGGAAAATCATTCCAAGGTTTTTGATACTCCCTAAGGCCCCCCACGTATTCATGATCATGATCATGCTATTCATTTGATTCCAGGAAGTGTTCCTCCAAACATCGGGCCTTACAGATATCATTATTCCCAAGAGAGTGAGATTGAATGTATGGTTGGAGAAATGCTAGAGGTTGGCATAATTCAACCTAGTCAAAGCTATTTTTATGCTCCATTAGTGTTGTTGTACAAGAAATATGGATCATGGCGCATGTGTCTAGATTATAGGGAGCTCAACATAATCTCTACTAAAGATAAATTTCTCATTCGCATCATTGATAAATTTTTGGATAAATTACATGGATAAATTTACTTCACCAAGTTGGATCTTCGTTCAAAATATCATCAAATTAGAATGAAGACTGAAGACATTCCAAAAACAACATTCAAACTCATGAGGGTAATTATGAATTTTTGGTCATGCCTTTTGGCCTTACTAATGCACCTTCCACATTTCAAGGTTTGTTGAATTCGATTTTCAAACCATTAGAAATTTTTTTTTAGTATTTTTTTATGATATACTAATGTACAACAAGTCTTGCAAGGGTCATTTTCAACATGTTGACAGGGTGCTCAAACTATTGGAGGAGAAATAATTATATGCCAAAACCACCAAAACTTCCAATTTTTTTCTTTAGACTACAAGAGGTGGAATATTTGGATCATATTGTATCTCATGAGGGTGTTAAGGCAGACCCTAAAAAAATTAAATCCAGTAATGAATGGAAAATCCCCATAAGCATAAAGCATCTTCGAGGATTTCTTGGGTTAACAAGGTATTATCGAAATTTTGTCAATAATTATGGGATAATAGTGGCACCTCTAACATCATTACTGAAGAAATATGCATTTTCTTGGGTTCCAAAAGAAAATAAGACCTTTGAACATGTTAAAGAGGCATGTGCTAAGAATGGTCTTAGCTACGCCAGACTTCATAGAAACTTTTATTCTGGAATGCGATGCCTCCAGAAATGGAATTGGTGTGGTTTTAATACAAGACGAAAGACCCGTTGCTTTTAAAATTCATCCAATCAAAGGAAAATATTTACATAAACCTATTTATGAGAAGGAAATGTTGGAAATACTACATGCACTAAAGTAATGGTGACCTTACCTAATTGGAAGCCACGTCAAGGTAAAAATAGATCATGATAGTCTTAAATACTTTTTGGAACAAATATTATCTTGAGAAGAGTAGCAAAAATGGGTCACAAAGATGTTGGGTTATGACTTTGAAATCATATACAAAAAAAGGAAGAAAAATGTTGTTCGAGATGCTCTCTCAAGAAAGGATGACGATGTGGAAGCATTGCTTCGAGCCATTTCTATTATCCAACCTGAGTGGATAATCGAAGCAAGGGATGAATGGAAGGATGATGAAGAGGTGTGGACACTCATTCAAAAGTTGCAGCAAGATCCTAATACATATGATTCATTTAATTGGAAAATTGATTCATTATGGTGCAAATATCACTTATATGTTTGTAATAATTCCCAACTCAAACAAAATATTCTTTTGGAATTGCACATCTCTCCCTTAGGAAGGCACTCGAGATTTTTAAAAACTTACCACAGGGTCAAGAAGGAAATTTTTTGCGGATGGCCTTGAATCTGATATTCAAAATTTTATGGCAGAATGTTTGGTTTGCCAACAAAATAAAGTTGAGACAATTAATACCCCAGTTATGTTTCAACCTTTATCCATTCCAAGTCAGTGTTGGGAGGAGCTCTCAATGGATTTTATCATAGGTTTACCCAATTCTAAAGGAAAAAGTTCCATAATTGTGGTAGTTGATAGACTTACCAAGTGTGCACACTTTTGTGAATTATCTCATCATTTTAAGGATAATACAAATGCTACTGCATTTATGGAAACCCAAATATTATAGTAAGTGGTAGAGATACCATTTTCACTGGAAATTTTTGGACGGAATTATTTTCTTGTGTTGCACTCAATTAGTTCATAGTTCATCTTATCATCCTCAATCTGATGGGAAAACTGAGATTGTGATAAAAATTTTGCAAGGATATCTTCATTTATTTTTATATGCTAAACAAACAAAATGGGTAAAGTGGTTACCTTTAGGTGAATGGTGGTATAACACTTCCTTCCATACTGTAACAAAAATTACCCCATTTATGACACTTTATGGATATCTTCCACCATCTATCATATCATCTTTAAGAGAAAATTCTAAGGTTCAAGAAGTGGAAGATCACATCGAGCATTAACAACAAGTTCTCCAACTCTGAAAGGATAACCCCACTCTAGTGCAAAATCGAATGAAACAAAAGGTAGATCAACATTGCAGTGAAATAAGTTTTGATGTAGGTGACTGAGTATTTTTACAGATACAACCATACAAACAAATGTCCCTCATGCAAGCTAATAAGAATAATAAATTATCACCGAAGGATATAAATTATCACCCAAGTATTATGGTCCTTATAAGGAGTTGCAAAAGATTGTTACTATGGCATACAAATTGGAGATACTTATATCTTCTCGAGTGCACCTAGTTTTCCATGTTTCATGCTTAAAGAAGGTTATCAATGACAAGCTTCCAGTTTAAACAATGTTGCCAAAACTTGACGAAGAAGGAAAAAATATATTTGAGACTAAAGAAGTCACGGAAATAATAACCCGAGGACTACAGAACCAATCAATTTCAAAGTATCTATTTAAGTGGAAGAACTTACCCGCTGAAGATTCCACATAGGAGGATGAGAATTTTATACAAAAGCATCTAGCACTACTCAAGAGTTGAGGATAACACTTTTTTGAAGTAGAGGGGCATGTTAGGTCCCTATAATACTAGTGTAGCCCTCTTATTATTATTGTTAGTGTGGCCCCCTTATTGTTATTTTTTTCGCATGTAGCCCCCATATTGTTATTGTTGTGCCCCATAGAAGACCACTAATGTTATTTTTGTGCCATTAAATTATTATTGTTATGTAGGCTATAATTATATTGTGACCCCTTAGACTCTTATATATACAAATGAGATGTTTCCATTTGTATGATCCAACAATTGTTCATTTATGTAATGTAAAGGAGGTTTTCCCCTCGAAGAGGATATTTCTCAAGTCCTTGATCTATATTTTCTCTATTTTGTGAGCTGGTTGCATATCATTGTAGGTATCACAAAATACCGAGGATGGTGTTCCCAAAAGGGGGAGGGGTTTGTAATAGCCTCGGGTTAAAATTTCATGTAATCAAAGTTAATAAAGGAAAAATAAGACCATAGTTAAGGGAAACTTATTCCAAGTTGAATGTTGGGAAAATATCCTAGTGGGAATCACTTCTTGTGTTTTATGGATAAGTCTAATTTGAAAAAGGCAATGGCTAAGGCTTTGGAAAGGAAAATTAGTATTTTTGGAAATTATTTATGAAAATAAAGGAAATTAGGAGAAAAAGAAGGTGAAAGGTCATAGGTTGCATGTGAGGAGGAAGATGAAGGAAAATAATGGAAAATTGAAGAAATTAGCGGGCTCATAAATAAAAATACCTTAGAGCATCAATTGGTAGCCTTTTTGCATGTCATTTTTGGAATTATTCTTATATAGGAGAAGAGAATGAAGAGGAGAAAAAATAAAGCAAGAAAAGGAAGGAAAATAAAACCAAAGGAAAGCAAGGAAAAGTCGAAATGAGAAGCTTTAACAGGAATACTTGTAGGTAAAAGTTGCATGTATGAATTCCTAATTTTTTTTGACATGCATGGTATGTGCATGTTGGTATTTGGTTCTTTTGTTTTCGTTGGCATGGGTTTTTCCGAGTTGGATAATGGATTTTTGCATAACCTTTACATTTCTGAATAGCCATGGAGTTATGAGGTCGTTATCAGCTTTGAGCTTTGGATTGTTGGAAGATTTTAAATCTGGGTGAGGTGGTCTCAGGAAAATTCCCAAAGGCCTATGAATCCCTTAACCGGTAATGGTGGGATATATGGTAAAGCCTCAGGGTGGACACAAGAAAATTCCTCAAGTTATTAGAGAAGAAATTCTGAGGCATCCAAGCTTAGTTGACTTTTGAGATCTCGGCACTGGTTTAGCTGAGATCATGGTATGGTGAGGGTGGAGGTGGTTTAACCTTTGGATTCCCTTGGTTGTGTTTGGATTGGTTTATCCCATGAGATCTCACATTCATCCTTGAAATATGGCACATGTAGAAAGTATATGCACTAAGCATGCATATGTCCAGGATCCACCTAATCTCAAACTATTTAACTTTATGCAAGATACTGAATCTATTCCACTTGTTAATCTTTTGCAGAAAAATTAATTGCACACACATGTGAAACATAAACAAAAATATTCAATCGCACATAACACAGTTTTTAACCGGGAAAGCCTGAAGCTGAAAACCCCAACTATATATTATGTAACATGGAGATCATATGACAATCTCATACAAACATACAAAGCTTATCACAAGCTCTCAATACATTACAATCGTCATACACTAATCAGGCCTAATCTTGCAAATCCATGCACCGATCTATGCCACCTGCTAGCCTGCCTTCACTGCACAATCTTTGCTGAAGAATAGCTATGAATGAATTCAAATTACTCCATCCTTGAATGTGCAATCCTCATTGGCATCTCCATTGAATGTGTGATGAAATTAATGCATCACTATAGTCATAACAGATAGTCTATCTTGCCCTTTCACCTATCTCTCCACTGGTCTCCACTGAAACTGCCATGCACTGTAGTTAACTGTTGTATTGTACAGTTGATTAATGAGTTATTATTTATGAATTAATTAACTAATTAATTCAATCCACTCTCACTAGTGTATCAATCAGTTATACTAGATACAACTAGCTCAACTGAGTCTAACTAAGTTAAACTAAATACAACTCCATAACTACTTCTTCCAACTGTGTCATAACTCTGCCACTCGAGTTCTAACTGAGTCCTCCATGAAATAGCTCCAATAAACCCTTAGGAATAGCGTAATTCCTTCTGTCAGCTATTGTGCCACATCTATGCACTGAACTGAAGTGCTCCAAGAGAATAAGTTGTTGTTTAGAGTCCAATTATTATTAAGAGTTAATAATAATCGACATGCATCTATTTTTTAATTGATGATCTATAAATAGACTTCGCCCAATATTATAAAAATAGAATTTCATCTATTTTTCCAACTTGATCAACCATCCCCAAATAGCATCCTGCAACTCTGAAATATGATCATCATGTCTAAAAATAGACATAGTCTAAAAATATACTTGCGCCAAAAATAGCCTGCAAGCCCACTTATTGAAGGCGACTCTTTTCACTAAGCTCATCATCTTGTTGAATCTCAACAGCACAGGGGTGATTGGATGAAAGAAATAATTGGTTCAGCTAATCTATGGTCAGGTGTTACGTGGAAGTCCTAATCCTGTTTAGATTTTTCCTTTGTCTATTATGAGCTAAGTTTCTCTTTCTTTTGATACGCAAATGCACCTGTTATTATGTGGCTTTAATGGTTTTTCTCTCATTTTTATTTATATGGTTATATGTTGGTTATAATCATGGTTATATGACATATATGAGTCATGGTTCTATTCATTTTTTTACTTGTAACTGAATGAATAATGAATGCAAGACATAATTCATGTTATAATAATTAATGTGAGAAGGAAGTGACCCTTCTTGTTAAACCTGAAATAATTTTTCAATCCCTTATGTTCATACTTTCATTCATAAACTGTAGGCTTCATATGTACAATGTGTTTGAAAAAATGTCAGTCCTGGTTGGGGAATTTCAGGTCAAGTCTTGGTTCCATTTTTTGGTTTACAAGAATTTTATTCATGTCTTTTATGAGTTCTAAAAGTTTTATATAGTTCTGGGAAGAGGTTGAGCCCAAACCTTGGAAAATAGCCTTAAATATCACATTCACTGGCATAGCACTAGTAGAAAAAGGCTACAGTTTCACTCAGTTACGCCTATGGGAGTGGCTGGAGACTCATAGTCACTTGGAGGCCTTGGAAAGGGAGCCATTTGGGCTCTAAGTCATCGAAAAAGAAAAGTATCTCAAGGGTTGGACACCTGGAGGGGTTGGGTTTCTTCTAGGGGTCCTGTGGCACCTGAGGGAAGTCATTAAGGTCTTAGGTTGTTGACTCCATTTCCTTAAGGTCATATAGGAGATTTAGTCATATCATATTGACCCTCAACTCATGTTTACCTTGGGAAAGCCAGTGAAAGTGGGTGAATGTGGGAGGAGGCCCATCATAGGACCCCTCAATACTAGTGTAGTTGATATTCTGTCTTTTAGTACCTGAAAATCATTTTTATAGTCAGTATCCCATAAAAAATAAACAAATTTCGACAACAATTTGAACATTGGAGTATCAATTTTAGTAAAATTTTCAATAAATATTCTATAATACTTTACTTTCCATAGAAATCTTCTTACCTCTTTATATGAAGTTGGAGCTAGAATTTGTAAAATTGCCTCGATTTTTGCAGGGTAAAACTTTAAACAATTTTGTGAAACATGGTGGCCAAGAAAAATTCCCACAGTTGACATCATTTTACATTTTCATTATTGAGGGCTAGATGATTTTCCTGATAGCATATTAGAAAAATATCTATATTTTTCAAAGCCTCCTAAAAATTATTTCCATATATTGTAAAGTCATCCATGTAGACCTCCACACAATCATGTATGAGGTCAGAAAAATAGCTAGAAAAACCCTTTTAGAAGTGGTTGATGTGTTACATAGGACAAAAGGAAGGACTTTATAGGAATACATGCCCCAAGGATAGGTAAAAGTTGTTTTCTCTTGGTCTTTTGGGAAATTTGAATCTAATTATAGCAATTGTACCCATCTAAGGAAGAGAAATTATTTTTCCCATACAAAGTGTCTAGTACTTGGGCAATAAAATGTAGAGGAAAATAATCTCTCAAAGTGGCCTTATTTAGCTCCCTATAGTCAATGCAGATTATCCATTTCCCATTTTTCTTGGGGAAAACCACTAAGGGAGATATCCATTTTCTATCAGAAATAGGATATATGAAATTTGTACTCAATAGTTTTTGGATCTTATCCTTAACAAATTCTTTAGGAGATGGATTCATTATCCTTTGTTTCTTCATTGGTATAGATTTGGTTTATACATGTGTCAGGGTGAATTCATTTCATGTCCAGGCAGTCCCAATAAAATGCCCCGGATTGTTTTTTAATCATTTCTAGCACCTGTTGTTGTTATTATGTACTTAATTTTTTACCTATGTACAATGTTTTTTGAGGGATAATTTCAACATGTTGAGTGCCCAGTTCCTTTTTTTTGCTTATGGCTACAATGGTAAATGATTCAAAAACAACAAGATGGAAGGTTTCTTGAAACTAATGCCTAAAATCATGATTTTAACCACTAAAAGAAATGGGGTATTCAATGCATGTTATGTCAGATAAAATTGTTGCAAGACATGTTCTTCTAATTGCTCTTAAAATCCCCTTGATTGTTCCAAGGTAAGCAGAGGGAGCATACATTATTCCTCTCCATAAGGTTCTCCAACCACAGGGGGGCTTCATTTTCTAATTGAGTAGATGGAAAAAAATTTCAATCTTTGGATTTGAGATCTATTAGAGATGGTCATTTCTCTAGTCTTACAACCAATGACAACATCAGCAGTAGCCATCCAAGGTGATCGGCATAAGACTATTGGGTGCCCTGGTTTAGTGGTTTTGGGGGAGATTACGATGAAATATATCGGATATTACTAAGAGTCCATTGTTACAACCATGTATTCCAGGAATCCAATGGGCTTGACAATAGACTTGTCGGTTAATTCCTACACAACAATTATGGGTCTTACTTGGTTTAGTTGCAGCAAGGCCATAGTATAAATGGTCATTGTGTTAATGATTGCTCCAAAATATAATAGAGTGTTAGGTATAAAATTCTCAGTGATTCCTGTAGTTACAATTGGGTTCCCTATATCATCATATTTTGGTGGCAACCCCTATATCATTTCAGACATTTGGCTAATTACTTTAATGGTCTGGTTATTATTATTCTTCCTTCGAGGTTTCTTCATACAAATATCCCTAATAATTTTGGTGTAGATAGGAATATCTTTAATAGCATGTAATAAAGAGATCTTTATACAGACATTTCTCAATTCAGATTCCAGATCATATTCCACAGGTAACTTAGTTTTCTTTACAAACAGTATTTCTTGAAAAGGAGGTTCCTTAGGCTCCCTTGGTTCCTGTTATCACTCTAGTAAATTTTCTATCATAAATATTTAAGACTTTGTAACTTACTAGAGGTAACCAAGAACCACTTTTAGAATTCAAGATCTAGCCTTCCTGAGTTCCGGAGAGGGATCTGTCCATATGATTTAGCTTTGTTTAGGTAACAGATATTAGGCTAGCTATGATTGTGCAAATGGGTTTGATTTTTTGAAAAAATTGGTGGGAATAAAGGACTACAAGGGAAACCATAGAAAGATCTACATAACCATTGGGCAATGGAGTCAAATTATAGCAAACAAGACTAGAAAACCTATGCCAAAAGATGCAAATATGCTAAGGGCAAGATAGATGACCTTCCAAGGGTTTTAAAAGGATATTTTGATAAGTGGGTGAAGTTTGGACTAAGGGAAATTAAGAATCCTTAGATCACAGATAAGAATATTGAAGGAGGGGATCAAACTGGGACCTAGAGCAATTAAGAATTCTATGGTCCGGTTATCAAGGAAAAAACATTTAAATGCCAACTAGTTTAAAACAGGGAGCTTATTATCACTAATCCTGTTTAATTTCTCCTTAGTTTATCATTACAGAATAGAAACAAAATATATGCATGAATGTAAACTTTTTAAAGGAAAACACTGAAAACAGGGAAAAGACGAGACTTATCTTGTCACCATGAGAATCCTTAGCTATGATGTCTATTCGCTTCAGTTTCCAGCCTGCTACTTTAACTTAACTCACATAAAATCCCAATTTTTCAACAAAAAGTCTATAGTAATCTTGATTATTTTATTCCACATAAAAATACTTCCAAGAGTGAAGTATTTATACAAATTCTAAACTAAAATATCTTGAAAAAAATATCAAGATTAGCTCACAAATCTCTCCAACTGTTTTACATAAATAGAAATTAAGTAAAGGACACTCAAACTAATGCATATATTTGCACTATTTTTTATGGATATGTGATGACAAAGAGGAGAATTCGAATTTGATCCAACTCTTAGTTGATGATGAGGCATCCAAGTCACTAACTGCTTCCTTTCTTTGTGCATTATGCTCCAACAATTCTGCAAACTTGGGGTCCAATGATATATTTTTATTTCCAAATAAGTAATATATATGTAAAACTTGAAAGAGGTTATTGTGGAATAATATGTTGGTGAGATAAACCTCTTTCAGTTTCATAAAATTCCTCTCCGGCTATGCACAATAGGCTCTGCAAAAAATATGTGTAAAACAGAGTTTTACAAAGTCTGAAAAATAGCCTGTAAAGATGTGCATGTATCGCTGATTCTGAAATCACTGTGCAAAAAGTGAGATAGGTTTTTGTATATGGGTCTCTTAGGAACAAAAATCGCCTTCAATTTTGTATGATGTGTTTCTGACTTGCCACAATCTTCTCTGCAAAATAATGACTTAACTGTAATTTTCTGCAAAAAGTGCTTTCCAAGTTTAATATTTCCAAAACCATAATAGTTGTTAGAAAAGTGAGAGAGGTTTTTGTATATGGTCCTCTTAAGAACATAAAAATCCTTCAGTTTTGCAAAATTCATCTTGGATTGATCACAATAGTTTCTAAAAAACAATGACTAAAACATGAAATTTCTGCAAAAATGTTCCTTCTTGTTGTGTTTTTCATCTTTTCACTTTTTTGTTCTTTTGACTATTTTACTTTCATTTTAGACAAACTTCAACGTTGGTGAAAGTATTTTCATTTATTTTTACTATTTTACTACCTCTGTATTTATTTTTATGGTTTACCTTTGACTTCTCTGTAATTTCATTTTAACTTTCACTCTGACTTTTACCTGATACACTTTAACCACTGATACTCTTTAGCTGTTATGCTTTTACTATCCCTGTAAATTCTCATTTCACTTTTACCATTCACTGTGCACATTTCATCATTCTAATCTCTCTCTGAATTTGTATACAAACTGTTTTTTGAATGAAGATATTGAGTTAAAATCTAAGAATTTGGAGCAAACAATTTTGTCAACTAGTATTGAAACTGTTGGTCCAAATCCATATTCTGATAGTAACCTGCAAAAATCAAACAATTTGTTAATGAAATCTAGGTCTGCAGGGAGGTGATTGTAGGTTTTTTGAAAGACCTGTGGAATGAGATCAGTCTGTGAAGGTTTAACTCTATTTTTTAGGCATTTTGGGGAACTACTACAAGATTAGATTGTTTGCAAGAGTTATTCACTTTAACAGAGATGAAACTGAGTAATGTAGGCAAGGATGGCTTTATTTTTGGAATTTTTTGCTCAATTAGGTTTTCTGAATTGGTTTAATTGAAAACAGTAAATATCAAGGTAACTCAGAGGTTTTAGTTGTTCAGATCCTTGATTTTAATCTCTAAACTGTGAAAATTGAGGAAATTGGCTTTAAAAAGGTTCACAGTCAAAGACAGGGCTTTTTGGTCTGTAACAGTCTTCAATTCAGTTGTATTCAGTTGGAAAAAGTCGTGGAGATTCTCTGAGCACGAATTTCAGAGGAAATGGCTCTTAAAATGGCAACTGGCTCGAAAATGGCGCTGTTAGGTTTGAAAATGGTGAAAAGGGCTCTGCACAGGCTCTCAGGGTGTAATGGCGCACAATGGTGAAAATTAGACGAAAATAGGCTCTGCGAAGGTTTCACAAATTTAAAGCGCAAATAGGTGAGAATTTTTGAAAACATTAGACTTTAACGTATTAAACCATAGTATAAACTATAGTTAAGTTACATTAAACAAAGGTTAAGCGGGATTTGTTTTGGAATACCGGCGGTGGTATTCACGTGGCTCAACGGTGGTAAGCGGTAATACGCTTTTCGAACATGATGCAATAGAATCGTGACACGTCAACGCAGGGTGGTTTGGATAAACCACCCATTTCGCGCGGCTTTTACAAAACATCCATCGATTACTTTGTGAGCGTGAAAATGCGTTATCGTCATCGGATCTGGCTTTGGGGAGCGAATGATCGGGATTAAAAGGGAAAGTGCGGGGAAAAGTCAATTATCAGGTTCAATATAGGCCGTAGATCTTGGGAGTAAAAGAAAATCTGACGGTTAAAAATAGCGTAACGGGGAGGAGTAAAAATGTATTGATCAGTTTCTTTGATTTTCATTCGTTGGATCAAAAGGGATTTGGGGATCCAAGGGTCTAGATTGAATCCTGATGGGAGCAGGCCTTTTGATGGGATTTATATATATAAGTGGCTTTTTCCAATGGAAAGGGTGATCGGGAAGGTTAATCAAGATTTTAACCAAGGTTAGGGGGTCGGGGAAGGGAAATATACAAGGGAATGGGTTTAGAAGTTTAGTTTAGATTAAACTTCGTTTTTTTTGTTTAAAACATATAAAACATATGTTTAAAGGTTTTTCATATATTTTTTATTATATGGTTAATTAAATCGAGATGACTTAACTACCATAGGGGTCAAGATATTTATATATATATATAATACTTAGCCAAAGGGGTTATAAGGGGGGTTTTTATTTAAACATGTGGGAATAAATAACTTTGGCTTAAGTTATATTAAGTGGGTTTTTGGGTTTATTATATAAAAAGGAGTTATAAAATAGGAAAATGTTATTTGTATAGGGAGTTAATATATAAGTTAAAGTTAATATGAAAATAGGACATGGTATACTCAAAACACATATTTATAACAAGTAAAGTGAGGTTTTAAAGATAATTTGCATTGATCTTATCACTTAACTTATGATGTAATGTTATTTTGAGGGTTTAATGTGTTTAAATGATGTAGGAAGTTAGCTAAATAGGAATTGCAAATGTCTTTAAGTAAAAATGGAGTTTTACTTAGGATTATTCAAGGGAATGAGTGCATGAATGGTAAATGATGTGATTAAGGGATCAATATAGACATTTCACACTTTCAACTGATCAGTCATAGAGCCTTGGGTCTAGTCCCAACAAAAGTCAAGGAAATGCCTTGAGCCTTTCTGACTGATAGTCTAGAATGTTTCATGACTATGGGAAGGGGAAGTTAGTTATTTTCCAGCCCATGATGAATGATATTTACATTGAGACTTTTGACCTTCTTCTACCTACCCATCTTACCATGCTAACATTTTTTTCTTCCTTTATAGTAAGTGCATTTAAGTTAGCAACCTTCACAACATTTATTTTTTCTAAAATCAAGTAAATTATCTAATTATACACTTATTTCATCCATGAATCGAGATTAAACTGTTGGATTCACTTTATTCTCTACCTAACTACTGAATTGTTAGGATTAAACTGTCTAACAACTCATTATTCTCTATCTAAAACAATGGAAATTGAAAAAAAAAAGTTAAGATTAAACTATTTAACTCATCATGGAATAATGGCATTTATTGACACTCTACCATAGTCAAAAAGTAAAAAGTAGTGGCATTTATTCTTGCTCACTTTCATGTTTTATTCATTTTTCTTTTGGGGTATTTTATTTTTTCTAAGTCCTTTGATTATTCTTTTAGGACTTTTTACCTTCTTTTTTATTTTTTTATTTTTTTAATTTTTTACGAAATATGTGAATACAACATGCAGAAGGCAAAGTATGTACAGATTTACAATATTATCAACAGTCAAGTCAAAATTATGACCCCTATATTATAGGTTGCTAACATCGGCTTCACTTGGGGATGGCTTTTCCTTTTGAAATGCCAAGAACTCTGAGATCAGTAGCCTTTATCTTTAACCTTTTATGATCTTAGTAAGTGTCTTCTGTCTTCTGCAAACTGAATTCTGATCTGAAACTAAAACAACACACAACAATTTTCAAACCAACTTATAGATCTTAAACATCTTTAGGACCTCATCCTTGGCTTTAAATCTTAATGAAAAACTAGCTGAAAATTAAAAACTAAAAAAAATATGCTCAAAATTATGAGCTTATTAGCACTCATCTACCTACTCTAATCTACTAAAATCTTATTGAATCAAGTAATACAAAAATGCCAATGAAGCCAATCAAGTAGCTGTAAAAATAAATGGATAACTTGATTGCTTGTGACCAAAATTGGAAGTATATTATGATCATGTGCCTTTATAATAAATGATATGATGTGTAAAGGCCACTTTTGATGTATTTGATCTTTATAGAGAAAACACGTTTGCAAATTTGGGCTAAAAATATTCTCCATATAATCTAATATAGGATCAATAAAAGCATGATGTATGTTATTTACTTCTAGGCCTTCAATGACTAATTGTTCCGTTAAATTATGAATATTAAACCATGAAACTATTTCTTCAGCCTTGTGTTTGAAAGAATAATCATCTTCAATATGCAAGTCAAAAGATATTATAATTTCTTCTTGCTTTGGAGAAGGAAGATTTTCAAAGAATTCTTTAGGATTTCGGAAATTGTATGACTGAATTTGAGAATGAAAAAGTTTGATTTCATTTTCATAATCTTCAGAAATTATCTTGAGAATACATATTTTCAGTTTAGGAGAATATTTTCTTAATTTCAAAAGAAGAAAGAAAGCTCTTAGAAAATCCTCATCAAGCTGAAGTTCTAATATCTCATCCCTCAAAATAGCTAGTGATTGTTCTGGGAAATTATCTTGAATTGGGAGAACATAATTATCATCATATTGATCATATTTAGGCAAATCTTCAGAAGAAGGAATGCCATCAAGTATAAACAATGGATCAGCAGATTTTTCTTCCAACAATCCTAATATATCTTGATTAGATTGGTTGCATTATGTTTGAAAATCATTGGTTTGTTCAATAGGTGTGATATCAAGCAATGGGCCTTTTTGGGAAGGTAGAATAACATGAGCATCAACTTGTTCTTCTGTCCCTTCATGGATAAAAAAAATTTTACATTCATCAACATTAGAAGAAGTAGAAACAATTTCTTCATTATGTAAATATTTTGAGGATGGTTGCATGTTTAGAAGCAAATTGATTTCTTCTTCGGTGAGGGGGGGTGGGAATCTCTGAATTCTTAGATTTGAATAACAATTGTTTTCTCTCTTATCTAAAAATTGATCATGAAGTTGAATATTTTCTTTAACTCCATTCAAAACATTAAATAAAACATCATTTGTTAATACAGAGGGGTTTTGTGGATCTTGATTCATCTCCTGATCTATTTCATATTTGTTTAACTCCTCTTGATTATTATGACATTTAACTTGAGAATTAAAGTTCTTGATTTATTCTAATAAATCTTCAGGAAACCAATTTCCAAAATCTTCATCAATATTTTTAAGGTAATGTATAAGATCTTCAGCTTCATCACAACAATTTTCAGCTAATGATAAAGATGGAAAATATTCTTTGTAATGCTCATAAAATACCTTATGAAAATATTTTAAATAAAATAGACTAGCAGGTTTGAGAGCTTCATACCATTCCCTTGTTTTTCCTTTTAAGGTTACCATGAATATTTTCATGAGGCAATCCTCATGCCAATCACCCTTAAATCTTGATGAGTGTATATGAAATTTAATGAGATGCAGTAAAGGATCATCAATGTTCTCATCTTGAAACATAGGCAGATTTTCACTCCAATTTACATTTGGTAGTTTGTGTGGAAATCCAGGTATGTGATCTCTGCTCATGGGAGCATATCTTTGTTTTATTCTTGGATCATCTTGAAAATTAGCCATAATGAAAGGCCACGGTATCTGTACAACCAAGTTAGATCCTTATATAAAATACAATACATATTGAAAAACATTCTTAACGAGAAAGAACATAATGTCTTGAATTAATATCCAAGTTGAAAGCCTGATCTTTCCATATTGTTCTTCCAGGTTCATTCCTCCAGTGGAGTCTTGATTGTGAAATGGATTTGGAGTCGCCAGGTGGATGATTTTAACCTTTGTGTGTCTGATCACTGTCCACCATCATAGATCAGATCTGAACCTGTAAAATATTTCTGAAGAAAAAAGTTATTCTTCCCCAGCAGAGTCTCCAATATGTTATTATTCTAGTAAATTTTCTATCGGAAATATTTAAAACTTTGTAACTTACTAAAGGTAACCAAGAACCACTTTTAGAATTCAGGATCTAGCCTTCCTGAGTTCCGGAGAGGGATCTCTCCATATCATTTAGCTTTGTTTATGTAACAGATATTAGGCTAGCTATGATTGTGCAGTTGAATTTGATTTTTTGAAAAGGTTGGTGGGAATAAATGACTACAAGGGAAACCATAGAAAGATCTACCTAACCATTGGGCAATGGAGTCAAATTATAGCAAACAAGACTAGAAAACCTAGGCCAAAAGATGCAAATATGGTAAGGGAAATATAGATGACCTTCCAAGGGTTTTAAAATGATATTTTGATGAAGTGGGTGAATTTTGGACTAAGGGAAATTAAGAATCCTTAGATCACAGATAAGAAGATTGAAGGAGGGGATCAAACTGGGACCTAGAGCAATTAAGAATTCTATGGTCCGGTTATCAAGAATAAAACATTAAAATGCCAACTAGTTTAAAACAGGGAGCTTATTATCACTAATCCTGTTTAATTTCTCCTTAGTTTATTATTACAGAATAAAAACACAATATATGAATTAATGTAAACTTTTTAAAGGAAAACACTGAAAACAGGAAAAAGACGAGACTTATCTTGTCACTACGAGAATCCTTAGCTATGATGTATATTCGCTTCAGTTTCTAGCCTGCTACTTCAACTTAACTCACATAAAATCCCAATGTTTCAAAAAAAATTCTATAGTAATCTTGATTATTTTATTCCACACAAAAATACTTCCAAGAGTGAAGTATTTATACAAATTCTAAACTAAAATATCTTTAAAAAAATATCAATATTGGTTCACAAATCTCTCCAACTGTTTTACATAAATAGAACTTAAGTAAAGGACACTCAAACTAATGCATCTATTTGGCACTATTTTTTATGGATAGGTGATGAAAAAGAGGATAATTTGAATTTGATCCAACTCTTAGTTGATGATGAGGCATCCAAGTCATTAACTGCTTCCTTTCTTTGTGCATTCTGCTCCAACAATTCTACAAACTTTGGGTCCAATTATATCTTTTTATTTCTCAATACATAATATATATGTAAAACGTGAAAGAGGTTATTGTGGATTAATATGTTGGTGAAATAAACCTCTTTCTGTTTCCTAAAATTCCTCTCCCTATGTGTACAATAGGCTCTGCAAAAAATATGTGTAAAACAGAGTTTTACAAAGTCTGAAAAATAACCTGTAAAGATGTGCATGTATCTCTGATTCTAAAATAACTGTGCAAAAAGTGAGATATTTTTTTGTATATGGGTCATTTAGGAACACAAACCTCCTTTAGCTTGGTATGATGTATTTCGGATTGGCCACAATATTCTCTGTAAAATAATAACTTAACTATAATTTTCTGCAAAAAGTGTTTTTCAACATTGTTTAATATTTCCAAAACCATAATAGATGTTAGAAACATGAGAGAGGTTTTTGTAGATGGTCCTCTTAATAACATAAACCTCCTTTAGTTTTGAAAAATTCATCTTGGATTGATCACAATAGTTTCTGTAAAACAATGACTAAAACATGAAATTTTTTCAAAAATGTTCCTTCTTGTTGTGTTTTTCATCTTTTCACTTTTTTGTTCTTTTGACTGTTTTACTTTCACTTTAGACAAAATTCAATGTTGGTGAAAGTATTTTCATTTCTTTTCACTATTTTACTGCCTCTGTATTTACTTTTACTGTTTACCTTTGACTGCTCTGTAACTTCATTTTAACTTTTACTCTGACTTTTACCTGTTACACTTTAACCACTGATACTCTTTAACTGTTATGCTTTTACTATCCCTGTAAATTCTCATTTCACTTTTACCATTCACTGTGCACATTTCATCATTCTAATCTCTCTTCGACTTTGTATACAAACTATTTGTTGAATGAAGATATTGAGTTAAACTCTATGAATTTGGGGAAAACAATTTTTTCAACTAGTATTGAAACTGTTGGTCCAAATTCATATTCTGATAGTAACCTTCAAAAATAAAACAATTTTTTAATGAAATCCATGTCTACAGGGAGGTGATTGTAGGATTTTTGAAAGACTTGTGGAATGAGATCATTCTGTGAAGGTTTAACTCTATTTTTTAGGCATTTTGGGGAACTACTACAAGATTAGATTGTTTGCAGGAGTTATTCACTTTAACAGAGATGAAACTGAGTAATCTAGGCAAACGATGGCTTTATTTTTGGAATTTTTTCTCAATTATGTTTTCTGAATTGGTTTGATTGAAAACAGGTAATATCAAGGTAATTCATAGGTTTTAGTTGTTCAAATCCTTGATTTTAATCTCTAAACTGTGAAAATTGAGGAAATTGGCTTTAAAAAGGTTCACAGTCGAAGACAGGGATTTTTGGTCTGTAACAGTCTTCAATTCAGTTGTATTCAGTTGGAAAAAGTCGTGGAGATTCTCTGAGGACAAATTTCAGAGGAAATGGCTCTTAAAATGGTAACTGGCTCGAAAATGGCGATTTTAGGTTTGAAAATGGTGAAAAGGGCTCTGCACAGGCTCTCAGGGTGTAATGGCACACAATGGTGAAAATTAGACGAAATAGGCTCTGCGAAGGTTTCACAAATTTAAAGCGCAAATATGTGAAAAATTATGAAAACATTAGAATTTAATGTATTAAACCATAGTATAAACTATAGTTAAGTTACATTAAACAAAGGTTAAGCAGGAGTGGTTTTGGAATACCGGTGGTGGTATTCGTGTGGCTCAACGGTGGTAAGCGGTAATACGCTTTTCGAACGCGATGCAATAGAATCGTGACACGTCGACATGGGGTGGTTTGGATAAACCACCCATTTCGCGCGACTTTTACAAAACATCCATCGATTACTTTGTGAGCGTGAAAATGCGTTATCGCCGTTGGATCTGGCTTTAGGGAGCGAACGATCAAGATTAAAAGGGAAAGTGCGGGGAAAATTCAATTATCAGGTTCAATATAAGTCGTAGATCTTGGGAGTAAAAGAAAATCTGATGGTTAAAAATAGCGCAATGGGGAGGAGTAAAAATGTATTGATTAGTTGCTTTGATTTTCATTCGTTAGATCAAAAGGGATTTGGGGATCAAAGGGTGTAGATTGAATCCCGATGGGAACATCCCTTTTGATGGGATTTATATATAAAAGTGGCTTTTTCCAATGGAAAGGGTGATCGGGAAGGTTAATCAAGATTTTAACCAAGGTTAGGGGGTCGGGGAAGGGAAATATACAAGGGAATGGGTTTAGAAGTTTTGTTTAAATTAAACTTCGATATTTTTTGTTTAAAACATATAGAACATATGTTTAAAGGTTTTTCATATATTTTTTATTATATGGTTAATTAAATCGAGATGACTTAACTACCATAGGGGGCGGAATATTTATATATATAGAATACTTAGCCCAAGGGGTTATAAGGGGGGGTTTTATTTAAACATGTGGGAATAAATAACTTTGGCTTAAGTTATACTAAGTGGGTTTTTGGGTTTATTATATAAAAAGGAGTTATAAAATCGGAAAAGGTTATTTGTATAGGGATTTAATATATAAGTTAAAGTTAGTATGAAAATAGGACATGGTATACTCAAAACACATATTTATAACAAGTAAAGTGAGGTTTTAAAGATAATTTGCATTGATCTTATCACTTAACTTATGATGTAATGTTATTTTGAGGGCTTAATGTGTTTAAATGATGTAGGAAGTTAGCTAAATAGGAATTGAAAATTCCTTTAAGTAAAAATGGAGTTTTAATTAGGATTATTCAAGGGAATGAGTGCATGAATGGTAAATGATGTGATTAAGGGATCAATATAGACATTTCACACTTTCAACTGATCATACATAGAGCCTTGGGTTCGGTCCCAACAAAGTCAAGGAAATGCCTTGAGCCTTTCTGACTGATAGTCTAGAATGTTTCATGACTATGGGAAGGGGAAGTTAGTTATTTTGCAGCCCATGATGAATGATATTTACATTGAGACTTTTCACCTTCTTCTACCTACCCATCTTACCATGCTAACATTTTTTTCTTCCTTTGTAGTAGGTGCATTTAAGCTAGCAACCTTCACAACATTTATTTTTTCTAAAAGCAAGTAAACTATCTAATTCTACACTTATTTCATCCATGAATCCAGATTAAACTGTTGCATTCACTTTATTCTCTACCTAACTACTGAATTGTTAGGATTAAACTGTCTAACAACTCATTATTATCTATCTAAAATAATGGAAATTGAAAAATGACAAGTTAAGATTAAACTGTTTAACTCATCATGGACTAATGGCATTTATTATTACCCACATAGTCAAAAAGTAAAATCAAAGTAGTAATATCAGGCTTTTTCACTTTCATGTTTTTGTTAGTATGAATCTCGTCGTAAAAGATCATTTAGCTATGCTACAACAAATAGCCCTAACATCGATTATGGTTACAGTAAAATATCTTTAATTTTGTTAACAAATTCAGATCTAAGCACAAAAAGACATTAAGTAGATAAAATATAACATGGCTCCATGCATCCAATGAACAAGACAAGAACAAATTGTTTAAAAGAATATTTTGTATTATATTAAAAAATGGGGCACTTGAGAGGAAAACAAGAAAGGTGTTTTCCGGTTCTCCTCAGTGGGATGGGTTCTTGGAAGTCCTCAGTGTTTCAAATCTAACGTTTCTCTCTCTTATGGATGTAGAAAAGCAAACATGGAACTCAATGGGAGTTCATAAAACAAAATGGAAAATGGTGACCAAGAGTAGATCCAGAGTGATCTAATGCAATGAAGGTGGTTAATGAATGGGGAAAACCCCCCTATTTATAACAAAATATTGGGGCGGTCTAGAACTCGTTGCATGAATAAAATATTATTAATCAAATTCTAGAAGCACCTTTTAGGAATATTTTATTATATTTGTTGGAGGGAAAAGGATTCTTGACTTGGGTCAATTCCTTTATTTATAAATAATAAATAAATAGATGATTTATTTATCATTTTAGGGAAATGATGGGAATATAATTAAATAAATAATGGTTTATTTAATTATTTATGGATGATTTAGTCAAATTTAACTAAGAATATTATTTAAATAATGATTTAAATAACTTATTCTTAGGAAATAATTAAATAAATAAGGATTTATTTAATTAAGTTCCTTATTTTGGGTTAAATATGAACAGGAAATATAAACAAATAAGTTATTTTATGTGGTGAAAGCAATTTTACTTAGGGTAAAATTGGTCTTACATGGTGTACTTGGGTTCATCTAATAATAACAGGGTAGATGACCAAAAATTGGTGTAACAGATTGCCCCCCAACGTACGAGTGTTAGGAGAAAATCGAATGACCGAAGTACGTTGTAAGAACTCAATCACTAGGCATCAAGAGAGAGGTGAGAGAGAAATGTAAGGATGGGTGAGGTGTGAAAGGACTAGACCCTGAGGAGACGAGACTTACAGGTGCAACAAGTCTCTATGAAGTGGTACCTGTGCTAAAGGTGGCGAGGGAGGTATACCTATGCCTGCCGAGACAAAGTACAAAGAATAAGGCGCCCGGAAAACCACGAAACGCAATAAGTACAAATAATAAGGCGCCCGAAAAACCACGGAACGCAATAATGAGGCATGTGCTGGCCTAAACATGAGCTAGATAAATAACATGATGAATCCCACATACATGCGATGCCTGGAATAATCGTCAGGACTTATACAATAATATGGTAGTACATGAGATATAAATACGCCCAAATGCCCCCTACACGCGGGGAAGTGCTCGCAAAATCTGACGAATACGTGCAAATCGAAAAGGCGCTGCAAGCGGCTGAGGCCGATATCATCATATGAGAGGAGATGCATCAAGGGCTGAAATGAAGGCATCCGAGCATGTGGGGGGCTACCTGCAGGGCCACCCCCTCATGAGGGTTGAGACATCTCACACATGCCCGAGAATCACCAATAGTTGTTGTTGCATCACTGGACTATCAAGTGTATAGCTCACGATCATGCTGAAAAGAGCTCGAACCAAGGTACACTGCCCCCTAGACCTGGCTTCTAGAGTAAATGAGCTGATGTCGAAAGAAGTAGGTCCGCCATAGATGAGGGAATAACGGAATCTCAACTAAGGCACGAGAGGAAATAGTAGAGCGACTAACAGACGGACACTAATGATGATGATTAAATGGGGGATACTAAGTAGCGGATGGACGACTTCCCTTGTTAGAGCATAAAGGGCATGAATGGCTTAGCAGCGGCTGACACAATATCATGAGGGATAGGGGACAATGGGACTGAAGGCCATAATGTGTGACACGAGAGAGGGACCAAGCAATGAAGGATGGAGGACTATGGTGGGGTACAAAGGGACTCGAGATAGATTCCATGAATGTGAGGATGACTCAACTCGGATGCTCTAAACAAGGGTGACTCAATGGTGCTGCCACATAGTAAAGGTCAAATGGGGGACCATGAGTACAAGATGGTAACTCATGACGAAAATCAACACGAACAAGTACGAGTATGGAGGCAAAGTGGTGCCGCAAGTACAAGTGTTGTAAGTGAGGAAATTCGATTGTGAGGAGAGGTGAAGAGATCCTTCTTGGAAAAAATGTGTCCTGGTGAAGTATCAAGGTACTAAAAACTAACAGGTACCCAGGGCTCATGAACAGGCTAGGTTGCACTTTTTGGGATCTGTTCTGCGACCTGGGTAGCAGGTACTGGGCAGAAAACTGCGACCTGAAAAGTGCGACCTGTCAAAGAAAGGGGGTTTCGGTGCTGTTTTTTTTTGGCTGAGATCTGGGATTTGTATGGTTGAGGGACTTAGGTGCCCCTAAGCATGATGTGGTCATGCCAAAATGTATTTAGGAAAAGGGGAATCTAAACACATTTGAATGAAGTGGTGCGCCATTTGTTTTTGTTATGGTTATGCAGCTTGAGAAAGGAAATGGAGGGTGACCAATCTCTTTTAGAACTGCATATATGAATCAAATGGACTTTAAGTGTCTGGGTTGGCATACCTGGTGCCACTATCCCAAACAGAGGATTTGGAGATGATGAACTGATGCTCTCTTAGAAAACCTATAGGTTGGTCAACAACAATGTCTAAAAGATTGGGTTGTTGATGTAAGATGAAGGAACGATAAGGGGTATCATCCCTAGAGTGATCTGAAGTGATATGGGACTCTAGAGGGGCTTTGATATGTGGAAGAATAATGGTACTAAAGTCGGCACGACTAGATACACTAGGAGAGTTGAGGAGAATTTCTTCTCTTGGTCTCTCAAATATGGGTGCCCCCGTACCCGAACATGGGGTTTCAATGTAATGGCCACGAGGTGTATGTGGTGCGAACGCATGGGGTCGATGTAAGGGGGAATAGATAAAGTCAAGGGTGGTGAGTTCTGCCATACTGTCGTCATCATGATAGAAGATGGGGTGACTGGTGGGAGAAAGACCATCTGATGTGGCGAAGCTACCTGACTCATCATCATGAGAAGAAAGGTTCACATGCATGTCGTCACAAGGGGTGACAGAGGAGTAAGTAGATAAAGGATCTACCGATGTTGAGCCCAAGGTGATCGCCGAAGGAAGGTCAAGTGAAACAACAGGGGAGGATTCAGAGGGAATGTTCCCCGAGGGTCTCATGGATGATGATAGGTAGAAAATGGTGGACGAAGGCTCCGTCAGCTTGACATCAGGAGGGGGAATGTCAATGGGAGAAGTCATGTCTCGTAGTTCTGCTGAAGCAAAATGCACGAATAGGGGAGAGGGGGACTTGTTGCGCTTGGCCTCAAATTGGCGGACCGTGGCTACAGAGGTGAGAAATTCCTTGAGACGGGAATAAAGGTGGGTGTAATGGCCATGGAGATGACACAAAGCACAGGGGTGGTTGGTGTGAATAGGCTTGGGGTTCGTGGTCACGGTCGCGGAAGAAACAAAGGCTTCAGGGAATGCGACATTAATCATGGGCTTGAGATGAGGCAATTCCGGACAGGTATGGGTGGCGTGACCGACAACATCACACAAAGCACACTGGATGGTATGCTTTGGAGGCCGAGGAGGGGCAGGGTTTGTCAAGGCATCCTTGTCCTTTGATGCCCCCTTTTGAGCTTTGCCATTCTTACCTGAAGCGATTGCAACAGGAGGTGGACCCTGTTGAGGTGACTGAGGCACTGTTGCAGCGGGAGAAGTCAGGGGGACTGGTTGAACCGGGGTCAAAGCAAGATAAGGTTTCGGTTGACCAGGCGGGGTAGCGGCTGGAGGATCAAGGTACCAGACGGGAATCCCAAGGGTCAGGTTAGGAAGAGAAAGGGTGGCCATGACAGGTACCGTGTACAATCCTGGTGGGGGAGCTAGGAACGGTATCTAACCAGTGGGGTAATGGCCAGGAGGGACGGCTCCAAGATGGTTGAGACCTGGTGGAACCAACCCGGGAGGGTAGAGAGGCGCATGGGTATCAGTGGTAGGAGAAGGTTCAGAAGGGAGAGGTCCTGCAGGCTGAGGCGAAGGGCTAGGAGCAGGTTGCGACGGGCGAGGTTGAGGTTGCTGACTAGCCGAAGCGGGCTGCATGAAGTCGGCCCGAGACGATTGCATCATGCAAACATTCGCTGAGCTGGGATGCGAGACAAGAGGAGGAGGGAGACCAGGGAAGGTTCCAAGCAAGGAGGAGTCTTTGTAGATGCCGGGGGGGACACTAGTCAAAGAATCGATGGTTGGCTTATTGGCTACAGAAGAGATGATCGACTCAGGGGAAGTCTGAGAGTTTGGCTCATGATATGTCAATTGGTCAATGGTGACTATCTTTCCATTATGAGGGAAAAACATCTTGCAGTGGACTGCATATGGGATGGCAGACATGGCATAGGTGTAACTACGTCCCAAAAGAATTTTATAGTCAAGAGGGGCGTCGATAACTTCAACGTCAACACAAACAGTCTTGCCCGCAAGGGTGATAGGACAGTTACGAAAAAGGCCGATGGGCTGGGAGGCATGGCCATCCCACGCACGAAGAGTGATCGTGGGAAGGGCCAACTCAAGAGATCCGAGTTGTTTCCAAACCGAAGCAGACATCACACAGGTGGATGCCCCCTCATCAATGATGCACCAGGAAATGTGAGTGTTCCAGATTTTGACTGGGATTTGGAAAGCTATGGAAGCAGGAAGAGGAGGAGACTCTGACTGATGGGCATCGAAAACAATCAATTGGTCATCTGTGGGATCTACAGCACCCAGGGCAGATAGTAGAGATTTTCTTTGAGAAGGGTACAACTGGAGGAGTTCCAGCGTTGAAATGGTAGCAGGAGATTGGGCCAACTCATCTCCTATGCTATATGCATGGGCAGCTCAGTCATAAGCAGCATTTCGGTGTAATGGTCCCTTAGGAATCTGGGTGTGAACCTCGGCTTTGGGTGGAGGGATAAGCAAGGGACTATTAGTTGTCGAAAGAGGCTCTGTAGAACCAGAAGAAGGTGACTCGGGGACAGATGGAGCAAGAGGCTAGGGGTACAGACTGGACGGAGTTTGAAGGTTAAGGTCGACGGTTATAGGTTAGTCAGAGTTCATCATCAGGATCTGGTAATCAGAGGTACCAGATGGAGGAGGTTGAGTGTTTACCAGTTCGTGAGTTGGTTGGGTAGCCACAAATCCCTGCTGTGCATACACCTTCTCTTGAGGGGGTGGTGACTGCTGTTGCAAGGGAGGCAGGGGTGCGAATGCTAGAGGAGACGGAGCACTAGGATGTGGGTATGGATGATAATGAGGTTGGGTAACAGTGTCGTAAACCGAAGGTTGGGCAGAAAGAGGAGGCATGCCGGATCCTGGATGCGTGCTACCGGGAGGGGGAGAAGTGCAGGAGGTGGTGCCCCCTCCCCCAGGAAAACCATAGCTCATGGGAGGTTGAGCGGATGGATGAGAGAGAGCTCCAACAATACTGTCGGTGGCATGAGGTGCCCCCAGTGTGTTAGTGCCATCGGGTCTGGGGAGGTCAGGAAGGATGGTATAAACATAACCAGATTGAGCATAGATCAGGTCATATTTCAAGGCTATTTGGAGGGCGGCTTCTTTGGTTTGAGGAAAATGGGATGCGACATCTTTGCCGATGGCGGGTAAGAGAGATCTAAGGAACCAGTCCATGTAGACATGGTCTTCGAAGGTAGGGGCTTGACATAGGCTCTTTCTTCACCGCCATTCTTTAACATGATCGAATAAGCGGGTCGCAGACGATTGACAGAAAGAAGTCAAAATTTCAATACCGGTGTCATAACGAGGGGGAAGCTGGAAATAAGATAAGAAGACGCGGGCAAGGGTCGCAAAGGTGGTATGGGAAGAGGTGGGCTGGTCAACATACCACTTAGAAGCTTCACCTGTAAGTGTGCGTTGGAACAACCGAAGACGGATGGAATCATCGGTAAGGGAATTGGATGAACACCACATGTGGAAAGATCGGATATGGTTAGAGGGATCTTCACCAGCAAGGCCTTCGAACTTGGGAATGTCGCAGGGGAGCTTGGTGGGCATAGGAGGCCAACTAACATCGTGGCGAATAGGATCATTGACTAGCTGATTGAAGTCGGGGAGACTAAGGCCGGCCATATAAGGGAGCAATGGGGCAGCCGAGGTAGGTCCCGAGGTGGTTCCGCTGGAAACAGACCCAGCAGTAGTACTGGGGTTGCTGCTGGTAGTAGGCCCTGAAGTAGACATGGTAAAGGTGACAGGGGGGAGAACCAGGAGTAGGGGGAGAACTTGAATAATCAGAGGAAGAGTCGAAGTGTGGACTCGGCGGAGGACTCACTCAAGGATGACGGGAAGAAGGAAGTCGACCACGCGGAAACTGAGGGTGAAGGCCAAGAAGTCTCCGAGAAAGGCGCCTTGGGGGTGCAATGATGACAGGAAGAAGAAAAAACCGTCGAGGGCAGGGAGGGACAAAATCAAGTGAGGTCAAGGGCAGAAAGGTGCAGTGACAATTGATTTTAAAGTCTTTGCCAGGCGGTGTTAACCAGGCGCTTCTTCACTTAGGTTCAGTGTGTGGCATGCGTTAATTTTAATTGTTTAAACCCAGACGTTTTGAGAGTAAAAGAAAGAGTGTGTTGCGTAACAGAAAATAAATCTGCAGTAAATAAGACTAAAAGAACAAAAATTAACAACTAAAAATGCAGCATTCTAACCCAAGAAGGCGGGTCTCTCAAAGCTAGTCTATAAGAGGGAAAAAACTAGGCAAAGCACGCTAAAAAGAGGCCAATATATCGAAGGTCCAGAGGGACTGGGATCTAAAGGGTAAATCTGCCGAAAAGTGGTGCAGAGAACAGCAAATGAGGAGTGGCAAGGTTGCTGCTAAAAGGAGGAGATCAGCTAAAAATAGAAGATACAAGGCAGTGGCCTTAGAAAATAACCCAAAAAAAATGATATGAGGTGGTTTTGAGAGGGAGAAGAGCTGATCTAAAGGGATCTGAAAAGGAGGTATCAGATCAGAGAAAAACATGGCTGAAACTCTGTAAATTCAGACTTCTGTAACAGAAAAGACTCGCCCACAAAAAGTGGGGGGTACTAGAGCCCTAAGGGGCAAGATTCCCTCTTAGTTGAGTGAAGCAGATTAGAAACAGGTCCAAACGGGCAGAAACAGAGGTTGGGAAACCCTGACAGAAGCTTCAGAAAAACCCAGAAAAAGTGCTGAAAATTTTGCGGAAAAAGTGCAGGTCGCAGGTTCTGACCTGTTTTCAGTCCAGGTCGCAGGTTTGGGGCAGAAAAGTGCATCCTGAGGCTCAGGTCGCACTTTTTGGGCCGATAAGTGCGACCTGCAGATCCGGCTCTCTCGGCGGTAGATTTCAGAAAAAATTGTCGTCTCAGCTGCGGCTGATGTCTGTCACCTGCGCAGTAAGGCCAGAAACACACGGAAGTTAAAAATTTGACTGTTTAAGGGTTTTAGGGGTGAAAATCACCATAAAAATAGGAAAAATAGAAAAGGGGAGAGAAACCCTAGGGTCTGAAACAGCTGGATATGCAGGAATATATGAAACGACAGTGGTCGCAAAAGAAAACCCGTGTGGAGTCGCCAATTGTTAGTATGAATCTTTCGTCGTAAAAGATCACTTTAGCTACGCATAAAAAATAGCCCTAACATCTATTATGGCTGCAAAATATCTTTAAGTTTGCTGCACAAATTCAGATCTAAGCACAAAAAGACATTACGCAGATAAAATATAACATGGCTCCATGCATCCAATGAACAAGACAAGAACAAAGTGTTTAAAAGAATGTTTTATATTATATTAAAGAATGGGGCACCTGAGAGGAAAACAAGAAAGGTGTTTTCCGGTTCTCCTCAGTGGGATGGGTTCTTGGAAGTCCTCAGTGTTTCAGATCTAACATTTCTCTCTCTTATGGATGTAGAAAAACAAACATGGAACTCAATGGGAGTTCACAAAACAAAATGGAAAATGGTGACCAAGCGTAGATCCAGAGTGATCTAATGCAATGAAGGTGGTTAATGAATGGGGAAAACCCCCCTATTTATAACAAAATATTGGGGCGGTCTAGAACTCGGTGCATGAATAAAATATTATTAATTGAATTCTAGAAGCACCTTTTAGGAATATTTTAATATATTTGTTGGAGGGAAAAGGATTCTTGACTTGGGTCAATTCCTTTATTTATAAATAATAAATAAATAAATGATTTATTTATCATTTTAGGGGAATGATGGGAATATAATTAAATAAATAATGGTTTATTTAATTATTTGTGGATGATTTAGTCAAATTTAACTAAGAATATTATTTAAATAATGATTTAAACAACTTATTCTTAGGAAATAATTAAATAAATAAGGATTTATTTAATTAAGTTCCTTATTTTGGGTTAAATATGACCAGGAAATATAAACAAATAAGTTATTTTATGTGGTGAAAGCAATTTTACTTAGGGTAAAATTGGTCTTACATGGTGTACTTGGGTTCATCTAATAATAACAGGGTAGATGACCAAAAATTGGTGTAACAGTTTTATTCATTTTTCTTTTGGGGTATTTTATTTTTTCTAAGTCCTTTGATTATTCTTATAGGACTTTTTACCCTCTTTTTGATTTTTTGATTTTTTTTATTTTTTTACAAAATATGTGAATACAACTTGCAGAAGGCAAAGTATGTACAGATTTACAAGATTATCAAAGTATGTACATATTTACAAGATTATCAAAAGTCAAGTCAAAATTATGACCCCTATATTATAGGTTGTTAACAGTTCCTGTGGTTATTTTATCACAACATTATTTTTAGTTTCTATTTGTTTATGTTCATTTGATTTGTTATCAGATTCTATTTAAGGATCCTCCTCTTGTATGACCATTGCAAATTTGTTCCTATTAATCATTTTCTCAGACCTAAGTTGACTTTCATTTATAGGAAAGGAAGTGATAACATAAGTGGGAAAATTTTGTAATTATATGTTTTGCACAGGCTGAGGAGGTGTATTATTAGGATTAGATATAGGTTGTGCAGAAAGTTATGTTGTTCTTGGAGGGGAGTAAAATGTCTATTGCATCTGTTGTGAAGATGGATTGGAATTTTGAGGTAATGGTAGTGGTTGTTGTGGTGGGGGTGGTAATGGTAATGTAGATTGATATTGTGTAGGATAGGAGTGGGTTATACCCTTACTGATACTGAGGAACATTAGGTGTATATGGTGTATGAGGCGGGTATTATGGTTAGTAATGGGGATATGATGGTGTTGGGATTTGGGATTGATAAACATTCCCATAAGGGTTACCTCTCCATCCTTGATTCCATGGTGATTTTTCAGGTGGTTGAGTTGACCATGGATAATAAGGTTTCCATGGTTGATACTGGGGAAAATACTCCACATTAGGATCTTGATAAGAATTACTATAATCTGGTTCCCTCCATGGTAGTCTCCTAGAATCCCGAGGAAGCTCACTGGTTTCAACCCCTCATTTATAAATAGCTTGTATTGCTGGCAAGCAAGGAAATTTTTAAATGAGGTGATCATATGTGAAAGTTCCACATACTTATATCGCATTTATAGGAAACTCTCTTTCAACATGTTTCCTTCTACACATAGGATAGAAAATGGCTAAGACAACCTTCTCTTATTCATGTTTTTTCTTGATTTTAAGGGTATCTAATTAGTCGATAATAGTGTTCAAGATGTTTGTATTAAAGTTTTCCAAAAAATTCCCTAGATCAGTTCGAGTAACTCCTCCCTGTATATGTTTGGAAATTTTGGATACATAATCTCTTGGATTGTCACAAATTCTCTTTCCTACCTTATCTTGGCTTCTAGAATAGGTTCTATAAATCTCATATATCTTAGAAAAAGGCTTCTTATAGATGTTTCTAGAGGTTAAGAGGTTTAAGGTTTCAATAAAATATTCCCTTAGCCCTTTTAAGAAGACATTCCTAAAGGTTCGCTCGTCTAAATTACCTATTTTGGATTTATGATAGCTATAAAAGAACCTTTCGAGATACTCCTCGAAAATCTCTTCTTCCATTTGTTTCATCATAAAAATTTCATTGATATCTCTACTTTTGAAATAATATTGGTATTTATTCAGAAAGACAGATTTCATCTCATCCCATGAATAGATAGTGTTCTCCCCTAGGCTCATAAACCACCTAAGGGCTAAATATTTCGAGGTAGCAGGGAATAGTTTGAGTTTGTGTTCATCATCATGATAATTATAGCTTATATAGAGGTTAAGAATCAGGATATTCTGAATACATACAATGGAAAAGTGGAAGGGATGCCAAAGGTATATTATTCATAGTGATGTTCCTTGTGACATCTAAAATTGGAAATCCAAATGTAGTCTTTTTTTCTTACCCGTGTTCATTTTCATCAGGTTCACCCATAGGTCCATATTTTCTGCCACCATTACCATTAATTTTTTCATTGTTTCTATTCTCTTCACCTCCTCTATCAGCCATTCTTCTCAAGATATTGAAATATGGTGTAGTGTCTCGAATGGAAGAAGATTCAGTTAAATTAGGTCTTATGTTAACATTCCCTAAGTCTCTCTAAGGTGCTCCCACTACAGATTATACTTGTGAAACTACCACTTATTGAAGTACTGATATTAGTTATATTCACACAGCCACTCCCAATAAAGGTTGTTCTCGTTATGGTATGCCTTCAAATTGTATTGTCTCTCATGTGTATGGTGTTTCCTTATTTGAGGCCATTACTGCAGAAAACATTTATCCTTTCTCCTCGTTGCATGCATAATGATCAACAAGGTTAATTGGGGGGGTCTTTATAGGCCCATACAAATGTGAAGGAAATTTCTCACTCTAAATAAATCTTCCCTTACTATATCTAGGTCTACCTATAATTTTACGCATAAGAAAAGGAACTAAACAGATTGATTAGGGACAACCAGACTTTGGAGAAACCCCACCATAGCGGAAGCATGGATCTTAACTCATGTCTTATTGTATTATCTCTAGCCTCTAGTTTCCCTACATATTTACTATCAAAAACATGAATCTACCAAAATTCTAAAAACAAAATGTTACCTGGATCATTTGCAACTCCCTGGAAACGATGCCAAAAATGTTTGGGTTATATATATTTATATTAATTCCCTTCAGTTTAAATTTTAAACCGAGGTTTATTATCTTTGAGCTGCAAAACATCATAGGTTAGGTATAAATCCACTATCTATTTCACATAGTTTTTAATTTTAAAATCATCCTAGTACCAAATGAAGTACCAAACACTCAACTCAAGTATTTGTATTTAACTCCAAACTCCAAAATCGTTCACTACTTTGATCAGACTTAGTGAAGTGAAGAAACCTATTAAATTTCACTTAAAAGTACTCAATAATCAATAATCCAACAATATGCAGTACCAGAATAATTTCTTGTTCAAATATAATATAATTCTTTCAACCAATTCAAGCGATATGTTCTTTAAAAAAAATATAGCAAATCATAACCTAGTTAAATAAGACTCAAAGAGGCTTCACTCAAATGACTCGTTCACTTGGAAATACAACCCCGGGGTTCTTAATCAAATCGAATCTCACTCAATCCTAACCTATGACAAATTATGGGTCTAACAATAACATAAAAAACAAAAGAACATACAGTAGTGAGATAGTTCAGCAAAGATAAAACTAATCAATCTATTGTTCTGACTTGGAAATTACCTAAAACAACTCAATATCAGAATGAAAAATTCCACAATGTAATTTTTTTCCAAACCAATACACATCCACTTGACAATTTTAGAACACAAGGTATCCTATTTGAATTGAAAAATAGAAATTTAATTCATAAAATAACTTGATTAATTTAGTTCAAAGAAGCCAAAATGCTTTAGATCCGATATTCTTTCAGTGAGAATGCTCCAACCTTCAAAATGACACTTCAATATTTCAACTACAAACTATAAATCCAAAAAACTAGAATTAATTTGAAACATAAATATGAAAGTCAAATAATTCAAAACTAGAAAATTCAATTAATTACTATCACACTCAGACATCATACTACATGTATGTTACATCTCCACACAACTATTCCTACTCTAGCTCAAATTGATTACAACTTGAATGAGTTTGCAAGTACTGGACCCTGACCACTACCTTAGACAAGTTAAGCTACAACAATATACTTACAAATTAATAGCACATAAACTCATGAAATATAAGTCGAGATTTATATATTAATCGATCTTTTAAAAATACATATAAAATAGTTCCAAGATGAAATAAGTAGAGTTTTTGAAAATATTTAAGATCTTTATTCTCTCCTTGTTTTCTTTCCAACCCTCGTAACACTGGTAGTTTCTCTTTTAAAGAGTTCACAACCCAAATATAGATCTAATTGAATGAATCAAGAAAAATAGTACAAATATGATCTAAAAATAATTAAAGTAATTAAGATCCTTGAAGATCACTATACAGTCTATCATATCGATAAGGATATGGTCACAGTACTATCTTTAGGAGGGGGTCATTGTCATTATTATCAAAGAACATTAGAAGCTATTTTTGAATCACCATCAATACAACTGCTACCAAATTCTAGAACATGGTATTGAATGAAGTGTGGAACAAAGTACTGAATAGTTTCCTAGTGCATCACGAACTTAAATGTTGAACCACCAGTGATCTGTCAATGCCATTAGTTTATCTCCTCATGTTTAAGAATCCTAGTAAAATTGCAGTCAAATTTAGTCAAAAGAATATGAATTTACTTAACACCTATCTAGACTAACTGTTACACAACAATTTGTCACCGTCCCTACAATTCCCCATCTCGCACAATTGGAGGGCTCATTTCGTGACCTGCGAGTAGTGAAATGACTTGAAACCACTTTCATGACATCCCTCTGAACATGAGCTTTCATTGCCCTGAAGAAAACTCCTTGTGAAAAACCCTAAAAACACCCCTTTTTGCATTGGCGCGAGAGGCCAGTTCAGTACCCGCACCAATGGGGGAAATCACTCAAATACGGCGCGCCAATTGGCACTCTGTCTCAGAGTCTCTGTCTCAGAGTCGCACTCGCGCCAACCATTTTAAGGAGTGTTTTTTAAAAATAAATGGCGGAAGTTTCATCCTAACCAATCCATAAACTGGTATCTAATTTGACTTGGGTGGTTTGGCTCCGGATCTCCATGTAGAAGAAGTGGTTTGCCACCTCTCATGGAAGCTTCCTTGAGGATAGGGCCAATCCCATGATTATAGGGATCCCATCTCCCCTTCCTCAATCTATAAAATCTTGCTCATCTCCTTTGCAAGCTAGTTCCCAAGAGCCATCAGAGCCTAATGCTGCAAGAGCCTTGATTCATTACCTTAAAGCCAAATCCAAGCAAGGAGATTATTGTCGAGACATCTGAAGAGAGAGGCTTGTCCCATCCCCGACAAGCTTTTTTGAGACGTGTTCCGCTGGCGACCCTCCGAAGGAGAATTCAGTGTCAGAGCCAGGTTGTATCCTCCTTTGATTGATTAATGATAAACGACTATTGGTTATGGTTCAACTCCTGTTGTTGATTATGATGATGAGTTATGTCTTCTCTGACTGACATATAGTTGCATATACTGGATTTTATGCTTGCGTTTGTTTTGTTTCTTGCGTGTGCAGGTGTCTAATCACGGAGATCATGAGGATCGTGATCTGCCGGAGCCAAGGAACGGGAGTGCTACTTTCTCTACAAGTGACAGTGTTGGATTCAAGGTAAGCCTTCTTCGCAAGCTGGTTTATTGCAATTAGGAACCTGCGCCATTGCATGTTATGATTGTTGCTAGACCCGATCTGGGCTAGTAGGGATCACCTCTGTCCGCAGAGGAAATTTATCTCCACAACACTAACCAAAGACATATTATAATAGTTCTAATTGTGACTTTTACCTCCATTCATTAAATGAAACCATTTGACAAGGATAGGATGGATTTGATGTATAAAAAAGGATCAAAATAACACATGATGTTATGAAAAGGAAGATAAGGTGTCCAAAAGGTGACAAAAGTAGGTCCCAAAAAACCCATTGAATTTCAATGGAATTCGGTCATGCCACCTATCCCCCTCCACATGCTAACTTTGTTTCCACCAGAAATTCTATCAAACAGTTGTCATGCAACCTATAATTTTTCTTCTGCAATCAAATTTGAACCCATATGGTTGCTCGACTGTTGTAATATGGGCTCCAATACCACTTTGTAGCACCCAGAGTCACTCATTTTGGAGAAACACTACCTATGTAACCTAAATTTTCTAAAATTTCCCTTGAATTTGATTCCTGTAACATCTATTCAACACTCTAATGCATCTATGAAATGCTTTCATGTGCGGGATTATAAATGTATAATTGATATTATTTAGATTATTATTCATGCACAAAGTGTGAAAGCTAATAAATAATCACAACATAAAATTCATAACACATAAGCATAGAAATAAACACATATCTTTTAAAGGAAGCACCAACTAGTTGTAAACCTCAGATGCTCCACCTAGCCATAGACCATGATACTCATACAGGTCACCCCTGAGCTGGGGCCATGACTCCATAATCAAAAAATATTGCATAAAACTAACTATGGTACATAAATAATGGAAACCATAAACAAGGCCAAGTACCAAAGCCCAACATCGTCCAACCAATAGTTTCACATCCGCCATCATCCCACACAATCCAAGGTAGTGTACTTCCTTCTCTACACCTACATTCCATTGGGCAGTGTCGCTACCCTTCCAGGGGTTCCAACTCGAGCTAGCCTAGAATTTCTTAGATCCCTATGGATTCTAAGAGTTCTAGCTACCCTTAGGGGTCTCTAGCTACCTCTCTAGTCTCACACTAAGAAGCCTATCCCCTTTTCCATATCATGACACAAAATCTCTCACTTGTTATGTCAATGGCCCTTTTTTTTACAAATGACACTCAATAAATTCATCTTATGAACTTAGGATAAAAACATATGCATTTTTTACTTGGATTTATTTTTAATAATATCTTATTCCCCTAATCTTATCCCTTCATCACTTGTCCCTTATCCCCCTTTCATACTCATGTAGTCTTAACACCCCATATTTTCTTGTCTAAATTGGTTTTTATTAGTGGTGTATTTTATTAATATTCGATTGATTACAAGTTTACATGACTAGCTCATTGGCCTTAAAACACATAGGTTCACTAGCCTAAAATCACAAAGGCACTTTTTCCTTGGAACGTATGCAAATAAACATATTTATTTGAACACATATGTACATGGGAGGCCCCAAAATAGTCCTCAAATCCTTAGCCTAAACATGATATGTACATTACACATACTCCGGTGTCATCCTAGTGGTGTATCATAACATGTTAGTGATTCACCATATTTAAAAAATGTTTAAAAAGTATTTTGGATATGCTTGATCTTTTTCCATGGTTCTCTAAAAATACTACATCCACAAACTTCACATCCATATAAAATAACAAAAAATAATCCTATTAAAAAAACTATTATATAGATATATGAACATACTTTGAATGTTGTTGGATTTCTATAGTGAATAATGGTAAATTTCTATGGATGAGATGAAATGGAATTGCCTCTGTGCTTTAGGGTTTGGAATAAAGGAATAGTCTACGACTTCATGTAGTGTGAGGCATGTGGCCATGAGGTGGAACTAGGTAGTTGATGGATGTTAATGATCGAGGAAGGAACATGCTAAATCACGACACCAAAGATAGAGTTCTAATACAATGATTTGGGTACATGAAGTTGAGACCTATTATGTTCCATTAGATATATATATATATATATATATATATATATATATATATATATAAAATTCTCACAAATGGTATAGTAGTGGGATCTAAGGTGATGTGTGAAGGGGGATCTTGTGGTTCATATATCAAGATTCCAGTTGGTAGCCCAAAGGGACTCTTTCTGATTTGCAGGGGTGACTTATCATTGAATATATTAGCCGAGAATATTACTCCATCAGTATTTTATCTTTCTTCATTGATCCGGGTCCGTTAGCCACCAGATTTACCCCTGATCTTTTAATTTTTTGATGTTGTTAGAATTGCATTTTAAAAGAGAATAAAAGAACATATGTGCATTCTGTAAATAAGGGAAACAATACAACCATCAGCAACATAAGAACATGAGACATTGATAATGGATTTCACCCAGTGTGGCCTACGTCTCTGATCTCGGTGTCAACATGGGGTAGGTTGCTTCATATAGTGCTGGAAATGGGAAGATGTACATGGATGATGTTCACACAAGGATGTTCCCTCAAAATGAGTGGCTTGTCTCTCCATGAGATGTCCCGCTATAGGAAATCTCACTCACAATGGACCTCCTATCATCATGACATAATCTCACATGAAGCAACAACAAGATCCTACAACATGCATCAAGAATGGATCTAGAAATCATAATACATATCATAGTAAAAAGAGGCACATGATCAAACTTCATATACCTCACCACTAAAGCTGACTAAAGAAGCGGATGCTCAGCTGCTAATCTAGCTGCATCATCGAATTCGTGGCATCGAGGGGCATAGAATCGACTGTCCACACTTGAGAATTGGACACCGTCACTCCAATATGGAAAATGGCCAAAAATGGGAAGCTATGCTGCTGAAACAGAAATCGCCATCGGATTCCTATCACCAAGAGGTGTAATATCAACATAAATTTTGTCGAAAATGAACTCCTGCAAGTTCTAGGACTCAAGGAATCTTCTTGATGCCCTCAATATTCCCTGGGGCATGGTTCCATTTCCTCCATGGCTCATGGTTCCACCTGCAAATAAAAAAATATATTGTGTCTCAAACTTCGCGCTCTCCTCTACCTGGGCACATTTGTAGTGAGGTTTTATGTATTGCTGGGTGGGTAGAGCCATCAAAGCTCCACCCATGGTCTATTGGTGGCAGAGGTGTTTACGTTGGTAGAGGTGTTGGGTTCAAATCCCAAACTCAACATATGGTTTAAAAAATATATATATTTTGGTAATTTTTTTTGTTATCAGAGTAATTTTCTAATGTTTTCTTGCATAATTGTAGATGAGTGGTATTAGAGGGGTCTACTCTTTCTCTTTTTTTCTTTGCATGTCCCCAACAAGATTAAGGTATAAGGATTTAGGGCTTGGTCTGGTTGAACATTTTCAAGATCGACCTTACAAACCTTGTCGGCCTCCAATGGCGGAAGAAAATAAAGAAGAGAGAGCAGGAGATCCTTTCAATATATTTCTCAAGGAGGCCCTTGAGAAATAGAGGAACACGATGATGGATAAATTTTACCAAATCCTTAGATGGCTACCCATAGGTGACGCATCTGCATCCAACAACCACTCTAGAGGCGCCACTCCTTTTAAGGAACATGTGAATTTTGACATTCCCATATTTAAAGGCCATATAGATGCAAACATTGTAGATATATGGTTAAATATGTTGGAAGGATATTTTTTGGTTCATGACTTTTCAAAACGAGAAAATATTACTTTTTCACTCCTCAAGGTTTCCCCCCATGTCAAGGACTGGTGGGAAACCTACTGTAAGAAAAAGGACGAGAGGGAATCCTCACTGTTTTCAGTTGTACCCACTTGGAATTATTTATGAGATGCCATCAAGGAACAATATTACCGTGTTGGGAGCTATGAAGATAAACACATAAAGTGTAACACGCTTGTTATAGAATCATTCAGCACTCATGTAGATCTGATGCTTTGTGTTATGGCCTTGGGTAGCCCTTTCCTTTCAGACTTAATCACTTTATTAAGAAACAATATTTTGAATTCCATACATGACTTTTCCCTTCAAACAGTGCAAACACATGTGGGTACATCTATATATAACCCACGTATGTAATTTAAAATATGAAAAAAATATAAAATCCTACTTTTTGGGCAGGGTTTACGGGTTTCACCAAAATACCACCTACAAGAGCCTATCGCCTAATTGTATCCCAACTTAATCAAATGATTTTGGGTGATATAAATACACCTCATGGGAAGGCTTAAAGGGAGGAAGAGATAGGATATTTATATTATAGTCGATTGGTCCCCGATCAAGTCTGATTTTCCTTATTCCTCCTACACTCATGGTCATAGGAAACCCTTGTTTCCTCATAGATATTTTAATCTTCTATTATATGCAATCCATGTGTATATGTTTGAGTGATAATTGTTGAGGTTGGGGTTGGATAGATCCGGAGGAAGGTTTCTCTTGGATACATATGGTCGAATCAGGTTTTACTCCTCCATATTATTTTTTTGATATCAATAAAGAATCTTTTTCTTGTTCTTGAATGTTATGGTCTTATGTTATAATTCATGTTATGATATTATTATGTATAATTCATGATTTATATATTTATGTTTATATGATCTAACATTCATATCATGCACATTATTTGAACTACTTGTTGTATACATGCTTCTCTAAACTTTATTGCAGGTCTAAAAGCCTTGGTGGAAGCAGAGGGTTTGGACCCTACAGAAAAAACACCAAATGTAGGACCTATGGGTACTCTCTCCTAACCCGACTTTAGTAGTCTATGCATTAGGACTATGTGATTTATTGCTTCTTGTTTACTAATGCCCTTCGGTCTAATGGGGTTCTCAACCCTGACCCTAGGGAGTTTTCTCCTGCAACAGCATTACTACAAGGAAGGGTCCAAGATGTGTCGTAATTCACAAATGTTTTTCATGTTGTTCGCACAAAGCTGGGTATAAAGGATTCTAAGCGACATTTAGTACTCAAGTATCGAGGTTGTTTACATTAGTACATCTAGGAAAAAATGGATTTCATGGACATCTTCTCATTGGGTGTCGCCTATTGATATTCTGTCAAGATCAAGAATAATTTTAAACAGAAGAACCCATACTTTGGATCTGTGAACCTAAAGCGAGGGAAAGATGCCCCCAAACCGTAGAAAAAAGGACATATTCAAGGTGGGGTGACCTAGTATTCCCCGAAGAAGCCACGAGTAAATAACAACACCACGAAGGAAAAGAATGACACGAGAAAGTGGTGTGAGTTCCATAAGATCCCCACTCACAACACGAGTGAGTGTCAAGTCAAGCAGTCACTGGTGGCCGAGTTGAAGGCTTTCGAAGTATATGCATGTTTTGACTCTAAGTCAAAACCTGACAAGGGGAATGATAGAGGGAAGTAGATTATTGATGTGGATACTTGTGCCACTGTTTCCACCACCAAGATCCAGAAGGATGAGCCAAAAGATCCAGAGGAGGGGGAGTGCCTCTTCCAGTCACAAATGTGGGTGAATGGATCTCTTTTGTAGTTCATTTTCAACAGCTAGAGCCAAAATAACCTCATTTTAGTAGAGGTCATGAAGCAGCTGAGCCTACTGACCACAATACACCAATAGTCTTACACCATAAGGTGTCTTCACCAAGGATGATATCTCTCTATCAGCCAATAGTGTCTCTTCCTTTACAACATCAAGCCCTTCACAGATGAGGTACTATGTGATGTATATCAAGCCAACCATATTTGTGGAAGCGAAATGTTATATATCAATCTAGGCCTCGCACTGTTATTATTACTTTGGGCAATAAGTTGTACATGATACTGGAGGTTGCACTGTCTACCATCATCTCTTTGATCACTATGAAGCAATGAAGTAAGATCGTTTCCCATAATGGGAATTTTTTTCCTTATGATTCACCCTCAGGTAAAGAAGAAGATTGTGGCCACGACCTCCAAAAAGGGCTCCTTTGCATGACAACAACAGATGGACAAGGTCATGGAGGAATACAAGGACATCTTCACCTCACCCACAGGGGTACTTCTACACCGTCAGGTCAATCACTCCATCGATCTGACCTCAGGTGCGTCGTTACCCAATGTACCAATCGATCAACACTTTGTTATGGAGAATGATGAAATCGAGGGGAAAATTCAGGAGCTATTGTAGAAAAGGCACATCAGGCCAAGTTCATCACCTTGTGGGATCCTGATTGTGCTAGGGTAGAAGAAGGATGGGACTTGGAGACTATGTATTGACTGTCGGGTGTTCAACAAGATCATTTTCCAAAATAGGTATCTAATCCCACATATTGATGACCTTCTAGACTAGCTTAAGGGGCCAAATGTTTCAGCAAGATTGACTTGAAGTTAATTTATCACTAGGTTCCAATCGAACCCTCTGATGTGTGGAAGACTTCCTTCAAATATAAGGAGGGAATTTTATAATGGTTGGTCATGCCTTTCGAGTTGAAGAATGACCCTGAAACCTTCATGAGGATAATGGACAACATCTTGCGACCCATTAGAAACTCATTTGTGATGGTTTTTTTGGATGACACCCTGATCTTTTGCTAGAGTTGGGAAGAGTACCTCCAGCACATTCGACAGGTCCTCCAATCACTAAGGCAACACAAGTTGTGTGCTAATTTTGAGAAATTCACTTTTGGCATGACCTAGGTTCAATATCTAGGGTACATCATTGATGAGGAGGGTGTGAATCTGGACCCAGAAAAGATACAAGTCATTCATATTGGTCGGCCCCAGCCACTCTCACAGAGCTCCACAACTTTCTAGGTCTTTCCAACTTTTACCACAAATTCATGTTGGGGTACTCTCATATCACTTGGACTTTGAGTCAAGTCACCAAGGGAGGAGCGAAAGAAATTTATTTTGGGATGAATCCCAACAGAAGGCTTTCATCCAGTTGACTCATCACTTCTTCTTTGCACCAATGCTCACATTACCATACCTATAGCAACCATTTGAGATTGAGACAGATGCCTCCGACTATGCTATTGGTGCAGTTTTTACTCAATAGGGGCATCCATTGTCATATCATAGTGAGACACTTTTAGACACAGTATGAAAGTATCCCACCTATGACAAATATATGTATTCCATTGTGTAGGCATATTGAAAATGGAAGCAATACATTTTGGGGAAGGAAACAGTCATCCACACATACCACCAACCCCGCAGTTCATACATACACAAGGGAATTTGTAAAATGATCACCATCAGAAATGGTCCACATACCCACAAAAATTCCATTCGAATATTAAGTACAATAAGGGTAGCACCAAAAATCTTGCAAAATGCCTCAGTCGACCATCGATCATGGTGCTAACCACTGTGCTCAACTCTTGTGCGCAAGAGACTTCGGGGTGGTCACTTTACAAGAGCAATACATAATTTGGAAACACATACCATACACTCTTGAAAGGCACACAAGTTCCAAATTTTCACCTCTAGGATGCATTGTTATGCCACCTGGGACACCTCTGTGTTCCTTCAAGCGAGTGTGCTAATATGATTTGGGAAGTGCACTATAGTCAGGTCGCTAGACATTTTGGGGTAGATAAAACAGTGGCAATGTTGCAGAAGTATTTCTATTGGCCAAATATTATTGGCTTGGTTTGGGATTGACCCAGGTTTGATATACGTTTTTCACCAACAAAACCCTTAATCATGAGCCCTTTCGGAAATGACTTGCAAGAAAATCACAGTCTCACTTGAGGTGGCTAAGGGTGGTTGCAGAACCAGGTTTCTGCAGCCTTGAGAAACTCTGCGATTTGGCTAATCTATTGTGTTTTTATTATATTTTAACATATATAAAATTAATGCGTTGTATAAAATCCTTCACTTACTTCACCACATTCAACATAACATATTATAGAACATCATAAATTTTGTTGTTACAAGGCACAACTTTAACAACTACTTCGCAACAATTTTCATTAAGAAAATAGACAAGAAACACATAAGAACACAAAATATCATCTCAAGACTTATTCTTCTTTATTATTATGGATCTTTTAAGTACATTCAACTCTCCTACCTTTGGACACAGTGGTAGGTGATCTGCGCACTAAGCTGCAGACTCTTCCAAGTTCTCTGTGCACTCAGCTACAGAGCCTTTCCTCCACTACAAAAGACAAATACAAACTAGCCCTTAAGCATAGAACTTACAATCGCTATTAAATTTTTCTAGCATTAAATCCTTTTATAGTATTACATCATTACAAAACCATGGTCCAAATACCATGGGCTGTGAAAAATACAAGTAAATTCATCCCAAACCCGTTACAAAAAGGAGGGGCTTCGACCCACCCCGAAGACCCTAAGATATCACGTGGTATACACAAAGTTCCTTGTTGCGCGGTATAATTTGTGCTCTGCTCCTCCAAATGTGAAGAATTAGCCAAAATCAAGGCCAAGTTGGGTTGTTCTCAACAAGCCCCCAACACTCACATGTGACTTGTCCCAAGTCACTCAGCTACTTTTCCCTTTGATCTTTGCTGCTATGATATTGTAGGCATTGCTGAAATTCTACAACACCTCGATGACCTTCTTATCCTGACTGCAGAATTCTTCCAATATTTCCTCTGTGATAATTCCTTTAGTCTTCTTCAGTGTTTCCTCTTGTTGAAGCTCCTGGAGCTTCCCGTCCACCTTCTGCGACATATGGAGAGCCTCATCCTACCATGGTTGATTTCTCTCCATCAAAATTTTCTCTTCCTTCCTCAGTTCTTCTATTTTCTTCTGCAGTGCCTTTCCTTCACTGATCCTTGCGAGCCTCTACAAAACTAAAAATTTCATCATTGTTGTCTTGATTTCCTCAAACTGCTTCTACTTTTGTTGGATATCTTCCTCTATCTTTTGGACATTTGGATCTTCCTCCATCGAAGTTCAAATTTGCAAGGTTCCCTCCAATAATACTCTACACTCTGCCATTGTTCTGGAGATGCCTGCCATTGCAGCCTTCAAGTCGATCTCCCTCTGCTCCCATACTTCTGGTGGCATGGTGGTCTGTAGCTTCATTTGCAGCTCACTGATCTTGAGCATGATACTCAAACTATACTTGTGCAACCTTATTCTTGGATTCCATGACAATAAGGTCAAGCTTCACGACATTGTCTTATATTGGCTCCTCCTCGTGGACATCCATGTCTAGAAATTATATGCAAGTGGCTTCAACCACTTCTTTCAACCTCTGTTATTATTTTTTTCCCTGGTCTTTTCCTTGATTGCATGGTTGATTTGTTTCTTCAACGCAACTCGCTCTTTTTCTATGTGAATATTTAATTTTGATGTGTGTTGCTCCTGCTCCTTTAACTCATGGATAATTCCTTGATGCAGGTCATGAAATACCGAGATAGCCAACACTACAATGTTAATATTTACCTTGTCCCAGTTTTTCTCTTGTTGCTTTACCTCAGTTGTGTCAAACTACAGAGCTCTGACAGGTATCTCAGATGTCATACAATGAAATACCTTCATTATTCTTGCACATTTATTTGTGGATATATCATGCAATCTATTATGCCAATTCTCCAGTTCCTCTTTTGAATCTGATGTGTAAGTACTATCATGATCCAAACTCAACTTTCCATCCACAGTAGGGTTAATATAGTCTTCTTCCTTCCCTGTCAGTTGAATATAGATGTTAGCTATGTCTGTTGTGTTGTATTCTTCTTTGATTTTCTCTGTATATATTACTCCTTCGGCTGGATCTAAAGGAACAATCACCCTCATAATGTTTACTTCAAATATAATTTGCCTCTTTTTCAGATTTATTATGGCCATATTGTCCATTTCCCAATCAATTCCAAGCAAAGAAAGGCAAGGATTACTATCATCAACAATTTCTATTACTTCAAAATCAGAAACAGTTTGAACTCCATCAATATCTATTGTGACACTTGATAGCCTTCCCATTGGAAAGATATTTTTTTGATTCTCTAGTTTTAATTGAAGATTTGACCATTGTAGCTTCTATTGGAAATTGGGTTTAATGCTCCCCGTGTGTTTCATGACATGAACTAACTGCCTCTCATGGATCCTAACTTTGGCGATTTTAGCGGAGACTAATGCTTGCGGGTTTTGGTCTAACGGAAATCGTGATTCCAACAAGTGGTATCAGAGAGACAGATCCCGAGTTCAAAACTCACTTGGCTCACGTTGGGGGAGAGATTGTTGGACATTGGTTTCAACACTCCCTATGTGTTTCACGACATGGACTAACTGCCTCTCGTGGATCCTAATTTTGGCGATTGTAGCGGAGACTAATACATGTGGGTTTTGGTCTAATGGAAATCGTGATTCCAACAACTTCATCTTACCGATTATTTCCCACGTTTTCTTTTTCAAGACATTAGCATCAGATCCCAAATCCATAATAACTTGATCAATTTCATATTCTCCTATCTGTGCACTAAGTCTCATTTATTTGTTAGTTCTCTTCTATTGATGTACATTATTAACTGTGCCAATCTCACTTTCACGGTGCTTCTTTTGATGCATGGGAATCTATCGATTCCTGAAGTCCTTATAAAACCTTTTGATCTCTTAACAACTTCATGCAAGTCTGTAGAAAAGTTCTCAACATACTTTCTTGATTTTTTGAACTCTGTGTCAAAGCTTGATCCTGCATCGTAGCTTGGTTCTGTGTCGAAACTACTGTCATGTTGTGGTTACTAGGCCCAAGCTATGAAGTAGAAGTCGAAGTTCCTACATCCATAAAACTTCTCTTCACTTCCATAAACACTTTCTTTTCTCTCTGAACATAAAAAACAAAAAATTTCTCTTAATTATTTCTAACCCATGCACCTAGATTTTCAAATTCCTTCTTTCCATCGTCCTTATCACTTCCAGTGATAGCTCCACTTCTAGTGACAATGTTAACACAAGTTTCATCAGTTCTTATTTCAGCCTTCATCATTTGGATGTTCTGTGTGGGTTGTGGCTCCTCTTCTCTTTAATTTTGGCCATAAGTACAGGATAATGCTCAATCAAATGATCAAAATATTTGTAGTACTTACATGTCGTAGTTGGATTCTAGAAATTTATTGAAACATGACCTACCTGCACGCAGTTATAGAAAATTATTTGTCCTCTTCCTCGACCAACTCCACCTCCTCAACCTCTTCCTTGATAAACTCCTTGACCACTACATTGTCCACTGGCCTCATGTACGTGCTCCTCTGCTTGCATTCTGTAAGCATCAGCGTTGTGCTCCATCACTTGATCATAACTTCGACAATTATTCTCATCATATGTCCTACTGACTTACAAAATTTCAAAAATAGGTTCCTTGGAGTCTGCACATATTTATACAACAAATAAAATTCTTCATAGCAATGTTGGCCTCTTGTCTTGCATATCTCACACCACTGACTGGATCATCTATTCAAAGGATCAGGTGCTCCACTATTCATGTAAACTCTGAAAACATGGCATTGTTCCTTCTAATGGACCTCTGATTTGAACTTTGTACATCACACTTCTTCTCTGACTTCTTTACCCTTCTTGATATCTTGAAATTGCAAGGTCAAGTTGACCAGCTAACTCTGAATTTGATGCATACCTGCATTAGTGTCTCCTATAGGCAAAGCTTCCAACTTCCTCATAATTTACAGAGCTTCGGCTTGAGTTGCTATCCTAAATTTTGTTAATGGAAACCTGATATATGTTAGCATCCCAGCTATAAACCATTCTTTATGTTTCTATAGGGCTATGTTGAAGCTCACTTGATACAATAACACCTTAAAACTTTGATCAAGTTCCAAAAAAAATAACTAACTTTATGTTTGATCTCCTTTGACTTAGTAATGCACTATGATTGAGACTTCAAATTTTCGAACTCATGTATCGTCACTTGCTCAATATCTGCAAATTTACCATTGTGAGTGGTTTAATACTTCATATACCATGTCATCGCTCTATCTCACAGTGTTGTAATGAGATGCACCTTATTTATATCTTTGTCATTGATTTGCTTTTTTGTCCATACATCTTCGACTAAAAACCAAAACTTCTCTGGTTCGTCTGTTCCAATTCCTTTGAAAATGGGTAGCTTAATATCATCAACCATACCTATTTTTTGGGTATAACTGGGAGGGGGAGGGGGATGGGGGATGGGGGATGGGGGGTAGCAGGGGTAGGTGTAGTAGGGAGACCAACAACACCCTCATTACTACTGGATTTTGGCTTCGGTGACCTCTCAGGATAGAGAGGGGTATACTGCAAATTTCCTGGGAATTCTCTAGGTATTTTTCTTCTTTTTCACCTTCAAATTCATTCAAAAAAGGACTATAATCATTCTCTACGAAGGTCTTCAGATATTCTTCACAGTATCTCTTTCTAGTATCTACTCTATACCTTTTTCCACTTCGTGTTGTACCAACTTCTTGCTCATATTTACTTTGTCCTCCAAACATAAGTAAACTAGCAATTTGATTGCATCTGCAAAACTCATTTTTCGCACGAAATCATCTTAATATAGAGTTTCAAAGAATTCATATACTTAACTCGCTGTCCTTTGAATAATCTTTGATCTTCTTCGCTTTAGGATGCAGTCGAGTCAATAGTGAACTTAGTAATGAATTCTCCCAAGATGCTATCAATCCATAAATAAACAACCCTTGAAATATTATTGTTAGTTCTCTTGAGTCATTATATCTGCTCAGGAGTCCACGTTGTAGGTTCTTCATTCTTAAAGCAATCCTTTCTTTCAATCAACCTCAACACCCACTCATACAATTCACCAGGGGATGATCCGAAGAAAATTTCATACTACTCGATGAAAATATACCTTTGCAACCACACTTCAGATTTTAGATGAGGGTTTTTTTCTCTTGATCTACAAATTCTCGTTCCTTTTATACTGTCAAATCTTGAATTTTCTTCTTCAACAGATGCCACATCCACATATCCCTAAAACAAATCATGATCCCAACAACGTAACCATTTTTTGGCTTGGTTTGGGCTTGACCCAGCTTTGATCTATGTTGAAAAATAAAAAAACCCTTGATCACCGGCCCTTTCAGTGACTATGGGTGGTTGCAGATCGCAGTCTCACCCGAGGTGACTATCGGTGGTTGCAGAAACAAGTTTCTATAGCCTTGAGGGATTGTGTGATGTGGCTAATCTACTATGTTGCTATTATATTTTAACATATATAAAATGATTGCGTTGTATAAAATTCTTCACTTACTTCGCCACATTCAACATAACATTTATACAATATCATAAACTGTATTTTTATAAGGAACAATTGTAACAACTACTTCGCAACAACCATTATTAAGCAAATATAAAAGAAACACATCATAACGCAAAATATCATCTCAATACTTTTTCTTTATTATGATTTATCTTTTAAGTACATTCAACACAGTTGTAGGCGCTTTGCACACTAAGTTACAGACTCTTCCTTGGTCTCTGTGCATTTAGCTACAAAGCCTTTCCTTCGCTACAAAAGACAGATACAAACTAGCCCTTAACTATAGAACTTACAATCGGTATTGACTTTGTCTAGCATTACATCACTTTTATAGTATTACATCATTACAAAACCATGGTCCAAATACCATGGGCTAAAAAAAATACAAGCAAATCTATCCCAAACACATTACAAAAAGGAGGGGCTTCGACCCACCCCGAAGCCCCTAAGATACTGTGTGGTATATCCAAAATTCCTTGCTACACTGTATACTTCGTGCTCTATTCCTAAAAATGCGGAGATTTAGCCAAAATCGAGGCTAGGTTGGGTTGTGTCGAACAAACATTCCGCAATACTGTTGAGCCCTAAAAGTGTCTTCTCCTTTGCCAAATTCCACTTCATCTTGTCATTCCTTTTGTAATTTTATAGACCTAAATATCAATAATAATGATTAAAATCACTTAAGGAATACATGCAATGACTAACTTGTTGTACTTTTGTGGTTTTGTTGTCTTAATGATTTCTGAGCAGTTTTAGCTACAGAATGCAATCATTCTGTAGCCAGCTACATATTCCGTATCCATTTTGGTGTTTGAACATATTAAAGGTGTCATCTGAAGAAAAGGAATATATGGTTAGATTCTAAATCTTTCTTACATCATTCCTTGTCATCCACGAAGGCTAAGTCAATAACTGGAGATGCTTATGCACGTGGTCAAACCAAAAGTCCGAGAAGCAGATTTCTATAAGGACAAGGACTCTTGATTTGCTTTCAGCAAATCACGAGTCCTAAAAAGGAGTTTTAGTTTGATTTTGACTTTAGAATACACCTGTGCCTTCTTTCATTCAATATCAATTATGTAATTACGTATAAATTTAGCTCGGTGAGACCGAGAAAACAAGTTAACTCTTATTTTGCCAATACTGTGATACTCTGTTTCGAAGTAATTTTGATAATAATAAGAAGCATAACTTTGATGCTATATTGAAGACAAACTTGAGGAGTTAAAGATTTTTATGCCAAAATGATAGCAAAGGGCCCCTACTATCCAAGGAGGCTTCTTCATGTTTTCTAGATAAGTAGCTTTTAATTATGTTTTGTTATATCTCTTATTTAGACAGTTTTCTGAGTTCATATCTTTTAGTATCATGTCTTGCATTGTTTTTTTTAGTAACAGATCCTCATGATGTTATAGTTAGTCCTTTCTTAAAGTTTTTCCAACATATCTCTATTCATTGAATGGATTTAATTGTGATATCTTTAGTTACCAGCACTTTAGTTTTTTTCATTTAGATTAAAAGATCCTCATTATCTTACAGCCATTCTTTTTCTTAAAAGCTTTTCCAACATATCACTATTATATGAATGAGATTTGGTTGTACTATGTTGAGTTAATTAGCATTTTCTGTTCTGCAATTAGATAGAAGATCCTTATATTGTTACAAACAGTCTTTTTCTCAAAATTGTTCCAATAAATCTCTAAATCACAGAAAAGACCTAATTGTAATATTGTGGGTTACTTGATCCTTATTACATTATATCTAATCTCCTTCAATAAACTCTTCCAATAAATCTCTAGCTGATGAACGAGATCTAGTGTAATGTCATAAGTAGTTTCAAATATTCATAGGAGATCCTTAACATATTATAGCAATTTTCTTCTCAAGCTATTCCAAAATATCTCTATCATATGAATAAGATTGCACTATAATATTCTAAGTTGTTGTCTGTTTTTTTAGGAAGATCCTCATCACATTGGACTTCAATCTCTTTCACAAATTATTCCAACAAACCTCTAACTAAAAGGATCAAGTTGAAATATAATGTCTTGAGTTACATTTCATGTTCATTTGCAAGCTAGGACATCCATGGATTAGAATGCTTTGTTTTTCATCATTTTCCTAATTAGGGACTGAATTTACAATTACACTCTGTTTTGAGTCTAAGGTTCTCTTTTCTTTCCTTTTGACGTAGATTTGATGTCATCTTTTAACATAGAATAGCATACTAAAACTCAAACATAACAAAACTCAAAAACATCAAAAAAATAATGAAAATAATGAAATAATAATAAGGATATTTAGGCACATATAGTGCAAGTATACCTCATTAGTTTACAAGCCCTGGTCGATAATTTATGCTATCAATTCAGGACATTGAATTGACTAAACATTTTAGTGCCGTTGCCGAGGAGGTATAACTAGGTAGACTTAATTCCTATTTTTGGAATCTAAGCTTCTGTGATCCATAATATAAATTAGTAGAAATTCTTTCGGTAATAATCACATGCAAAAGAACGTGGTCGACGCGTTTCGAACCAACCAGTGTGGTTCATCATCAGGACTATGTGAGAGATTAGATCCAGACATTAAGTATAAATAGATGTAGAAATGGCTCAACTAGCCATTAGGATAACGGCTAGTTTGACTATTGAAAAATAAATATTCCATTATTTATTTATTTATTTAATTATTATTATTATTTTATTAATTTATAAAACCTTTAATATATTTATACAACTAATTAACCAATTGATTAATATAATGGTAAGTAATTTAACAAATCGTGGTATATATATGTAAATTTTGATTAAATTATATAATAATCAATTATCATTATTAATTAATAAATATAATTAATTCTTATTCATATAATTTAATTATAACAAACCATCTATCAAATAGTCAAACATAGAGTCAAAAAAAAAAAAAAAAATTAATTAAATTAAATATAAATAGAAACAAAAAAATAAAATAAATAAATAAATATAAATAAAATATAAATTAATAAATAATAAAAATAAATAAAAATATTTTATTTTATTTTAATTAATTAATTAATTAATTAATTATTATTATTATTATTATTATTATTATTTAATAAAAATAATCAAATAAATAAAGTATAAATAAATAAATAAAAATAAAAATAAATAAATAAATAAGTAAATAATGTCAAGAATATAAGGCAGGAATCCAGCACCTGCTGATATTCCAACCGTCATCTCTATTGAGATTAACAGGCCTTTTTTCAATTTCAATAGCCTCTCTCAACTTACGATGATGGAAATGGTCGATTCTAGCAATGACCTTAGCATCTTCTATGCAAACATGATGGTTAGTCTTTTCTGCATGCTCAGCTAAGGCAGATGAGCGAGATCTTCTATGCTTGATATCAGCCGCATGCTCACAGATCCTTTGATTAATGGACCGACCTGTCTCACCAATGTAAGGAGTCCCACAGGAACAGGGAATGATGTAGACACCTTTTCCATCCCTGGGGTCAATCGGATCTTTAACCGATTTTAGAGAACTACGAATTGTATTAAGGGGCTTGAAATAAGAGGATACCTTATGCTTTTTAAGGATTTTAGCAATCTTATCAGTGGTACCCTGGATGAACGGAAGGCTGACACTGCCATACCATTCACTAGGTTCTTTTTTATTTTTATTTTTAACAGAAGGACCTTTCTCCGCTTTGAGGAAAGCTTTGAGGCCCTGCAACATACTATAACCATTATTACAAAAGACATTCAACAGATGGGTCTTTTCCCCCTCAAGGTGAGACTCATCAGATATTCTCAGCGCCCTAGTGGCTAAGGTGCTAAGGACGCCTAATTTTTGAGCAGGGAAATGGTGGGAGATAGCATGAAGATATTGCTCAGTATGAGTTTTCTTTCGAAAAACTTGATGGGAGAAAGAACCATCATCATTTCTAGAGATAAGTACATCAAGGAAAGGAAGGCTACCATCCACCTCATGTTCCATGATGAATTTTATGGAACTAGATTGGCTATTAAGATGAAGGAAAAATTGATCTAACTTATCTTTGCCATGAGGCCAGACAACACAAGTATCATCAACAAACCTTTTCCATAACTTTGGCTGGAAAAGAGCTGAGGAAAGAGCCCTAGATTCAAAGTCCTCCATAAACAGATTCGCAACAATTGGGGAAAGGGGAGAACCCATGGCAACACCACAAGTTTGCTCATAGAATTCACCTTCAAAACTAAAGAAAGTGGAGGTTAAACAAAGTTTTACTAAATGGGCTGTGTCTGGATCAGTAATGCGATTAATAACGTCAATAGCCTCATTGATGGGGATATTGGTGTAAAGCGAAACAACATCAAAACTAACAAATCTATCACCAATATCCAACTTAACTTCCTTCAAATCCTTAACAAAAGAGTAGGAATCCTTAACAAAGGATTTTGTACGACCTACGAGGGGCTTAAGTTTAAGGGCTAAAAACTTGGCGAGAAGGTAAGTCGGACCCCCAATTGTATTAACAATAGGTCTGAGGGGAGCACCATCCTTATGGATTTTTGGAAGACCATAGATTCTTGGAGTAAGGGGGTTGCTTTCAATCAACTTCTTACTTAAGGAGCTCACCATGTTGTTTGATTTAATAGCATCAGCAACTGCCTTTGAGACCTTTTTTAAGGGATTTTTGGCAAGTTTCTTGTAGCTCCCACTATTCTCCAAATGATCTAACATTTTCTTCCTATAATCCTCCTTATTAAGGATGACAGCTGCACCACCTTTGTCAGCTTTAAGAACAACAATATCCTTATTATTATTTAAAGATTTTAAAGCCTCAAATTCGAGCTTACTTAGGTTACTCTTGGGGGGTTTGGCTTTCCTTAAGATCATCACACAGTCCTGTCTAATGATGTCCTTGGAGGAATCCGGTAAATCTCTAATACCAAATTCTATGTCACAAATAATATCATGAATAGGGATTTTCCTGGGGGCAAAGGCAAAATTGAAGCCTTTCTCTAAAAGATTATAAACAGAGGGATCAAAAGAGAAACTGGAGAGATTGACAACTTTATTATTAGAGCTATTATTAATATTCATATTGTTATTATTAGAGCTACTAATACTATTCATATTGTTATTATTATTATTTTATTATTAAATTTATTTTTAGATTTACAATTATTACTAACATTATTCTTAATAGAAATATAATAGTTCTTTTTATTGATGTAATTATGTTCATTAATATTACTATTTTTAATATTTTCACTATTATCATTAATAATGTTATTAGAATCATCACTATCAATCTTCTTATTACATTCATCATCTCTTATCTTATCATTAATTACATAACTATTATTAGTATTATTAAGGTTACAATTATTAATGTTAGTTTTATTAATTAAAAACGCATTATCTATTTCATTACCATTCGAATAACAATTCGTTTTATTAACACAAGATAAGTGGGGGCTGCAAAGATTCCCAAACGAATTAATGCCTAAGTCAGAATTAAAATTAAAAGGAGGAACGGTACCTGAAATCGTAAGCTTTGATTGGATCTTATCTGACATTTGGACCTCTTGATTGCACTTGAACCCAAAGTAGACATGATATTGTGATGACCAAGGTAACTTAGAATGTATATGATCTTCATAATGAAAATGAAACTGGAAAATTGGAGTGTAAAACTCTTCAATGTATTCAGCTATAGGGTCAAAGAAGACATGATCTTTTTTATGATAATCATAACATTCTGTAACTTTGGACAACTCATATATGCTTTGTTCATTCACACAAGATTTCATTTGTATGTTATCAAACTGTTGTTCCAACTGATTCTCAAATACAGTGTATTATTTCTCATTAATATGATCATTATTTGATGTAAGCTGATTCAATGTTGTGAAAAGAGATATCAACGCCTTAGAAATAAGCCACTTCGAGGGGGTAACCTCCAATACATTACATGAATGAACAAATCTTGGATGATACAAATTACAAAACCTCCTTTCTATATATAGGAGTCCATGGGGCCACAATGTAATCCTAGCTGACCTAACAATAATAATTTAAGGGCACAATAATAACAATATGGGGGTTAGAGGGGTACAATAATAACAATAAGGGGGTTACACTAACAACAATAAGGGACTATACTAGTAATATAGGGACCTAACATGCCCCTCTCCTTCAAAAAAGTGTTGTCCTCAATGCTTGAGTAGCTCTGGGTGCTTCTGTATAAAATTCTCATCCTCCCATGTAGAATCTTAAGTGGGTAAGTTCTTCCACTTGATGAGATACTCTGAAATTGATCGATTCCGTAGTTGTCGAGTTCTTGTTTCCGTGACCGCTTCAGGTTCCAATATGATTTTTCCTTCCTCATCAAGTTCTGGAAATATTGTTTGAACTGGAAGATTTTCACCTATAACCCTCTTTAAGCATGAAACATGGAAAACTGGATGTACTCGCGAAGAAGCAGGAAGCTCCAATTTGTATGCCATAGTACCAATCTTTTGCAACACCTTGTAAGGACCATAGTACTTTGGCAATAATTTATTATCCTTCTTAGCTTGCTTGAGGGACATTTTTTTGTATGGTTTTAGTCGTAAAAACCCCGAAGAACTCCTATTAGGCAAAAGAGCGAGACCAATCACCGTCAAACGCATTTGTGGGGCTCACTATACCGGCAAGTCTCCAGCCCTCTTCAAGTCTCTGTAATCTTAACAGAATATTCCCACATAGAAAATCATTGATCTAATACTCTTTGACATTTCCATGATACTCTTTTTCCTTCTCATGAGAAGCAGCTTTAAATATCTGTTTACCTTTCTTCTTTTTCAAAACTTAGCCACCAAAATTAACTTTACTGTCAAGACAGAGTCTTAGAGCTACTTTCGTAGCACAAGCGAAAAAGGTGATATGTAGTGATCCTCTACTATTTTTGACCATTGGATGATATTAAATGGTCAATAAAAATTAAAAATAACCCTCAAAACTCTTCATCTCTATCAGTTTAAGTAACTTAAGTCCAAAAAGAATTCTTTAGAAATTCCGCAACAGAAAATGTGTTTCAAGCTTGGCATACGCTGCGGAATTTCCTAACTTATCAAAGGATTGAAAAAACTTAGGTTTTTAGGCTGAAAGGATCCATGAACATACCTGCATGTAAAATATGATTAATATAAGACAAAAAATATCTATAATCCATTGTCACCTTCTTATTTACCAGCAGTTTCTTCATGACTAGTTTTCACAGTTTTCTCCATAATTCCTCTTTCTAAATCTTTCTTGGTTTATTTTGTCTTCGTCATTTCCATATTTTCTTTCAACTCCTCGACTTTTCTTTGAAGACTTCTCCTCTCTGCCTGTAACCATAAATTTATCTTCCTTGTGTGTGTCATCATGATGCGTAAAGGCTGTGATTTCTTCAACAATTGTTTGGCTTTTCCAATAGACTTTTCAAAATGAGTGACATGGTCATTCACTTTCTTTTCAACCTCATCTATCATTTGTCTATCTTTCTTGTATCTTTATAGCTCTCTCTTTGTTTCAGTTAATTATTCCCTTACTGTTTTTAACTATCCTTCAAAAATCTCCTTTTCAGTTTTTTCTATGACTTTCTCCTTTCCCTTTCTCTGTTTGACTGCTTCTTCCTTGTCTTTGCTCTATCTCTTTAGAGAGTCTGCTTCAGATTTCTTTAGAAGCTTTCTTTTAGATTAATCCTTATTTTCTTTGGTAACCTTTGTCTCAATAGGAGATATGAATACAACTTCTTGTAATGTTGTCGTTTCTCCTTTATCTTCCTCCTGTTGTTTATCTTTGACAGTGATAGTTGAAAAAATCTCGGATCTAGTAAAAGACTTTCTAGGTTTCAAAAGAAAACCTGAATCTTCTGGAGAAAAATCTAATTTCTTGGTTATAAGTCCCTTTCTTCTGACCCTGGATCCCAATATCTCAGCTGCTTTCACTACAGGAGTTTCTACAATGTCTATAGCTTGTAGAATGTCTTCAAGTCTGCCTTTACCTCCAACAATTTCCTTAGTGTTTCTTTTAGACCTTTTTGTTGCAGGTTTGGTCTTTTCGTTTATGACAAGCTTGTTAGCTTGCTTGCTAGTTGTTGGAGGTGATGTTGTCCCTTGAATGAATTCATTTTCTTCATCCATATCTTTAGTTATAGATTTTAAACCTTCTTGTTGATTCCTTTCTAACTCTGTAGTGGCACTCAGCTCTTGCCTAGAAGAAGAATTTTTGAGTTTAGGAGCTTTCCTTGGAGACAAAACATCCATTTCATACCCATTCATGAACAAGAAGGATGCCAGTCTCTGTTCAATTTACTTAATTCCTCCAGCACTAGTAATTTCATCAACCCATGATGAAAAATGGAAGTTTCACTTCTTTCAGGTCTTCCTTGCACTTTGTCTTCCATTTTTCCAAGACTTCTAAAAGGGTAAAAATTAATATCTATCAACTTCCTCCCTATAAAATGAAGCAACAGCTTGAAGTGATACATGTAGATTGTTTGGAATCTTCCTTCGCATGTAAAGTACTTATGTATGACTGTCAATAATTTAGAATAATTATCTCTAAGACAAGTTCTAGGAATCCCTTCAGTCATTTTTATCCCTACATGTTCAAATTTTAGATAATCATCACAACTTTTCAAGTTGAACTTGGTAGTTTTAAACCATTCTTCTCCGGTCCTCGGGATCCCTGTTGCTTTAGAAATGCTATCAGGTGTAATTGGAACATGAAGAAAACCAACCTTTATATGTGTGCCTTTGAAATTGATCATGAAATCTTGTGAGACCTGTTTATGATGACCTTGCAACCTTTGACAGAACTGAATGCAGCCTTCTCTTGTAAAAAACTCAACAAAATATGGGTCTTCCATGATTAAATTTGGACTTGTAGGCTCGTACCTGAATGGCAGACCTCCTTTATTAACTTTATTTGGTGTAGCCATCTCTTTCTTATTCTGCAACAGTGGCCTTCCTTATATTTTTACACCTGTTCAGCAAAATCCTTTGATGACAGCAAGCTGCTATGGAAGAGGATGGCTGGCATAACAAGGGATTTCTACGAGAGATGTGAATGACAATAAGGTGTTTTAGTACCAGTTTGCAAAAGCGAGAAACAAAGTATGAGAAATGAGGAATATATTTGAAAAGGAAAATGGGATGGATTTCAAATGGTGGCTGATGCTAAAACATGCCAAACTCTCGAATGATAACCCTACTCTGACAGCACAACCTCGAAACCTTCAGAGGTTAACCACTCATAATTATGCAGAAAACCGTTATAGAATGAGATAGCTTTCGTAGTACATTAAAATTGACAAGTGTCAATTTTGATATAGAATTACTAGGTGTTTCCACAGCAAAATCTGTTAATTTTGTACTAAAATCGTTGCAAAATCAGATAATTTCTGATAAATGGCCAGATTTAAGACTTTGAGTCACTTTAAAGTATCTACTCGAGATCTACTCTTTTGATATGACTCGAGATCATTTCTAACAACTTAAAACATATGTTTATCTTAAAATTTATCATTTCATGATGTTGTGCAACCTAACTAACGTAAAGACCAACTTGACACATTTCAAGTAAAATTTTGAAATTTTTTGGGTGATAACTGTGGCTCCACTTGGGATAGTGTGCCCTTGTGGTGCACTAAGAACCAGTAGCTCCAGTGCTGCTATCCATCCTTTAGAATAAAACTCTGAAATTTTTCCAAGCTTCTCCTCAAGCTCTAAGGGCCTTCACCTTGGGTTCAAATTTGATGGTCACTGCAGAAGAACCAACTTCGTATCTACTCAAAAGATTCCCATTCACCTTTGAGCTTATTCACACACTCCTACCTACCCTATTAGCTGCAACTCTCCACTTTAACTCAATCAACATGAAACTTCCAATGAAGCCAATAATTTATCTTATCTGACATTTGGACCTCTTGATTGCACTTGAACCCAAAGTAGACATGATACTTTGATGACCAAGGTAAATTAGAATGTATATGATCTTCAGAATGAAAATGAAACTGGAAAACTGGACTGTAAAACTCTTCCATCTATTCAGCTATAGGGTCAAAGAAGACATGATCTTTTTTGTGATAATCATAACATTCTGTAACTTTGGACAACTCATATATGCTTTGTTCAGTCACACAGGATTTCATTTATATGTTATCAAATTGTTGTTCCAATTGATTCTCAAAGACATTGTATTATTTCTCATTAATATGACCATTATTTGATGTAATTTGATTCAAGGAATGACATAAAATATCAATCCTTTCCTTACCCTGATAGTTATAGAAACCATCTTCGAATATTTCCTCTTCTTGTTTGCAATGATTCACATGCTCCTAATGATAAAAGGACTGACAAATTTGCTGCAAATTTTTGTCAAACTCAGAGGATGTAACATGGTTTTCATAAATAAAATCTTGCTTGGTTTCATTTTTATCTAAAATAGATGATATCCTTTCTTCTTGGTGATGAAAGGTATTGTCATGAAGGGCCTCTAAAATTTCTTCATCCATGAACTCATCATCTTCATAACAATTCTCCAAATATCTAATAAAACTTACAGAGTGCTTACAGCAGTCTTTAACCAGAAACAAAGAGGGATGACAGTATTTATACTTCTCATAAAATGCAAAATGGAAATCAGCAAGAGAATATAATGAACCATTTGGCAAGCTCTCATACCAAGACCATGCTTTTCCTTCCAAAGTGGCCATAAACATCTTCATGAGACAATCCTCAGGGAATTGAACCTGAAGACTGTGTACATGCATATGGAATCCAACCAAATGAAGAGCAGCATTGTCTTTATTTTCATGTTTAAATACTGGAAGATCATCTAACCCTTCAACCGGGGATATGAGACCAATTCATAGGAGCATACCTGGCATTTTTTCTTATATTTTTTCTTGCAATGGAATTCATCTTGAAACTTCATCAAGCTATTGATCTTCAAGTAGTGGAGTCACATTCCAATTGATTATTTGATGTGTGGAGTTTCCAGAGCATAAATGCACCCAATATGTGCCTAAGTGTTTGTTTCTCTCAGACCTTATGACTGAAACTTTGTCATTCTTCCCAGGGAAAATTTACACCTTCACTCCCCAGCAACGGCGCCAAAATGTTATCACCAAAATCGTACCTAATTGGCTGCTGATCAGACAACTTTAGTGTAACTATTTCAAACCAATATTTTGATTGAGGCTTAGCCTCCTCAACCTAAGAGGGCTCTCTCAATGGTTAATGATATTGAATAAATATGTAGATAGATGGCTAACTCTATGTATTTTGATTTTTTGTATGTTTATAGATTGAAAATATGGAGACTTGCTACCATTGGGATATGGAGTCAGTGACAGGGATAAAGATAACAATAGCTCTTCTTGTAGAAGCTAAGGCTTGTATATACTTCAATGAAAGAGTGACACATTCAGGAAAATCTCAATAACTTGAGTCTCAAAGGAAGTCAGAGCATGTGATACATGAATTCTAAGTAATGATACATCAAGGTATTGGAAAGGAAAGTATTAAGAGATATTCATCAAAGATTAATGCTTAAAGGAAGTAAGAGCATGAATAACCATGAATTTTGAGTAATAAGCATTAAAACATTGAAGAAAACCTTCCAAAAATAGGACCCAAAAAACTCTTTTGACCATAGTTCAACACTTAAAGGAAGTTAGAGCATGACTAACCATGAATTCTCAGTAATAAGCATTACAACTATGAAGGGGAAACATTTCAAAGATAAGATATAAACTCATTGAAATACACTAAGAATATCAGGCCCAAAAAAGTTAAATTGCTTCTGTATATATCAGTCAATCCCAAGCTTTACAAAAGTATTCTGCTCAGATAACATTTTCCAACCCTAGATACATCAAAGTCCTCATTATTTATAGGCATCTAGCCCTTACATTCATTCTGCCAAGTGGCTAGACCATTAAACTCCATTACTCTAACAAAATCTAACCACTAACTAGATTTTTTACAACTAGGACTGACACTTTTCGAATTAAGAGTTAGATTCCTACTGTGACTCAAACACCTACTTATTACATTTAAACTGAAGATGATCCAAATATTCCTCGAAAGGAATCATGACTTTCAACTATGCTGACCATAAACAAGACTTTAATACTCTAAATGTCTTCGTGATGTTTCTCTACCTACCATTTAGGAGTTGTGAGTTTGATCATTTGGCAATACAGTAAACTGATATCCTCAAACTGTAATCTTAACAGAATATTCCCACATAGAAAATCACTTATCTGATTCTCTTTGACATTTCCCTGATACTCTTTTTCCTTCTCATGAGAAGCAGCTTTAAACATCTATTTACCTTTCTTCTTTTTCCAAAATTAGCCACCAAAATTAACCTTGCTTTCAAGACAGAGTCTTAGAGCTACTTTCATAGCACAAGAAAAAAAGGTGATATGTAGTGATCCTCTACTATTTTGACCATTGGATGATATTAAATGATCAAAAAAAATTAAACATAACCCTAAAAACTCTTCATCTCTATCAGTTTAAGTAACTTAAGTCCAAAAAGAATTCTTCAGAAATTCCGCAGAAGAAAATGTGTTTCAAGCTCGGCATACGCTGCGAAATTGCCTAACTTATAAGAGGCTTGAAAAAACTTAGGTTTTGAGGCTAAAAGGATCCATGAACATACCTACATGTAAAATGTGATTAATATAAGACAAAAAGTTTCTATAATCCATTGTCACCTTCTTATTTACAAGCAGTTTCTTCATGAGTATTTTTCACAGTTTTCTCCATAATTCCTATTTCCAAATATTTCTTGGTCGATTCTGTCTTCGCCATTTCCATATTTTCTTTCAACTCCTTGACTTTTCTTTGAATACTTCTCCTCTCTACCTGTAACCATAAATTTCTCTTCCTTGTGTGTGTCATCATGATGCATAAAGGCTGTGATTTCTTCAACAATTGTTTGGCTTTTCCTATAGACTTTTCAAAATAAGTGACCTGGTCATTCACTTTCTTTTCAACCTCATTTATCATTTTTCTATATTTCTTGTATCTTTCTATCTCTCTCTTTATTTCAATTAATTATTCCCTTACTTCTTTTAACTGTCCTTCAAGAATATCCTTTTCAGTTTTCTCTATTACTTTCTCCTTTCCCTTTCTCTGTTTGATTGTTTCTTCCTTGTCTTTACTCTGTCTCTTTAGAGAGTCTACTTTAGATTTATTTTGAAACTGCCTTTTAGATTGATCCTTATTTTCTTTGGTAACCTCTGTCTCAATAGAATATATGAATAAAAATTATTGTACTGCTGCCCTTTTTCCTTTATCTTCCTCCTGCTATTTATCTTTGACAGTGATAGTTGCAGAAATTTGGGATCTAGTAAAAGGCTTTCTTGGTTTTAAAAGAAAACCTGAATCTTCTAGAGAAAAATTGAATTTATTGGTTATAAGTCCCTTTCTTCTGACCCTGGATCCCTCTATCTCAGCTGCTTTCACTACAGGAGTTTATGTAATGTCTATAGCTTGCAGAATGTCTTCAAATCTTCCTTTACCTCCAACAATTTTCTTAGTGTTTCTTTTAGACCTTTTTGTTGCAGGTTTGTCTTGCTATCTATGACAAGTTTGTTAGCTTGCTTGCTAGTTGCTGGAGGTGATGTTGTCCCTTGAATGAGTTCAGTTTCTTCATCCATATCTTTAGTTATAGATTTTAAACCTTCTTGTTGATTCCTTTCTAACTCTACAATGGCACTCAACTCTTGCCTAGAAGAAGAAGTTTTGAGTTTAGGAGCTTTCCTTGGAGACAAAACATCCATTTCATACCCATTCATGAACAAGAAGGATGCTAGTCTCTGTTCAATTTACTTAATTCCTCCAGCACTAGTAATTGCATCAACCCATGATGAAAAAAGGAAGTTTCACTTATTTCATGTCTTCCTTACACTTTGTCTTCCATTTTTCCAAGACTTCTAAAAAGGTAAAAAGGAATATCTATCAACTTCTTCCCTGTAAAATTAAGCAACAGCTTGAAGTGATACGTGTAGATTGTTTGGAATCTTCCTTCGCATGTAAAGTACTTCTGTATGACTCTCAATAATTTAGAATAATTATCTATAAGATAAGTTTTAGGAATCCCTTCAGTCATTTTTATCCCTACATGTTCAGGTTTTAGATAATCATCATAACTTTTCAAGTTAAACTTGGTAGCTTTAAACCATTCTTCCTCGGTCCTCGGGATCCCTATTGCTTTAGAAATGCTATCAAGTGTAATTGGAACATGAAGACAACCAACCTTTGTATATGTGCCTTTGAAATTGATCATGAAATCTTGTGAGACCTGTTTATGATGACCTTGTAACCTTTGACAGAAATGAATGCAGCCTGCTCTTGTAAAAAGCTCAACAAAATATGGGTTTTCCATGATTAAATTTGGACTTGTAGGCTTGTACCTGAATGGTAGACATACTTTATTAACTTTATTTGGTGTAGCCATCTCTTTCTTTTTTTGCAGCAGTGGCCTTCCTTATATTTTTACACCTGTTTAGCAATATCCTTTGATGACAGCGAGCTGCTATGGAAGAGGACGGCTGGCATAACAAGGGATTTCTACGGGAGATGTGAATGACAGTAAGGTGTTTTGGTAGTAGTTTTCAAAAGCGAGAAAAAAAGTATGAGAAATGAGGGATATCTTTGAAAAGGAAAATGGGATGGATTTAAAATGGTGGTTGATGCTAAAACGTGCCTAACTCTTGAATGATAACCCTACTCTAACAGCACAACCTCGAAACCTTCAGAGGTTAACCACTCATCATTATGCAGAAAACCGTTATAGAATGAGACAGCTTTCATAGTACATTAAAATTGACAAGTGTCAATTTTTCTACGGAATTACTAGGTGTTTCCGTAGCAAAATCTGTTAATTTTGTACTAAAATCGTTGCGAAATCAGATAATTTCTGACAGATGGCCAGATTTAAAATTTTGAGTCACTTTAAAGTATCTACTTGAGATCTACTCTTTTGATATGACTCGAGATCATCTCTAACAACTTAAAAGAAAACTTAAAACCTATGTTTATCATAAAATTTATCATTTCATGATGTTGTGCAACCTAACTAACCTAAAGACCAACTTGACACATTTCAAGTAAAATTTTGAAAATTTTTGGGTGATAACAGTGGCTCCACTTGGGATAGTGTGCCCCTGTGATGCACTAAGAACCAGTAGCTCCAGTGCTGCTATCCATACTTTAGAATAAAACTCTGAAATTTTGCCAGGCTTCTCCTCAAGCTCTAATGGTCTTCACCTCGGGTTCAAACTTGATGGTCACTGCAGAAGAACCAACTTCATATCTACTGAAAAGATGCCCATTCACCTTTGAGCTTATTCACACACTCCTACCTACCCTATCAGCTGTGACTCTCCACTTTAACTCAATCAACATAAAACATCCAATGAAACCAATAATTTATCTTATCTGACATTTGGACCTCTTGATTGCACTTGAACCCAAAGTAGACATGATATTGTGATGACCAAGGTAACTTAGAATGTATATGATCTTCATAATGAAAATGAAACTGGAAAATTGGAGTGTAAAACTCTTCAATGTATTCAGCTATAGGGTCAAATAAGACATGATCTTTTTTATGATAATCATAACATTCTGTAACTTTGGACAACTCATATATGCTTTGTTCAGTCACACAGGATTTCATTTGTATGTTATCAAACTATTGTTCCAACTGATTCTCAAATACAGTGTATTCTTGCTCATTAATATGATCATTATTTGATGTAAGATGATTCAATGTTGTGAAAAGAGATATCAACGCCTTAGAAATAAGCCACTTCGAGGGGGTAACCTCCAATACATTACATGAATGAACAAATCTTGGATGATACAAATTACAAAACCTCCTTTCTATATATAGGAGTCCATGGGGCCACAATGTAATCCTAGCTGACCTAACAATAATAATTTAAGGGCACAATAATAACAATATGGGGGTTAGAGGGGTACAATAATAACAATAAGGGGGTTACATTAACAACAATAAGGGACTATACTAGTAATATAGGGACCTAACATTCCCCTCTCCTTCAAAAAAGTGTGGTCCTCAACGCTTGAGTAGCTCTGGGTGCTTCTGTATAAAATTTTCAGCCTCCCATGTAGAATCTTCAGTGGGTAAGTTCTTCCACTTGATGAGATACTCTGAAATTGATCGATTTTGTAGCTGTCAATTTCTTGTTTCCGTGACTGCTTCAAGTTCCAATATGATTTTTCCTTCCTCATCAAGTTCTGGAAATATTGTTTGAACTGGAATATTTTCACCTATAACCTTCTTTAAGCATGAAAAATGGAAAACTAGATGCACTCGTGAAGAAGCAGGAAGCTCCAATTTGTATGCCATAGTACCACCCGCAAACACTGTATGACCATAGTACTTTGGCGATAATTTATTATCCTTCTTAGCTTGCTTGAGGGACATTTGTTTGTATGGTTTTAGCCGTAAAAACCCCGAAGAACTCCTATTAGGCAAAAGAGCGAGACCAATCACCGTCAAACGCATTTGTGGGGCTCACTATATCGTATATGCTGGAACGAGCAAGTCTCCAGCCCTCTTCAACATGAAATTTTCACTATCTAAGAAGAATATATTGGTTGGTATCATTATGTAAGACAGTTGCTCTTTTCCCTAATCTAACCACCATTTTTGAGTATCCAGCATATACGATATCCTTTGATCACCATTTCTTTGCCTTATTGGTTGAAAGATCATTTCAAATGAACGACAGTAACCTTATGGATGAACACAACTGGGTAGATATGGATGTATCCTACATCAAAACTTCTCTCGCTGCGATGTTGATTTTCCTGTTGTTTCATTCGATTTTGTGCCAAATTCAGGTTATCCTTTAAGAGTTGGAGAACTTCTTGCTGATGCTCGATGTGATCTTCCACTGCTTGAACCTTCGAATTTTCCCTTAAAGATGATGTGATCGATCGTGGATGATATCCATAAAGTGCCATAAATGGGGTCATTTTTGCTGCAGTATGGAAGGAAGTGTTATACCACCATTCAGCGAGAGGTAACCACTTGACCCATCGTGTTTGTTTATCAGATACAAAACAACGAAGATATCCTTCCAAACATTTATTTACTATCTCAGTTTGACCATCAGATTGAGGATGATAAGATGAGCTATGAGCTAATTGAGTACCCAAACAAGAAAATAACTCCGTCCAAAAATTTCCGGTAAAAATGGGACTGTCGCTCACAATAACCCTTGGGCTTCCATGTAGCTTTTGAATTCTGTCCATAAATGTAGTAGCAACTGTACTTGCTTTAAATGGATGAGATAATGCACAAAAGTGTGCATACTTGGTAAGTCTATCAACTACCACCATGATGACATTCTTTCCTTCGGACTTAGGTAAACCTGTGATAAAATCCATTGAAATCTCCTCTCAACGTTGACTTGGAATGGATAAAGGTTGTAGAAGTCCCGGGGTCTTAATTGTCTCCACTTTATTCTGCTGGCAAACCAAACATTCCACCATAAAATTTTGAATATCAGATTTAAGGCCATCCCAAAAAAATTCTTTCTTCACCCTGTGGTAAGTTTTTAAAAATCCTGAGTGTCCTCCTAAAGGAGAAGTGTGCAATTCCAGAAGAATCTTTTGTTTTAGTTGGTAATTATTACAAATATATAATCGATCTTTGTACCATAAGGAATCATTTTTCCAACTAAATGTATCAGATGTACTAGGATCTTGCTGCAACTTTTGAATGAGTGTCCATACATCTTTGTCCTTCTTCCATTCATCTCTTGCTTCGGTTATCCAATCTTGTTGGATAATAGAAATGGCACAAAGCAATGCTTCCACCTCTTCATTCTTTCTTGAGAGTGCATCTGCAACAACATTAAGCTTTCCTTTTTTGTAGATTATTTAAAATTCATAACCCAACATCTTTGTGACCCATTTTTGCTGCTCTTCTGAAGATAGTCTTTGTTCCAAAAAGTGTTTAAGACTATCATGATCAGTTTTTACCTTGAAGTGTCTTCCCATTAGGTAAGTTCACCATTTCCTTAGTGCATGCAGTATTGCTAACATTTCTTTCTCATAAATAGCTTTCTGTAAATACTTTCCTTTGATTGGATGAATTTCAAAAGCAATGGGTCTTCCTTCTTGCATTAAAACAACACCAATTCCATTTCCTGAGGCGTCACATTCCACAATAAAGGTTTTTGTGAAATCTGGCATAGCTAAGACCGGTTCTAGGCACATTTCCTCTTTAAGATGTTCAAAGGCCTTAGTTTCTTCAGGAGTCCATGAAAATCCATCTTTCTTCAATAATGTTGTTAGAGGTGCTACTATTCTCCCATAATTCTTAACAAACTTGCGATAATACCTTGTTAACCCGAGAAATCCTCGTAACTGCTTTATGGTTGTGGGCACTTTCCATTATTTAATGGCTTTAATTTTTTTAGGGTATACCTTAACACCCTCATGAGATACAATATGACCTAGATATTCCACCTCTTGTACTCAAAAGAAAAATTTGGATGTTTTTGCATATAATTGTTTCTCCTGCAATAGTTTGAGCACCCTGTCAACATGTTGAACATGATCCTTCCAAGACCTATTGTAGATTATTATATCATCAAAAAATACTAGCACAAATTTTCTAAGAAAGGGTTTGAAAATGGAATTCATCAACCCTTGAAATGTAGAAGGTGCATTGGTAAGGCCAAAAGGCAAGACCAAAATTCATAATGACCCTCATGAGTTCAAAATGTTGTTTTTGTAATATCTTCAGTCTTCATTCTAATTTGATGATATCATGAACGAAGATCCAACTTGGTAAAATAAATTGCTCCATGTAATTCATCCAATAATTCATCAATCACAGGAATGGGAAATTTATCTTTAATGGTGAGCTTATTGAGCTCCCTATAATCTGAACACATGCGCCATGATCCATCATTCTTGTGTACCAATACTACAGGAGCAGAGAAAGAACTTTGACTATGTTGAATTATACTAGCCTCTAACATTATTGCAATCATACGTTCAATTTAGCTCTTTTGTACATAAGGATATCTATATGGCCTGATGTTTGGAGGAACACTTCCTGGAATCAAATGAATAGCATGATCATGATCACAAATAGGTGGGAGTCCTTTGGGAGTTTCAAAAACCTTGGAATGATTGTCCAAGACTTTTTGGAGATCTGTAAAAATAGATGATTTTGATGTTGGAAATTCTAGTGAGCATAATTGTGCAATTACGCCTCGTTTTTATTTCTTTAGAAGCTTTGTCATCAAATTAGAACTTATTATCTTTCTCAGCTTCCCTGCAATACCCCGTAATTCTACTTCCTTTCTTTTTGAAAAAAAATTCAAGAAAAGTTATTGAAAATTAAAAGCTACCATCCCCAAAGATTGTAACCATTATACTCCTAGTACAACATCAGCACCTCCCATAGGAATGGAAAGCATTGGACTATTCAATACATATTCCCCCATGGTTAGCTTGATATTATGGCATTTTCCAGAGAGATTTATAGTTCCTCCATTTGCAACCATCACTTGACATTCTAGTGCTGGGTATAGCAAACAATTCAATTCCTTGGCTACCTTACAATGAATAAAATTATGGGTACTACCTGAATCAATCAACACTATTACCTTTTTCTTCTTGATATGTCCTTCTATCTTGAGAGTTTGAGGAGTGGTAATTCATGCCAATGCATTACACGATATGGCTGGACTCATTTCTTCCTTTTAAAGGGTTGGTTCCTGGTGTATATCCTTTTCTTGTTCATTTTCTTCTTCCTCTTCATAATCTATGTAAAATAATTTCTTCTCAGCACACTTATGACCTTTAGTGTATTTTCTATCACAACTGTAGCAAAGCCCTTTTTCTCTTTTTTCTTCCAATTGTTGTGGTTTCAACCTTGTAGGTTGTGGAAATCTAGGAGTAGCAACATTTCCCTCTTTATAGAAGTGAGTGGTAGGCTTCCTTGTCGCCATAATTTAACATTCAAATTTTTTTGCCAACTTGAATGCCTTCTCCAATGAATCAGGTTCTAAAACGTGAACTTCATGTTGGATGTTATCCTTTAAAGTACCTATGAATATATCAATCCTGTGTTCCTCTGGAATGTCAGTAACCCTTATATTCAATTTTTGGAAGTCCTCAATGTGCTCCCCCACTAAACCATTTTGTTTGAGATTTATCAATTGGCTAAAGAAGGTGTTGCTCTTTGTATCCTCATAATTTGCTAACATTTCCTCTGTAAAAATTGACCAAGTGACAATTTTTTTACAGGAGCAAAGCCATCGATACCATACAAATGTATTTTGTTCTAAATGTAAAGTTGCAATGCGTACCTTTTCTGTGTTTTGCACATTATTGAGATCAAAATATTGCTCCATCTGTAGTATCCATGTTATAGGATCTTCCATCAAACTTCCTCATATCCATTTTTGGAATATGGTGGTTCTTCCCACCAACATTAGAGTTTATGAAATCACGATTAACATTTATTTTTTTCTCATCATGAGTTTCCTCTACTATCTTTTCACCATTAGGAAACGTCTGTTGTATCAACTTTTTCAAACCGTCCATGTCTGTTTTTAGATCATTCTTCGTGTTTTCCATTTTTTCATCGATCTTAGCTTCCATGTCATCCATCTTAGATTCCATGCCAGCTTCCATGCCATCTATCTTAGCTTCCATACCATTCTTCAAACCATCCATCTTAGATTCCACGCCTTTCTTCAGACCATCCATCTTAGTTTCCATGCCTTTCTTCAAAACTTCCATGTCATATTTTGTTTCTCTTTGCGAGAGCGAAATTTTTTGCACTTTCCCTTGTAAATTTGATATGTCATGTTGCCATTCTTCATCTTCATGAGTCATAGTAGAGCCTTCTAAAGCCTTAATGGGTGTTGAATTCTTTTTATGAGGCATTTCAGAACCCAATACTGAAATATATTCTACAATATGCCCTTGGAGTCAATTCAACTTGATTCTTCAAACAAGACTTATGCAATTTGGAAAAAAAACAAAAATAGACACCTTTTACTTGCTTTTGAGGAGCTCGATATTGAAATTGACTTACCTCTATATTGCAGATCCTCAATATTTGAAATTCGGCCCTATAGTAGTCCTCTAAAGCTTCTTTCAAATGCCACAGGTCTGACTTGATTTGGATTCTTATGGGCACGTTATGTCCAATCTCCCACAATGACCTAATTATGGACTGGTTCAGTAGAGCGAACTTGTACCATGTGTCACTGTTTGCTCCTTTGGCTCAGAAATTTATAGACAGGAAACTATAGTCCATGTACTTCCAATCACTTTTTATAGAATTCCAAACTGATGCTCAGAGAAAGAGTTATGAATATTTTCCCATGATCACCTCTTTGAGATGAAATTCGGGAGCCTGAAAAATACCTAACTTCCACAAATCATATCTCTGAAAATATTGCGAATCAAGCTCTGAAATTTTGCGATGATGTTCCTCAGGATTTCGGCTTCGCTCTCTAAAAATTTCAGCTTCTGATCCTTCGTAGAAAAAACGTTATAGCGAAAATTTCGTGATGACCTTTTTAAGTGAAATTCAGGAGCCTGCAAAAAGCCCTAACTTCAACAGATCATATCGCCGAAAATGTTGTGAACCAAGCTCTAAAATTTTGCGACGATGTTCCTCAGGATTTCGGCTTCACACTCTAAAAATTTCAACTTCTGAACCTTCATGGACACAAATTTATAGCGCAAATTCTATGATGACCTGTTTGGAGTAGCGAAACCCTAGAATCCAAAGCTCTGATACCAAATGTTGTGAAACTATCTCCAAAAATATAAGAAAAGAGATATCAACGCCTTAGAAATAAGCCACTTCGAGGGGGCAACCTCCAATACATTACATGAATGAACAATTCTTGGATGATACAAATTACAAAACCTCCTTTCTATATATAGGAGTCCATGGGGCCACAATGTAATCCTAGCCAACCTAACAATAATAATTTAAGGGCACAATAATAACAATATGGGGGTTATAGGGGTACAATAATAACAATAAGGGGGTTACACTAACAACAATAAGGGATTATATTAGTAATATAGGGACCTAAAATTCAAGGAATGACATAAAAGATCAATCCTTTCCTTACCTTGATAGTTATAAAAACTATCTTCCAATATTTCCTCTTGTTGTTTGCAATGATTCACATACTCCTGATGATCAAATGACTGAAAAATTTGCTGCAAATTTTTTTCAAACTCAGAGGATGTAACATGGTTTTCATAAATAAAATCCTGTTGGGTTTCATTTTTATCTAAAAGAGATGCTATCCTTTCTTCTTGGTGTTCTTTTTGGTGATGAAAGGTATTGTCATGAAGGGCCTCTAAAATTTCTTCATCCATGAACTCATCATCTTCATAACAATTCTCCAAATATCTAATAAAACTCATAGAGTGCTTACAACAGTCTTTAACCAACAACAAAGAGGGATGACAATATTTATACATCTCATAAAATGCAAAATGGACATCAGCCAGAGAATATAATGAACCATTTGGCAAGCTCTCATACCAAGACCATGCTTTTCCTTCCAAAGTGGCCATAAACATCTTCATGAGACAATCCTCAGGGAACTTAACCTTAAGACTATGTACATGCATATGGAATCCAACCAAATGAAGAGCATCATTGTCTTTCTTTTCATCCTTAAATATTGGAAGATCATCTAACCATTCAACCTTTGGCATGGAATTTTGAAAACTAAGGATATGAGACCAATTCATAGGAGCATACCTGGAATTTTTTCTTATATTTTTTCTTGCAATGGAATTCATCCTAAAACTTCATCAAGCTACTAATCTTCAAGCAGTGGAGTCACCTTCCAATTGATTATTTGATGTGTGGAGTTTCCAAAGTAGAAATGCAACTAGTATGTGCCTAAGTGTCTGCTACTCTCAAACCTTAGCACTGAAACTTTGTGGTTCTTCCCAAGGAAAATTTACACCTTCGCTCCTTGGAAACGACGCCAAAATTTTATCACCAAAATCGTACCTGATTGGCTACTGATCAGAAAACTTCAGTGTAACTATTTCAAACCAATCTTTTGATTGAGGCTTAGCCTCCTCAACCTGACAGGGTTCTCTCAAGGGTTAATGATATTGAATAAAGATGTAGATAGATGGATAACTCTATGTGTTTTGATTTTTTGTATGTTTACATGTTTAAAATATGGAGACTTGCTACCATTGGTCTATGGAGTCAGTGACAAGGATAAAGATAACAATAGCTCTTCTTGTAGAAGCTGAGGCTTGTATATTCTTCAATGAAAGAGTGACACATTCAGGAAAATCTCAATAACTTGAGGCTCAAAGGAAGTCAGAGCATGTGATACATGAATCCTGAGTAATGATACATCAAGGTATTGGAAAGGAAAGTATTAAAAGAGATTCATCAAAGCTTAACACTTAAAGGAAGTCAGAGCATGAATAACCATGAATTCTGAGTAATAAGCATTAAAACATTGAAGAAAAAATTCCAAAGATATGACCCAAAAGCCTCATTTGACCATAGTTCAACACTTAAAGGAAGTCAGAGCATGACTAACCATGAATTCTGAGTAATAAGCATTACAACTATGAAAGGGAAACATTTCAGATATACGATATAAACTCATTGAAATACACTAAGAATCTCAAGTCCAGAAAAGTTAAATTTCTTTTGTATATATCATTTAATCCCAAGATTTACAAAAGTAGTCTACTCAGATAACATTTTCCAACCCTAGATACATCAAAGTCCTCATTACTTATAGGCATCTAGCCCTTACATTCAATCTTCCAAGTGGCTAGACCATTAAACTCCATTACTCTGACAAAATCTAACCACTAACTAGATTTTTTACTACTAGGACTGACACTTTTCGAATTAGGAGTTAGAGTCCTACTGTGACTCAAACACCTACTTATTAAATTTAAACTGAAGATGATCCAAATATTCCTTGAAATGAATCATGACTTTCAACTATGCTGACCATAAATAAGACTTTAATACTCTAGCTGTCTTCATGATGTTGCTTTGCCTACCATTTAGGAGTTGCCAGTTTTATGATTTGGCAATACAGTGAACTAATATCCTCAAACTGTAATCTTAACAAAATATTCCCACATAGAAAATCATTGATCTGATACTCTTTGACATTTCCCTGATACTCTTTTTCCTTCTCATGAGAAGAAAATTTAAATATATGTTTACATTTCTTCTTTTTCAATTAGCCACCAAAATTAACCTTGTTGTCAAGACAGAGTCTTAGAGCTACTTTCGTAGCTAGTCTCGTAGCATAAGAAAAAAAGGTGATATGTAGTGCTCCTCTACTATTTTTGACCATTGGATGATATTAAATGATCAAAAACAATTAAACATAACCCTCAAAACTCTTCATCTCTATCAGTTTAATTAACTTAAGTCCAAAAAGAAATCTTCAAAAATTCCGCAGCAAAAAATGTGTTTCAAGCTTGGCATACGCTGCGGAATTGCCTAACTTATAAGAGGCTTAACAAAACTTAGGTTTTGAGGCTGAACGGATCCATGAATATACCTGCATGTAAAAAATTATTAATATAAGACGAAAAAGATCTATAATCCATTGTCACCTTCTTATTTACCAGTAGTTTCTTCATGAGTAGTTTTCACAGTTTTCTCCATAGTTCCTATTTCCAAATCTTTCTTGATTGATTTTGTCTTCATCATTTCCATATTTTCTTTCAACTCCTTGAATTGTCTTTGAAGAATTCTCCTCTCTGCCTATAACCATAAATTTCTCTTCCTTGTGTGTCATCATGATTCGTAAAGGCTGTGATTTCTTCAACAATTTTTTGGTTTTTCCAATATACTTTTCAAAATGAGTGACCTGGTCATTCACTTTCTTTTCAACCCCATCTATCATTTGTCTGTCTTTCTTATATCTTTCTAGTTCTCTCTTTGTTTCAGTTAATTCTTCCCTTACTGCTTTTAACTGTCCTTCAAGAATCCCCTTTTCAGTTTTCTCTATGACTTTCTCCTTTCCCTTTCTCTGTTTGACTGTTTCTTCCTTGTCTTTGCTCTGTCTCTTTAGAGATTCTGCTTCAGATTTCTTTTGAAACTTTCTTTTAGATTGATCCTTATTTTCTTTGGTAACCTCTATCTCAATAGGAGATATGAATACAACTTCTTGTACTGCTACCCTTTTTCCTTTATCTTCCTCCTATTGTTTATCTTTGAGAGTGATAGTTGCAGAAATCTGGGATCTAGTAAAAGGCTTTCTAGGTTTTAAAAGAAAACCTGAATCTTCTGGAGAAAAAACTAATTTCTTGGCTATAATTCCCTTTCTTTTTACCTTGGATCCCTCTATCTCAGGTGCTTTCACTACAGGAGTTTCTGCAGTATCTATAGCATGTAGAATGTCTTTAAGTCTGCCTTTACCTCCAACAATTACCTTAGTGTTTATTTTAGACCTTTTTTTTGCAAGTTTGGCTTGCTATCTATGAAAATTTGTTAGCTTGCTTGCTAGTTGCTAGAGGTGATGATGTCCCTTGAATGAATTCAGTTTCTTCATCCATATCTTTAGTTATATATTTTAATCCTTCTTGTTGATTCCTTTCTAACTCTGCAATGGCACCCAGCTCTTGCCTAGAAGAAGAATTTTTGAGTTTAGGAGATTTCCTTGGAGACAAAACATCCATTTCATACCCATTCATGAACAAGAAGGATGCCCAGTCTCTGTTCAATTTACTTAATTCCTCCAACACTAGTAATTTCATTAACCCATGATGAAAAATGGAAGTTTCACTTCTTTCAGGTCGTCCTTGCACTTTGTCTACCATTTTTCCAAGACTTCTAAAAAGCTAAAAAGGAATATCTATCAACTTCTTCCCTGTAAAATGAAGCAACAGCTTGAAGTGATACATGTAGATTGTTTGGAATCTTCCTTCGCATGTAAAGTATTTCTGTATGACTGTCAATAATTTAGAATAATTATCTCTAAGACAAGTTCTAGGAATCCCTTTAGTCATTTTTATCCCTACATGTTCAGGTTTTAGATAATCATCATAACTTTTCAAGTTATACTTGGTAGCTTTAAAACATTCTTCTCTGGTCCTCAGGATCTCTGTTACATTAGAAATGTTATCATGTGTAATTGGAACATGAAGACAACCAACCTTTGTATATGTGCCTTTGAAATTGATCACAAAATCTTGTGAGACCTGTTTATGATGACCTTGCAACCTTTGACAGAACTGAATGCAACCTACTCTTCTAAAAATCTCAACAAAATATGGGTCTTCCATGATTAAATTTGGACTTTTAGGCTCGTACCTGAATGGCAGACCTCCTTTATTAACTTTCTTTGGTGTAGCCATCTCTTTCTTGTTCTGCAGCAATGGCCTTCCTTATATTTTTACACCTGTTCAGCAAAATCCTTTGATGACAACGAGCTGCTATGGAAGAGGATGAATGGCATAACAAGGGATTTCTACGGGAGATGTGAATGACGGTAAGGTGTTTTGGTAGCAGTTTGCAAAAGTGAGAAACAAACTATGAGAAATGAGGGATATATTTGAAAAGGAAAATGGGATGGATTTCAAATGGTGGTTGATGCTAACACATGCCAAACTCTTGAATGATAACCCTACTCTAACAGCGCAACCTCGAAACATTCAAAGGTTAACCACTCATCATTATGCAGAAAACTAGTATAGAATGAGACAGTTTTCATAGTACATTAAAATTGACAAGTGTCAATTTTTCTACGGAATTACTAGGTGTTTCCGTAGAAAAATCTGTTAATTTTGTACTAAAATCGCTGCGAAATCAGATAATTTCTTATAGCTGGCCTGATTTAAGACTTTGAGTCACTTTAAAGTATCTACTTGAGATCTACTCTTTTTATATGACTCGAGATCATCTCTAACAACTTAAAACAAAACCTAAAACCTATGTTTATCATAAAATTTATCATTTCATGATGTTGTGCAACCTAACTAACCTAAAGACCAACTTGACACATTTCAAGTAAAATTTTGAAAATTTTTGGGTGATAACAAGTTCTTTGATATTAGTGAGATGAAGTTTTATTTTTGTTGCATCTATTTGTTTATGTTTATATATGTATTCTATTGCGTTCCTGCATAAATTCAGATCAGTCTTTAATTTAAGGTTATGTGAGGGCGCTTCTAGACTTAGGAACCCAAGAGATTTAGTTTCCTACAAGGATGTGTCATGAGGTAAAGGATTTAATCCACCAGATCCGCCATAATGCAACCATGGGACATATATCATAGAACAACAAAAGAAATTTAACACCATGGAGGTAAACCTAATAGAGGTAAACTAGATTTTTTTTTTTTTGTTCTAAAATCCAGGGAAATGATTTGCGGATTCAACAGCTTTTAGCCCATATCCAATGCTTTATATCATTGGGTTTTTTCAACCTAGGCAAACAATTGTGATATATACCTATGCTCCAAAGTTATTTTCATTGTTTATTTCGATACCCAGGAAGATGCAGAGAGAGTTTTGAAAGAAGGGCCTTGGTTCTCAGGAAGTGTAGGGATTTTCATCACCCTTTGGTTCCTAGATTTTGATTCCACAATAATGGTGGTCTTAAAAATGCCAGTATGGTTGAGGCTTCCAAATCTCCCCTTTCCTTTTTGGCATCACAAGGTTTTTGAGGATATTAGAAGCACTTTAGGGTCATTTAAAAGGTTGGACTCCAAAAGGATGGAAAAGGGGATATTAATTTTCTTAGAATCTATGTAAAAATAGACCTAGGTAAAGGTCTACATGATCGCATTCAGCTGAAACATAAAACCTTCTAGTGGACCCAATTTCTGGATTATGAAAATACGACATTCAGATGTTGCTCTTGTCACCAAATAGGATATCTGCAAGACACGTTCCCCCAGGAAAAAAAAAACACCCAAAAAATCAAACGAGGTAGGACCGCAAAACAAAATGATGGTATCCTTTCAAACCCCTCACCACATAGGAGGAAGAAGAGGAAATCACGGAGAATCCATCAAACCAAGAAGAAATGAGCAGTCAAGTACATGGTGGAAACAAAAACCATATGCAGAATGGTATTTAATCATAAAGAATCCATGAACCAAATCATCAGAAAAATGTGGCACACAAGGAGGAAGGGAAAATGGATATAAAGAGAGATCATGGTTCGAAAAGTTCTAATTCAAAGAAAGAACCCCCTCTAGAGAAAAATGTGAACGATTTGACAATGGTTCCCATGGACCTTTTTGTAGGGCGGTGGCAGAAGGTCCAAAAAAAGAAAAGAAAGAAATGGAAGATAAGTGATTTTTATATCACTTAATCTTCCCCTATGTATTTTCTATTTCCAATCTTTTCTTTGCTCCTAAGCCATAAGACTACTCATACTGAATTCTTTTAGCATCTGCAAAATGTAATTTTGTCCTTTTTTACAAAGTTGAAATGAAATTGCAAGTTTTTTCCTACTTGGAAAAAAAAAATTAAATAAATAAATAAAATAAAATAAAATAAATCCTTATAATAAAAAAATTAACATCCTTATTATATGTATTAAATTAATATCTAGCTAAATTGTAACTTCAAAATTAAATTATTATTAATATTGATATGATAAATAATTCGAACCACTTAATATTTTAATTAAATATTTAAAATTACTCAATAATATTTATTCACAAATATGCATAACTCAAAAAAAAATGTTATATAACTCCCAAAAAAATGTTATAATATTATTATGTTATATTGTGTTTAACTTAATCCATTATAGCTTCTTAAAAAGAAATCTCATATGGTACATTAGCATTATATTTAACTCAACCAATTATCTTTAAATATTTTAAAATATAATGAAGTTTGAGAGTGTAAACTTTTCTCATCCATCATTGTTTATAAAACTCTTTCAAAAAATCACATTATCATTTAAAGGGCCAATGAAAGAGGCTACTCATGATAGTTCATCATCAAGAAAATGTTGATTGTGTTGATCAAAATAATTCAATATATATACTTCTTAGATGCTACGGTCAATGAAAAAACATAACCACCAATTAATGTAAGTAAACATTAAGAAAATAAAATAATATTAAACTTTAATAGTATAAATATAAAAAAGAATTTAAAATCAAACTTAAAAATAGTAAAAACAATAATAAATAAAATTAGTAAAATTCAATAATAAAAATAATGAAATTACTACTAAACATTGATAATATAATTATAAAACAAGAATTGAAATCAAATGAAAAACTAAACATAGTAAAAATCATAATAATAAAATAATAATACTAATAATAAAATTAGTATAAAAAAAGGACAAACAATGAAACATTAACCAATAAACGAAACCCAACAAGACCACAAAATAAATTAATTAATATTAATAAATAAATAATAATCCAAAATTAAAAAATAAAATATAACCCAACAAAATTTACAATTAAAAACAATGGTCTGAACCAAAACCAAAATTTTTAAACTAAAGAAAGCTTAATAAAACTAATAATAATAAAATAAAAAAGAAATAAACCAAAAGAAAATAAACCAAAAAACTAGCATACACAATAATAATGAAAGCAATACATAAATAAACCACAAAATTATCAGACAAAAAAAAAGAGAGACAAAAACTGTAGACCAAGGAAAAGGATCTATACTAAGAGACTAAAGATGGAATCCGGCAACTACTAATTTTCCATCTGTCATCCCTATTCAGAGTATTATATATTTTCTCTATTTCAATAGCCTTCCTAAATTTGCAGTGATGGAAATGCTCCACCCTAGCGATAACCTTGGACTCCTCCAAACAAATTTGGTGCTTAGTCTTTCCAACATGCTCAGCAAGAGCAGAGGACTGAGTCCTGCAATGCCTTAAATCTGTCGTATGCTCTTGTAACCTCTTACTTATCGAGCGGTTGGTTTCTCTAATGTAGAGAACCCCACATGAGCATGGGATCAAATAGACACCTTTCATGCTTTTGGGGTCCAAAGGGTCCTTAATAGATCTGCGGGAGCTGCAAATGGTCTTCAAAGCTCTAAAGGTAGAAGAGATCAAATGCTTTCTTAAAATCCAAACAATTTTGTCAATAGTGCCATGTATAAATGACAGTTGAACCTGTCCAACTAATCCACCAAGATCTTTCTTTGGTTTTGGACCTCTGCTTGCATTTAATAAAGCCTTAAGACCTTCACGCTTACTATAACCATTCATCTCAAAGACTCCAAGGAGATGGGCTTTCTCATTCTCCAAATGTTCATTATCAGAGACCCTAAGAGCTCTAGTGGCCAATGTGTTGAGAACACCAACCTTGTGGCCAATGTGTTAACTCATATTACAAATCAAACCTAACACTCTTCTATAAATTAAACCATATTAATAATATCAAAATTAACTCATATTACAAATCAAACCTAACACTCTTCTATAAATTAAACGATATTAATAATATCACCTATATAAATTAAACCGTATTAAAGTGAATATCACCTGCTCCTTTTAAAAGACATGTCATTAACTTTGAAAATGTATTAAAATGTATTATTATTTTACATAATAATAATTAAAATATAATATAATATACTCTTAAATTAAATTGACCCATATCACAAATCAAGCATAACACTCTTCTATGAATTAAACCATATTATAATGAATATTGCTTACTCCTTTTGAGGATATGCCATTAACTTTTATTTTACAAAATTACAACCAATTTTTTATTGCATAGGATCCTGTGATAGTTGCATGGGAATGATTAAAAATCAAATGATTTGCTCCATAGGGATGCAATGAGTTTGAAGTGAGTGGTAGGGACAAACTCCTCAACGTTTTTCCAAAACGCTCTCTTTCAGTATGTGAGGGGAGAGTGGAATTTCACTTTACATTTCTACCCGTTATGACATACTTGGATGGAAGACAAACTTCTCCTCAATAATTAATAACAATAGCGCTTGTCCTTAAATGTCAATGATGTAATGATGACCATTACCTGTCAATTACTTCAAAACACTACATAAAATGGATGGCCTATTTGTATTAATAAGTTTGTGGTCCTTGAAAAACGGTGTAGATCTATCTTTATTATTATTATATATATATATATATAATTAATTAAAATTATTATTTTTTATATGTTAATGATGGTGATTGAGTGTGGAGTATGCTTTGAAATAGTTTTTAAGAGTCTATTTTTTTTGGACGTAAGGAAACATGTTAGTAGTCTAATACCCAAAGGTATTTGGTAGGAGTGGAAATCTGCCACTTTACAAACCACTCGCGGGTAGTTTTAGGTGGCGTAATTTTTTTTGAAAAACAATGAAGAGTCAACCTACATTCTTGGATAGTAGCTAGCAATGGTTGTCCCCATTGCTGGTTTGACAACTGAGTTATGATAGGTTTTCCCGCTATTTAAAAAAATAATGACGGTGGTAGTTAATTTTCACTAAGATTAGAATTTGTTTATAAATATTAAAAAAATAAAAGGTTATTTAGATTTCTTTTTTATTGTATTTCTATGCTCAAAACACACTAATAGAAGTGTTTCAACATCAACATCATTTTGATGACTTAGGAGATTAGGAATGTTAGTGTTGTGATAGATGTTTTGAAATTGTGATTTAATTTGGGTATACACATGGCACTATAGGATGACAAAGATGACAAATTCTTTCATCCCACAATGTTTGGTGAATTGTTTAATGCCCAATTTTGTTATGCAACTTATAGGAGTTGGTTAGTATTTTAGCAATGTTGATTTTCTTCTTTATGCTTGTCAAAATTGAGAGATACTTTGATCTTCTAGTTTATGGTTGACTAGCACCTTATAGTATGTTAATTTCCTTTTATCCTCGAATTCTTTATCACACCACAAATTCTCTCTTAATTTAGATGTAATAATATTTTAATTGTTATTGGTTATTCTGTAAAATGACGCTTTCTTGTATTGCATATTGATATAGCCAAGGCTTGGCATTTTTATGTCATCCCTACTTGAGCCACTAGTTGTTTTCGTCAGAGTTTGAAACAATTTTGGAGGTCTCTTGTCATCCATGTTGTTTATCTTGTTCTTGTACATTAGGTATCTAATCATCATAGTGGTCTCAATGGGGGAAAGACTTACTTCTATGAGGATGATAAGATATTGTACATTGCCCTTGATTCTAAAGTTTTAAGTGATAAATTTCTTTTGCATCTACTCCATCCTTCTCTAGGTTTCCATAGAGATATTGCATCCCAAAACTTTACATCCATAAAAGATAACGAGAGTGACTAGAGTCTGAGAGAGGAATTTTTCTTATCCCATAATCAAAGATTTACTAATTTACAATTATTTTCATGTCCATAATAAGCTTTCCCCTTCCATTTATATTTTTCTTCATGGTATAGTTCTATTTGAGTTTGTGATAAATATTAGTTATAATATGTTTGAATGAAGGCACTTCCTTCAAGTTCTTATCATCATATATGAAAGTATCAAAGGTGATATTTTTGCATTTAATTAACAAAATGAATATTCATTTTGTCATTGTTCATAATAATATCCATACTAGAACATAACTGCTTAATGATTTTCAATTGTTTATAAAGATTGTAAAGACTCTTCGCCATAAAAACAATGTCATCATATAAAAAAGAAGAACAGTAACTATAACAAAAATAATACCAACATAACTTGCATCTGGCAAATTAATGTTTTTATAACGATAAAACTTGTTTAATTACAATGTCATTGTTAAGTTCTTATTACCATTCTATAATGTTCCTAAATTTAACAATTACATTTATTTTAAACACTTCCTTACACATTTTATATATCTTACTTCCCAAGTGTCATTGGTCTTGAAGTAAATCATTATATGGTGAATAACTTAATAATATATTTCCAACCTTATTGTTTGTTTGTATGAAAGTTGGCTTAAGCCCCACGGCATTGAAGTCCAAGAGATGATGAAGGATGTTGAGCACTATTGATTCACAAAATTAATATATTTATGGAGTAACTTACAAGCATAGTATACCTTAAATTATATTTATCGAATTGTGTATGAATGTCGAAAGAATTTTAGATTAAAATGTCGTGTCAATTATTGATTCGACAACCCATTGTTTATTAACCAATGCAATTTCTCACTCAATTAAAATTATAAAAAGAAATTAATATCTAATGTAATCGTTACGAATTTGGCCAAGTTAAATTATATTTTTATTAAAAAGATGTTTTAAAATAAGTTTTTAATTATAAACTAAGCTTATTTCGCGAAAAAAATAATTAGTGAACTATCTCTCATAAAAATAAACATAGATAAATAATTTACTTAACACAATTAAAACTCAAAAATAATATCTAACTTAATATTTATCAAAATACCGCCATTGTTAATCCCTCTAATTTTCTAAACCACATACATATCTAAAATACCTTATATAAATATCTAAAATAACATGTGTATTTGGCAAGCTAAAGTTAAATTATTTTTTTATGAAAAGAAAATATCTTGTGATAATAAATATATACTTTGATGGACCTTTATATCTTGTCAAATATTGCAAGTGGATTACCTTTGAAAGCCTTGCAAAAAGGGTGAAGCAGACGTGCCAAAGTTCCCGCGCTTTGATCCATGTGGGGATCTCTGCCCATAATCACGGTTCCTAAACCATCATTATGGATTTAAAACCTTTGACGAGACTAGGGTGGATAGAGAATATTATACTTGTTCTCTATAGTTCTCTCCACTTTTTCTTAAATTATTTCTTTTCAAAAGTTTGGCAACCCAAAATTTCTTGGTGTCTTTTAACTTAGTAATTGATGCTTGTGGGGTTGCTCCAACCTTTATTGACAAAGGATCCCAATTTTTAATATCTTAGTGCTCTATGCTCTGCCTTCTTCATAAACCCTATCCCCTACCTGGGATGGAATCATTTTGCAGTGGGTGAAAGTATTCATTTTCAAAATTATAATTGTAGAGAAGTATTAAGTTAATTAATTGGGAATTATAATGTTTTGGTACACTATGGTGCTTTAAATAATACATTAGGTTTTTTTCATGCATTTTGTTGTGATATAGTTGGTTAAAGAAAATATAATGATTTTCAAGAATGTAATTTTTATTAAGTTAATTCTCCTTATGATGTTTTGGTACGTTGTGTCACTTTACATGACACATTATATTTTTACATGGGCTTTGTAATATAATTGATAGGGGATATAGTGTAGGTTTATGACATAATTTGGGATTGGTTAAAAGTAATGATTGTGAAATAGGTGGTTAATATAATTGTTATGATTGTTATTGTATTCATTGTATGAATAACTTGTTTTATGATGATTTTTAACAAGAAAAATAGACAAAATTATATTATTAAAAGGCAATTTCATGATATATTGTTAAAAAATAAAATCACATAATTGTTAATTTTTTTATTATACAATTGTTTGAGTTTATTTGTACATCATTAATATATATCTTATATAATTTTTTTTTACTCGTAACAATGTTATTTTTTATTAATTAATTAATACTTAATTATAAGTGAAAACAGTTGCTATATTTTTTTTCCCAAAAGAAAGTCATATTATTTATGCACTTTGTCATATTTACATCTAACAAACATAAAAGTTTGTAACAACCTTTAAAATTGTGAATGAGTCTTTAGCTATTAGCTAGCTCTTAAAAAATCTAAGATCTCGCAAAAACTCAATACATACAACATCCACTAAAATATCAACACTATCATAGCGAAAATAATTATACTAACATGAATTATTAATTCAAAATAAAATAATTACAACTAAACAATACACTTCTCTACACTAAAAACATGAATTATTAATGCAAAATAAAACAGTTACAACTCAATAATACACTTCTTTTGTAATATTTTATTTTCTGGATATGGTCAAAATCGACGGAATCTATCCATAGTATTTACCCATGGTATTTTCTCACAATATTCTCCTTCATTTGTTGAGGAAAAATACTAGAATAAGGTTTCTAGAGAGTCCATCAAGCATATAAAAGGAGATAGGAACTAGGCATTGAGACCATCTTGTGTTATTTATCTATTTTGTCTTTGTTGTGAACTTGGTCATGTCAGTTCTAGTTTGATCCTAGGGACGAAAACTCGTGGGAGTAATTTGTCTGGTGGATCCCTCGAGGGTCTATGATTATGCTTCAATGTTGTTATTTCTCATTTGATGAGAAACCTTGCATGCCTTTGGTGAGGGTTTCTTATGTTTCTGGCATGTATTATTTGTAGTAATTAATACAATAAAGTGGTTGCAGTTCCAAATCTCTTATGTGTTCGTGTTCTTGTTTTTTGAAGACTTATGTTAATTAGAACACTATAGTGTGCTAGATCTCACAACATTTTTAAGGGTTGGAATATTACAATGGTATCAGAGTTATGCATCATGCCGACCTGAGGGTTTTATTTGCAAATTCTAAATTATTTGCAGGATTATTTAAGAATTTCATGCAAGGAAATTCGGTGGAGATTTATTCTCACCCTAGCCCGCATTTCCATCTTCGGTGGTATTCTATATCATCCTAATTGGTTTTTTTTTCGCTAATTGAAAGGATAATTTTTTGCATTGGTTCAAGGGTTATTATTGTAGGAAAAAAAGGTGGAGTTCTATGATGGGCACAATGATTGTTTGCCATGGTTGGATTGGCATAAAAAGTGTTCTGCCATTTTATTATCATTTCATGGTTATTTGGCTTACACATTTGAGCGGAGTATTAAATGCTTCTCCTAATTCCAAGATTGGATGATAAAAGAGTTGGGGGGGGGGGGGGGTTCTTTGTTTTATCTCAATAATTTTACAGTGGTATTTATTTGTATTTCATAAAAAAGAGGATTTGATATATATATATATATATATATATATATATATATATAGAAGGAGAAGAGAAGGGAAGAAAGCCTAGGAGAGAGAAAGAAGGCTAAGCCATAATGTCATCATTTTACTTTTGGAAACACCTCAAGAATCAACATGGTAACACATCAATCAGTCCTCTGGACTACAATGCTTCTATGGATCAAAAATTGCAACAACTTACAGATCAGAACCAAGAGCATAACAACATGCCTTTCTCTCGGAAGGTCCATGCTATCCTTCAATAGTTAAAGGACATCCAGAAGGAAGATGTAAAAATCAAGTGTATATTTGAACTTGGATTTGAATTGCAACAAACAAAGTCAATTATAGACCTTCGTAAGTTGAAGGAATTAGATGTGTGTCTATCTAGGGTGGGGCATCCAGAATGGAAGAAACTCAGTTGAGCTCTCAAGCCATCCATGCTTGCGTTGATACAACCCAAACTCTGGGAGCATCCTTGTGAAGAGGTTAGGCTTATAGTTGCTTCTTGTCTTAGCAGGATCATAACTTTAACATCGCCACTACTGCCTTACAATATTGATATCATGAGAGAGGTATTGCAGCTGATAGTAGAAGCCCTTTAGGGGTTGAGATAAATCATGCTTCCTACCTTTCAAAAGTGGCGAAAAATATTAGAACTCATGGCAGAGTTCAACTTTGGAAAAGCCATGTTGAATCTGGAATGTGAGGACTTGATCTTTTAAGTGTTCTAGAATTTTTACACCAACATTACATCAACTCATCCAGAAAGTGTCAAAACAAGCATGGAAAATATTGTGTCCATGTTCTTAAAAGGGGATGTCGACATCTGCAAGATACTCAGATCTAAATTGTTGACCATTTGGAGGAAGGAAAAAAAGGTATCACCAGCTTCCTATGATCTAGTCGAGAAGTTGGTCAGGAAAAACGTAAAATTGCTCATAAGGGTGCTAACACGGAAGGAGTTGAGAAGGATTGATGGAGAAATCAAGAACAAAACCCGCAACAAGAATGAACTAAGGAGGAGAGGGCTATGCTTTATTTGCAAGGGACCTTGGGCCCTTAACCATTCATGTCCAGGTGATAGGAAGGAGGTAAAAAAGACAAAACAAGACGATATCCCTTTAGATCATGGGGATTATTCTGTAGTTGGGTCTATTGATCTCCAGGGTAGTGAGCAAAAAAGTGATATTATTTAGGGAGACTTGTAGGATGACAAGCTTTTGAAAGTGCATGAGGAACTTCTACCTAATGGTATTAATGAAGTAGATTCCTATGCAATTGAGTCCATAGGTCTCCAGGGGGGTGTCCATAAAAGATATGAACAAACAAGTATGGATAACAGTCCACCAATGCATCTATGTTTTTCAATTAGAGAGGATGAATAACATATTCCCTTCACAGAGGGAGGAGGCCAGGGAAAATTGAGTGAGGAGCCAAAAAAATTGAACCAACATGATGAGCGTGATCATGAGGAGAAGCATGAAAAACATAATGTGCAAAATGAACCATTCTCAGAGAATTGATCAAACACTCAAGTTGAAGTCGTGGTCATTGGGCATCCGGTACAGACAAGTCTAGAGACATTCAATGAGGCACCATAATTTCCAATAAAGGACTTCTAGGAAAAGATCATTCATTTTAAGACAAGACTTATGATGTTGAAGCAGAGAGTCTGAGCAGTCTGAGACACTGTCTTACATGAGAATAGGAAAATTGAGGAGCTCATATGAGTATGTTCTGAATCAACTGCCAAGTTGTCTAGTGTTCAGGAACGACTCAAGTCCCTCGCAAGGAAACAAGAAGAGTACAATTTGGAGTTCCGGAGCAACCCTCTACAGGAGTACATAGATAGGGCTTGCAGCACTACCAATCTGCCTTTATAAATTGAGGATAGAAGAGAATATTTCTACAAATGGATCATGCTCGGTGATTGAGTGGAGCAGCATAAGTGGAGAATCAGACAACATCAACAAAGTAGAATTATTCCATGTGCAGACATTCATGCATATTATCCTTCCCACGAGATGAATTGGCGAGAGATTATGAGTTGAAACTCTATTCAACATCAACAAAATCTATTCATGCATATTGCAGCTTGGGCACTCAAGCACAGGCAATGATGGAGGGTTGAGATGGTATCATAACTCACGGGTCCCAAGACTTAGGTGGCATTGGGATCTAGGAGAACCCATTGGGGGCGAGATTGGGCAGAGGATTGTTTGGACATAGGTGAATTTATCAAGGGAAGGATTGGGCAGAGTATTGTTTGGGATCCAGGTATCGAAGGATCCATTCAGGATCAATTAGCATGGAGGCATGGAATAACACATTGGGTTGTATGGGATCCTGGTATCAATGTATAGATGCTTCAGTTATGGATGGCAGTGGATTGCTTGAGGGCAAGTGATCTTTGGGCACGAGGATTTGTAATATTTCGTTTTCTGGATATGGTCAAAATTGATGGAATCTACCCATAATATTTACCAATGGTATCTGCCCACGACGTTTTTTGAGGGAAAATAATAGAATAATGTTTCTAAAGAGTCCATCAAGCCTATAAAAGGGGATAGCATTGAGATCATCTTGAGTTATATATCTATTTTTCCTTTGTTGAGAAATTGGCCAAGTCAGTTCTAGTTTGATCCCAGGGACGAAAACCCATGGGAGTAATTTGTCTGGTGGATCCGTCCAGGATCTACGATTGTGCTTCAGTGTTGTTATTTCTCATTTGATGAACAACCTTGCATGCCATTGGCGAGGATTTCTTATGTTTCTGGCATGTATTATTTGCAGTAATTAATATAATAAAGTCACTGTAGTTCCAAATCTCTTATGTGATCTCTTATGTGTTCTCGTTTGTTGAGGGCTTATGTTAATTACAATACTATGGTGTACTAGATTGGATAACATTTTTAAAGTTTGGAATTTTACATCTCTTTTTTGAAATATTATTTTTAAAAACAAAATTATGTTTTAGCTAAATAATTATATAATTAAATTATTTAAATTTTATATATAAAAAAAAATAAAAAAATTTAAGCTTAAATTTTAAAATTAAAATAAATTATTATCACCAAGTTACACATACAATACACCATTTCCAAACTCAAGACTACGCTCTTACTGCAAATTATTGGTTGCGTTGTTATAACTTTATGCTTTTAAGCTTTATAACTGTTTTTTAAAATAAATTTAAACTTTTCATAAATGCAAACATCATCATTAAGTGTTTTTCCGTTAATAGAATTTAAAATGTTTAATTTGATCTGAATAAACTTTAAAACAAATTTTAAAAAGGTAACCACATTATTTTTCCGATCGAAAAAAGTGTGTTCACGAAAGAGAAAAATATTTTATCTTTATAATAAATTTAATATTATAAAATATATTTATATTTTCTTAATAAAAATTGGAAAGGAATGTTATGATTTTGAAAGGAGATTAAACAAAATAGTTTTTCTTTATCAAATTAGAAATGCCTCATTTTAATCAAAACATAGGGTTATGAATAGTTATGGTTGATAAATTTATTAATTTTTTAAAATTTTTGTATGCCTTAAGGTTGGCTTGTCTATTTATTGTTAATAAGTAGGATAGGGAAAAATTGCACTTATTCAAATTTTATTTTAAAATTATAATGGGAACAAGAATTTAAATTTTATTCAAATTTTATTTTAAAATTATAATAGGAACAAGAATTTAAATTTTATTTATTGTTAGTAAGTAAGATAAGAAAAAATTGCATTTATTTAAATTTCATTTAAAATAAAATTATAATTGGAACAAAAATTTAAATCAATTTATTATTTTTTGAAGTTTTATCATAAATTATATATTTGCTAACAATTATGAAATTCTAAAATATCAATAATTTTAATATACCTTATTTATATCTCAATGATAATCTATATACTTCTACATAATTGTTTTTCATTTAACTTAAACTCCAAGAAATAAATCCGTCACACTTATAACCCTTGAACATACACAAAATATATATATATATAACTTTAATATTTTAGAATAATATTTAATTTAAACTTATAAATATTGATTATCATAGAAGTAATACTGAAGTGTGTAGCATATGGAGAAGATATATATTTCATTTTTTTAAAATTAATTTTATTATTGAAAATAAAAAATTATTCATAATTTTCTAAATATTCATAAAAAATCTAACAAAAACTTGAGTTTAATAAATTATTAAATTTATGATTTTTCATATATATCAAAAGTTTGTTTTCAAAAGTGGTGTGATAAAGATTTAAAGGCTAAAAGAAATTTAAGATATTATAAGGAGGTCATTAGCCCTATATTAGAAGATCAAAATTATCTCTCTGTTTTAACTAGCTCAAAAAAAAAAATTAATATAGACAAGAAAAGAATGAACTCTCATGAGCTCCATAGTAAAACAGGTTGTTGGGCAATTCTTAAAACATCATGGGTGGAAAGGATCTGCCATATCTGTGAGAATATGAACATTGAGGATGAACATCACTTCCTCTTAAAGTGCCCTGTGTACACCCACATTAGATCGCAATTTCATAATCTTTGTTGCAATACCGACCTTCCTAGCCTTTAACATGTCAAATTTATAGTGAGCTCGGGACGCATCTCTCCAAGCTCTTTGAACATAGGAGTACAATTTTAAAACAAACTAAAGAATTCATTTCTTTAGATCCAATAAACCAAAATTTAATCTCAATGGTCGTTAACCGCCACCACCATCATCATCATGATATTTATTTTAAACACCAAAGGTCTTTCATCTATCTTTAACATTTCAAAAGGATATAATTATTTGTCAATTTAGTTTATTGAGCTCTTATCCATGGATAAAGGAATTGGGATTTCTCTTTATTTTTATTTTTAGAGGTTTTAATTATTTATAATATGTTTATATTAATGATTAAAATATGGTTTTTTTTAATAATAAAATAAAAATATAAGTGTTATTAAATATATTAATTATTAAATTTAGTATTTTAAATAATAAAATAAGAAAATTTAAATATAATAGTGTTGATATATTTAGTTTAAAGAGAAATTGTGAAGTAATAATTTTATTTAAAAATAAAATAAAATAAAAAATAAACTTATTTAAAAAATAAAGTATTTTTTTTAATTAAAATGAAGTAAAAGACAAATATTGTTGATACAATTTAATTATTTTATGTTTGGTTTTTTTAGCTAGAATTTAATGATATAATTTTCCGGAGATTATGATTTTTTGTTATTGAGAATGTGCTTTTAAATGTATAAATGAATTTCATGTCATCATTTTCTAGAACACTTTAATTATGTAGATTTCATAGTTCAAATATATGTTTCTAACACATCCCCACTTGTAAAATTAAGTGGGAAAAAAAAAAAACACAAGCGTAAAAGAATTCATGAAATTTATAAAGAAAAATGCTAAGAAATTTGAAAATGAAGATGGCTTTCTTTTTCAACGTCCTCCATACATATATTAAATCACATTTTTCAAAAAATTTCAAAATATTTATTATAGTATTTATTTTTATAAAAAATCATTTATCAAAATTATATTAATTTTAAAAAGTTAATTAAAAAAATCGATATTAATAATGTGAATCATTATTAAAATCTTTAAAATAAATATACCATTCTAGATCAATCTTAACTCCTGATCTATTTGGGCATGGAGAGGGATCAAATCTCTTTTCACTATAAAAAAATGTTTCCATTTCAGGAGATTTCATCTATCTGGGCTCTTAGTAGATCCAGAGCTAAAGATGGATCTAAGCTAGTTTAATTTCCCCTTTTAAATATGCCATATTTTACATGAATACCATGGGTTAATTTTTTTTATAGGGTTATTTTAATTTTTAATAAACTAACTTCTCACAAATCAATAGAATTAAGATATTTCTCTCTTAGACATAGTAACTTATCATGCACTGTTTTTAATTTTTTTGGCAATTTACTTTTGGAATATATTGTAATTTTTTTCTGATAATTTACTTTTGGAACATATTGTAAATTTTAATTATTTAAAATGTGTTTTTAATGTATAAATGAATTCAAATTCTTGAAAAATATCTCAGATATTAAATTATATAAAATTTGTGGCAAATATAGGTGAGGAGTTGAGGAGTCAACCTCCTTGCCGCTTGTCTTTGTGCTTGGCTCATGTGCTAAGAGAGTGCACTAGTGCTTGTGCTTGGCTCTTGTGTTGAGAGGTTGGTGCTTCGTTTAGAGTTGGTCAAGCGGAGGAGGGTGGGGGAAATCAATCATGGATGGGTGAATTTGCAGCAAGAGCTGTGACTGGTTGTGGAAGTCGGTCATTGTTCTTTTCTGGCAACTTTGGTTTAACAACTTTGGTTTTGTCCTTCCTCGCTTTTCTTTGTTTGTTTGTCACTCTTCCTAGTAATGCATGTCCTAGTTGAGTCAGTCTGTTAGGTAATTCTAGTGTGCTAAGGTTTGGGGTTGATTTGGAAAGTTTGGTCTTTGGTCTGGCTTTTCTTAGCTTGAAGTGGTAGTGTTATTAAGTGGTCGAAGCGTATTGAATCTCATGGTTGGTCCGGTTACGTCAATTTTTGTAGCTCTGGCCTCCTAGTTCAATTTAGAAAGGTTTAATTGCAGCATGCCTTGTCTTTGGGCTTGTCTGTGGCTCTATTTGAACTCTTAGATTTTAGTGGGTTTCAAGGGTGGTGGGGATTATTTCCCTTGGGTGCCTAGTAGTAGTAGTTCATCTCCTGGCTTAATTTGGTGTAAATTGGGAGGTGTCGACGCTAGTTATATTGTCAATTTGTGTCTTGTATGTGTTCTTGTAATAGGTGGGCATTCTCGCTAGTCTTTTGGTTGTGGGTGCTCGCGTGGCAATCAAGGATTTGAACCCCTCTTACTTGCCATGCCTCTCGAGAAACGCATGCGATGTAGGAGGGGCAGTGGTGACATCAGTGCACAAAGACAACACATGGCCTCACTATTTTCCTAGGACTTGATTGCGACATATTTCAATGTAGTGCCTCCTGAAACCCGATGAGAACTCATACAATTGGAGACCAAGGCAGGTGTTGAGAAGCAATCCTACTCTTACCCTAAGATATTAGAGGAGGTCTCTTGTTGGGTCTCGACCCTGGTCACACCAGGGGAAAAAGAAAGCAATACCTCAACTCAGTTGCACTACACTGTTAGATGAAGACTCTGCTTGATCTGATATTAAAAGATAAACAAGTGGAGAGGTACAATGTGTTTGCTTCACTGGAAGATATTAAAAGGTTGTTGAGGAACCAATGTTTTTCCATGGATAAGCTCGATGCAAGGTTAGCCCATGTAGAAGGGTATCTTCAATATAACTCTCATACGGTTACACCTCCTAGTTTGAGTGTAAGGGACCCAACTCCCATTTTTTCTTTGACTATTAAGTCTGCGAGAATATCTAGACTCTACCTATACCTATATTTTGTAATATGCTAATATATATGAACTTTACCTATCTTTTGTAATCTCTATCTAGAATGTCTAATTATATTTTTGGGTTTCCTTGAAAATAATAGTTAGTAAATTACATCCAAGGAGTGAGAGTCCCCAAATATAACAACACATTACTTTGGCTTTGGAAACATTATAAAGCAATAATTTTTTTTAAAATTTTTAAAATTTCAAGAAAAACAAACCTTAAATTTTATAAAAAATAAAAACAATTTATCAACACCATCACACATATAAATGAATGATATTTTAACATCAACAAAACTAAAAAAAAAATTAATACACAATAATATTTTTACAAATAAATAATACAAAATAATAATTTATGTATGTCTGAGGTATAATCTAATTGAGTCAAAGGATCCTACCGTCAAAATACACCGCGCCACCATGAGGCCCCGATCTCCGCCGTACACAACGAATCCAACATTCCCTCGTTGCACGGATGTGATCATTGGACGGGAACCGTTTTCGGTAACAAACGGACGACAACTTTCCCGTTACTTCTGTTGACGGAATTTTCGCGCAAGGGCAGTTGAAGCCAGGAATCACGCGTGGACTCACGGAGCTCTAAACGAAAAGTCTTGGAGTCACTAATAGCCGCCCGATCGGACACGCTGGAAGATCCAACACCGAGATATGACATGTGGAGAAAGAATTATTATGAAAGATGACGTGGCGCTTCGGAAACGCGTCATTAGAATGTTTGGTAATCGCCGACTTTATTGCTAAGGCCGAGTCTGAGCACAGAGGCTGAGATACAACTGTATTTTATGTTTCCAAAGCTAAGGGCATGGTACTGAGGCTAAGGCTTGGGAAATCTACAGTTCAAGGCTGAGGCTCGCAAAATGCCTCTGCTGATGACTGGCCGGGCGTTTGAAGCGCGAGACAGAGTCTCCGGCTGATTCTTCAGCGTCTTCCCTGAGCTGAACCTGAAGCTTCGAAGAAAAATCTTAAGAAGCATCGATATATATATATTTTTTATGAAGCACTGTCTTTTTGGGACAGGTATATCATCTTCGTCTCAGAATGACGAGAAGATTGGTGTTTTGTTCGGTGGAAACCGAGGAGAATTGCGGCCTCAGACTCGAAATGACCATCAAAGTCATTGTTTTTAACGCGACGAATTAGTCCTTTTTTAGTTCGACGAGCATCGAACATAAGAAATTTTGGAAATGGCCTCCGAAAGTCAGCTTTCGTCGAGCTTTACTGTCAATACGAGCTGCCCTGAGAAAAATTCTGTTCAAAACGGGGTTTCTTCGAAGGATTGTGCGAATTCGAAGAGATTGAACGGTCCAGAACCGGTGAATGGCGACGACGGAATGCATAGTAGGCCGAGCTGTGCAGAGCTGGCTTCCAGGAAGGCCGAAGAAGCAGGTAATAAACTGAAGTAATAAATTCAAGTGAAACGCATGTAATCCATGCGAAAAAATGAACGGCAACAAGTTTTCAGTGAAAGCTTTAAAATAGTTTAAACATTTAAAGCATTTCAGGCCATCTCCAACTCTGCTGACCCATTTTCGGATATTTGTGTTACAGCCTTAAAGATTCAATTTCTGCAATTTATGCGAATACGTGAAAGCATACCTAAGCTCTTAAATATTCCAACAATTTGATTTATAAATAACTGCTTGCCAGAACTTTAAAGTTTCAAGCTCTGCAATTTATTTATGCTACTCCGTCAAAACAAATTCAGGCGGTTGAACATTCCAACACTTTGATTTATAAACATATGCTCGCCAGAGTTTTATAGATTGATTTGTTGCAAGTCATGTGTGTATGTTCAAGTCAAATCCTTCCTTCTGTAAATAGGCTTTAGCGTTTCAAGTCGTTGGTGTAGGCTTGTTTAAAGTTTTTGCGCATTCGAGCCGTTTGATTCATCTATACATATTCAGAGCTTTAAAGATTGAGCATTTACAATCTATGTCTATACCATAATACCGCTTATACCATATACATTCCTTGCGGCATCGTTTCTGCGAAGATGGCATTTAAAAGTGTTCGTGCAGTTATATTTAAAGCCCTGGAGTATTCAAACTGTTTGACTTGGGTATACATCTTTCTAGAGTTAATGGATATTGATCTCTTGACTGACAATTCAAAATTCGGAATCACCAAACTTAAATGTTTAAAGCTTTATACTAGTCTAGCTCTTCATTTACAGGTGTGAAGCTTGAAGGCATTGAGATCCTTTGATATGATATATGCACATTTGTATAATGCAGCTTCTAGAAGGTACCAAGCTGCAGCATGGCTACGAGAAATGGTTGACGGAGCCACCGATTTACTGCCAAATGAGCCAACAGAGGAAGAATTTCGTCTGGGACTACACAATGGTCTCATTCTTTGTAATGTTCTCAACAAGGTTATTCCAGGGGCAGTGCCAAAGGTAGGATGCAAATTCTAGCCCTTTTCACATGTTTGAAGGATTTGGTTGGTCCTTTCCTGCCATCAACAGAGGCTGCTCTGTTTTGTGTTTCAACTGTCAACATGTCTGTATGTTCAAACATTATAGTTGATTCATGCCTACGCTCATAACATGTTGATCTACTTATTGTAGAGCTTCATACGCATAAATTTTTAAACAATTTTCTTAACGAACAACATTTTTTAATTGATTTTTGCTTGAGGTTATCCCAGGTAGTAGAAAGTCCAGGTCCTCTGGTTCCTTTCCCTGATGGGGCAGCCTTATCTGCGATTCAGTATTTTGAGAATGTGAGGAACTTCCTTGTTGCAGTTGAAGAAATGCAGCTTCCAACCTTCGAGGCTTCTGATTTGGAGCAGGTATGTGCGGTTACACACATCATAGTATCAAGAGGCTGGTCATTGGTCATGTACAAGTAAGTGGGAAACGCAAAAGAAAAACAAGTTCGTGTTCCATAATTGCAGCAGACCGGACTCTAGATATACAAAACCTATCTCGTCCATGCTTTGTGGAGCACTCTATTGTGTTTTACAAGCTGTATATGGTTCACATGAAAGCAATTAGTGTTGACCAAATTCAGGCATACATTCTGAAAAAAGAATATTGTGCTTTCTTAAGCTTCAGAGTTTGCTCCAAAACGTCCACTGCATACAGTTTGAAAGCAAAATAGTTCATGTCATTGCATATTGTACCCAAAATTGTGGATTTCGTGAAAGAGAAATTTGATCTGCAGAATGAAGCCAAAACTTCTATATCTCGTTGAAAATAGATTAGCAAAATTTACAATGTTCTGTTTGATGAAGTAATTGCAGGAGGAATACTTATTGTAGGTTTATCTCACTTTACCTTCTGGTGATTGTTTCAGGGAGGTTCATCAACAAAGGTGGTAGATTGCGTTCTAGCCCTGAAATTATACTATGATTGGAAGTACACTGGAGGACAGGGACTTGTGAAATATGGAGTTAATGTGAAGTTTCCTGATGGAATAAAGCTTCCTATCAAAGGTTCTGGGAAAGCCTCTGATTCTGTCAATAGTTCACCAGTGAAGAACGATCAACTCAAAAAAAGTGATCTCCTTGGAAACATTGACATAAGTGCTCTGTTAGAGTATCTCTGTATGAAATTTCCTGAGGCTCTTTCAGCTGAGTATACAAATAAAGATTTTTCCTTGAACTGCAACGGAACAGTAAGTAGGCTATGGGAGTTGCTGATTATTTTGCCTTTCAACCTTATTTTTCTTCAAGAATGTGAATTTCGGAAGATATTTTGCATTGATGCTCTTATTTCAGATAACAAGTGATGTTTGTAAAAGCATAAAAAATGATCATAATGGGAAAATGAACCTTTTTATTGAATCAGCATCCTCCATCACAGGTGCTGAGCAAACTCCTCCTTGCAATCCTTTCTGACAAAAAGGCTGAAGAAGTGCCAATGGTGAGCCCTTGATCCCATTCATAATTCTTAATATAAGCTACTATAACGTCGTAGTAAAAAAATTGCCTTGTCTCACAAAGTGCTTCTTATATGGTAATCGACTTTTTAAGCAAGCATTGCCTTTGTCATAGGTTTGTGAAAATGCTCTTTTGTGCACATATGATTACATCTGTCTTCCTAAATTTCTGATTGCACTTTCAGCTTGTAGAATCCATGTTAAGAAAAGTAATGGAAGAGTTTGAACAAAGGCTTGCCAATCAAGGGGAACAGGTAATGCAATAAATTCCATTCCTACTTTGCAATAATCTACTAATGTGATGAATGTTGCACTTGGATTCTCTACTAGTTTTGTGAAAAATCATTGTGTTAAATCCCCTTTCAGCATGGACACTTCAAATATTCAACACAAAAGAAAGCTAATTATACCTATCTATCTTTGTTTACAGTTGAGAATGGTTTTGAAGGACCTACTGAAATGTGAAGATGGGTCTTTTCTAGACACTGAAATTCTGAGGGCACTAACAAAAACTTCTAATCTAACAAGGGATAAATTCCAAGCCGATGAAGGCAAACAAAAAAACCATAGCATTTCAAAACTACTGTATCCCAAACAGTTCCCTCTTCTCCCAGACATGGTAGAAGGTCATAGAAGTCTTGATCCAAAGCAGCAGCTACAACAAAAGGAAATTGAGGTATAAACTCAAACTGTGTTTGAACTTTGAAATGCATTGATACATAAGTTGATAACCTTTTACTACATGAGAGGCCAAGTCCATGTCCCTAAGCATTGGAAGGTGGCAGGAACTGAAATACACACTCCATATCACAAGGGAAGGTGTCCAAATGCTGCAAGTAGAGTTGAAGGAAGAATTGGAAAATCTAGGTAAAGCTTGTACATTCACCTTATGCTGAAGTCTGATGCTGCAACTGACATTTATTAGTTCCTTTCTTCCATCTATTCTCATTTTTCAGTTGTCTTCCCATAACAATGATAATATCTTTTCAATTATATAATTGTAGAGATTCATTTTCATGGGCTTGCAAAAGCTGCTGCTGGTTATCACAAAGTGCTAGAGGAAAATAGGCAACTATACAACCAAGTACAAGATCTGAAAGGTATATAAGTTTGGTGTGTGTAAATCTTATTGTGGTTGAATTTGAATTTCCATTTTTAGTATCTTATACAATTCCGATGATCTTTCCTATTTGGCTTAGGAAGCATAAGGGTGTATTGCCGAGTCAGGCCATTCCTGCCTGGACAGGATGACAGACAATCTACAGTGGATTTTGTTGGAGAAAATGGCACTCTTATGATTGTTAATCCCAACAAGCAGGGAAAAGATGCACGCAAGACATTTTCCTTCAACAAAGTGTTTGCATCATCTGCCACTCAAGGTACCTTGATTGGATAAATCTAGCTCCATTGATTTAGAAGACTTAGACAGTTATCAGCTACTGTTCTAACCAATGTTTATCTTGTTGATTCACAGAGGAAGTTTTTCTAGATACACAGCCTTTAATCAGATCTGTTTTGGATGGCTACAATGTTTGTATTTTTGCATATGGACAAACAGGCTCCGGAAAGACATATACCATGGTAAGTCACACATGATTCTTCTATATTTATGTTAAGTTAAAGGCATCTCAATCATAATTTGATAAAGAGCATAATTTCATATATATATATATATAAACTCAAATATCTAGCACAGTATTAAACTGGTCTATGACACTCTTAATGAAAAATTAGGGTTTCCTTATCATATCCATATATCAATACGAATACTACAGCAAATAATGCATGATATCACTAACTGAGAACTACCACTGTGGCTACTCTGAAGTTCTGCATCTTAAACTAATTGGCCAGTCTTAATCTTGGTGCCATATATCAGAATTATTACTGCTTCTAGATGCTATATCTAGATCCAAGTTTTTGTTGCCTTTAATCTCGGACAATTCAGACTTGGACTTGGCTGAATTGACCCAGTTGACCATACACCATCTTGACTCAGCCCTCTAATTGGTTTGGGGACTGGTTTTGGTACTAAACTAGTCCAATTCAGCTTGGTGCGTACCTACTTGGTCAAGTTGGTCATCTTCTTCACTGTGGCACACAATTTTAGGAAAATTAGATTTAATAAAAAAATCTACCTAGACTGTAATTGCTATCACCCTAATCCCTAAAAAGAAGCTACATAGAGATCCTCTCCACCTCTATTTTCCTCACTCCTACTAGTACTGCTATTGTAGTCGCAAACGTTTCTGAGGAGTCCGACGTGTTCGAACACTCAGAGCCAGAGGATGACCTTGTAGCTCATGTTGACAATCCCATATCTAGAAATGGTGATGAGTTTGATGATTGATCATGTTGATCAGTGATCTGTAGTAGGCCAGTAGCTTGTAGCATATTTTTTTGGATTCTGTAGGCCACTAAGAAACTCATTGATTATGTATTTTGTAGGCCGTTCAGAACCTCATTGATTATATGTTTTGTTTCTGGTATGTATTGAACTCAATGAGATTTTGACAAATTCACCCTTACATAATATATAAATGAACAGATTTTGCATATTTTGTCTCTGTTGGTTAGGAATTTCTAAAATACCTTTTTTTTCATTAAATTAAAATATTTTATGTAGTTTTGTTAGTAAACTGAGTCATTAAATTCAAACAGGTCCGAGTCATTGCCAAATTTGAGTTGACCTTGGCCCATTCCAAGGCCAAGTCCGAGTTTTAGAACATTGTAATAGGCACAACAAACATTGTTGCATTTACACTGGCCTGAGTGATAATCGAGCTCCATTTAACCACCGCATCTTATGCAACATTTGAATGGAAATCACATTAGGTTCACCATATAATTGTTTCACTTGGAAATGTGTGTTTCTTTTGCAGAGTGGTCCACACGTAATTACAGAAGAGACTTGGGGAGTGAACTACAGAGCACTGAACGACTTATTTGAAATCTCTAAAAATAGGACAGATGTATTCACGTATCAAGTTGCAGTTCAAATGATAGAGATATATAATGAGCAAGTGAGAGATCTTCTTGCCACGGACGGTTCCAACCGGAGATATCCTTTCTTATTAATAGGCTAAATCATTCTCTTCATTTCTTGGTTTTCTATTTAAATCTGAATTTCTTTGTCTTGATTGGAAAAGTCCTTCACTCCACTGCACACTAGAAATCCGCAACAATTCTCAGCAGAATGGACTCAATGTACCTGATGCAAATTTGGTATCAGTTACATCCACATTTGATGTGATCAATTTGATGAACATTGGACAAAAGAATCGTGTCGTTGGAGCAACAGCTTTGAATGATCGTAGCAGTCGTTCACACAGGTAGAGAAATTGTTCTGTTTTCAATACATGAAGTCTTTAGACAAGAATCCTTTTGATCCATGTGCATGTTTCTATTTTTCTTCTCTCTGGCCATGTTATAAGAATGATCGTATTTCCTCTGCATGGCTTATCTTTGAGTGATGCTTCCACAGTACATTACAAATGTATGCCTAACATCAATAACATGAATAGATTACAGTGTTTTGACAGTGCATGTCCAAGGAACAGATTTGACCACAGGGTCCATCCTTCGAGGATGCCTTCATTTGGTGGACCTTGCTGGAAGTGAGAGGGTAGATAAATCTGAGGCGACAGGAGACCGGTTGAAGGAAGCCCAACACATCAATAAATCCCTTTCAGCCCTAGGGGATGTCATTGCTGCACTTGCACAAAAGAGTTCACATGTCCCCTATCGGAATAGCAAGCTAACACAATTACTTCAAGATTCCTTAGGTAATGACCTGCTCTTCTCACTCAGGACCCTCAAGTTTGCTCTTCTCTATCTATCAATATTGAATTTTAGAACCTCAGTTTTCTTATATTTAAGATACTTATCTCATGTTTCCTCTTGTCAGGGGGACAGGCAAAAGCTCTTATGTTTGCCCATATAAGTCCTGAAACAGATGCCTATAATGAGTCACTTAGCACCCTCAAGTTTGCAGAGCGAGTAGCCACTGTTGAACTTGGTGCAGCTCGTTCCAATAAAGAAAGTGGAGAGATCCGAGAGCTCAAGGAGCAGGTCCTTTTCCATTTGCCTCACGTTTTATGCTTTATCACTTCACTTTGAATACTGATTTGGAAATTCACTGGAATTGCTTGAAAGGGTATATACAATTTTTTATAAGAATTTTCATGTTTATAAAGTTGTCATCCCTCACAGTTGGCTTCTCCAATCAAACAGCAAGGAAGATTCAGACTGTTATATTTTTAGTATTTACATTCTCTTGGTCCTCGTTCTAGATAAATTTATAATATGGTGTTTACGTTAATTTTCATTAGTGCAGATTTATAATTTAAGAGTTGCATTAGCAAAAAAGGAAGCTGAAGTAGAACAGTTCCAAAGCAATCGAAGCACTGAAAAACAGAGGATGAAGGTTGGAGTATCACCATTGCATTCACATAGACAAAGCAGAGATCTTCAAGCACTGTCAAACCGTAGACAGCCAATGGAAGAGGTTGGAAACATAGAGGTACATCCATGCATCTGTGTTTTCTTCTTATTGTTATCAGCAGATTTTCTCTTTCTTGGTCTGGACTCTAGATGTACAGTAGGTTAAGATATGAACATACATTTCCAGGCTAGGAGCAGTTCCACCGGAAGGCAGAGGAAACCAATCTATGGCAGGGATGTTTTAGGGGAGGGTGCTGATGCAAATTCTCCAAGACCAATCCGGCGATCTTCTCCAGAGAGAAGATCGTTATCTGTTGAAAGGAGATCATTGTCCGCTGATCGTGGAAATCACACAAGGAGCAGAGTTAAGCATGATCCATTGGAAGAACAAGAAGTAAGAAAGTGGCAAGACAAGGTGACGGTCAATAAATATTTAACAATTCACACAGCAGCTTCACAGGATGATGCCTTGAGACCAATGGAAGCTTGTGAATTGGCAAAGCAAGACAGCATTTCTGATATGTTCTACCAAAGATGCCATGCTAATCCAAGGAAGATATATCCAGAGAGAGAAGAGAGACAATTCTTGATGGATCACAATGAAGGGTATGGAGGAGTAAAGAGGAATAAAGTTGATGTAAAAGGGAAGAATGAATATCAAGTGCGAAGAACTCCTCACCATGAAACATCAAATACAGATGAATCGGATGTAGATCTGTTTCGAACTAGTGATTTCTCTGAATCAGATTTGTTGCAATTTAAGGAACTTAATCTTATTGACGTAGCTCCCATACAACAAGTTCCACGAATCAGAAAGACAATGCAATCCTCTACAAGGACGACACATCACATAGAGCGGAGGTAAAGTGAATAAAATATCTCTACAATAGATGGTTCAGATCAGCATTAAAATGTATGGCCTTGAGGCTTACAAAAATATGATGCTGACCTGAGTCTATGTTGTCTATTAGTTTGTTGAGCTTTCTCTTATTTGTAATATTATGATCTTGGTGATGCTATTTGTGTATATGTTGTAGTAACTTTAATCACCTTCAATTCACTTGCAGAAGTCCAATCCAAGCAAAAAGCCCTTCTTCAGCTAGCAGACTTGAAACTAAGTTGTATGGAGGTGGTGGACAACCAAAACCTCGAACAGTGAGGCAGTCAGTTTCTAACCTGCCTTATGTGGGAACAGATGGAAAGAGAACTTCACCTGGAGGAAAATTTAAACCTTGATATCAAGGTGGCTTCCAGTAAGTATCCAATGGACAGTCCATTCCAATGATTTCTACTTTGCTCTGGTTGCAATTTGCATCACTTTCACCTCAAGGATCATCTATCGAGTACTATGACATCGCGAGGCAGCTGGTTCTCAACTCAGATTGGGGAGTTATTATCCAAACCATCAAAACGATGGCATGGCCCTGGGTGTTGTTGTTGATTATCTTTACACATCTGAGCTCATTTTATTATTCTTTTCTTGACTATTTATTGGACCATAAAGAGGTCTAGAGTGCAGTGGAATAGATTATACAGTTTGGGTGTAAGAATGGGATTGCGTCTTATTTTTCCTCGTTTTGTAGTGTGATGTACATAATTTGACTTGAGGCTACCGTTGTGATGCTCTTACATAATCAGTCATATCAGGCTGTTTGAGTAAGAGACTTTTGTATTTTTTTAGAGTACACCGGTTATGATTCATTTTGTGAAAATTCCTTGGGATCAATGTCTTAACCTATATGTTGTGGCGATTTTGAGTTGTATACAGTCTACCATCTACAGAAATATCAATCACTTTTTCCAAATTTGTCCTTCTCCTGAGGTTCATCAGCTTATCAGCTTCTTCTCCACCTCTAATTTTAACCTTTAAATGCACTGTAAAAAAATAATTTTCCCAATACATCATTCCTCCAAGAGTCTTGTTGTAGTCATAAAATATTCTGAACATTGAGATCTGTCATAACTACAAGGCTTGATACCCTCTCAAGCATAACCCAAGAAAAGTTTCGACTCATAAAATGGATGAGTGGAGCAAATCTAATCTGCCTTCATTTTCTGAATTGAGCTCTCAAAGGCTTTCCACTGGACGTTTGGCCTCATTGGCTTCCTTTTTCTTCTTCACTTAACGTTTTCCACTGCAGTTTCCGCCCTCTGGATTATGGGCTTTCTTGAAGGCTTCTTTTTTATACGAAGATTACAGGCACCTTGGGTGTTTGCACCCACAAGTCGTTGGTTTATTTTTGCTCAAAATTAAGGCAATGATATACTTATCGACCTCCTGCTTAAAGAACGTGCTATTTGTATTTTTATTAATTTCGCTGACAGCACGAAAATATGATTAGCAAAGTGAGAGGGAGAGAAGTAGCATAGCCATGGGAATTCAGTGATTTCTTTTGGATGGAAGAGAAAGGGGGATTTTGAAATCACTAAAACTATTCCACAATGCTAAACAAAATATTAAAAAAACAAAAACTTTTAAAAGGGGTAGGCTTTCTATATTTTTTAGAGAAACTTTTATTATATACTTTGTTTATTATCCATCCCATATAGAGAATAACTTAGTCTCATATTTATAAGCATTTCTATTGTACAATGTTATGCCTTTCCCTTCTCTATCAAGTTCAAAGGAATGCACAAGCACCCTTTTCTTGTCACTTTCACTTGGCAATTTTGCTTTTTCCCATTCCATATAGAGAATAACTGAGTCTCAACTTTATAAGCATTTCTATTGTACAATTTTATGTCTTTCCTGTCTCTATCAAGTGCAACATAATGCAATCTTAGGTACATTTATAGTATTCAAAACCAGAATTAGTGACGGACCGGTCCACCTCTCAAATCGGGACTGGTCAGATCTCAATGAATCAGTGTTTAACAAAATACATGAAATAATAAAATTTTCATGACAAAACTATTTTTAAGATTTAAAACCGTGATTCCAAACTAATAGAGACAAAATATGCAAAGTTTTCTCATATATATACCATGTAAAGGTGAATATATCAAAATGGCACCAAGTGCAATACATATCAACAACAAAATACATAATCAACGAGTCTCTAAATGGTCTCTAGAGTCCAAAAACAGTGCTACAAGCTATGGGGCCACTGGCCTACTACAAGTCTACATATCAGTGATCAACATGATCACTCCTCATCATAATCAAACTCATCTCCTCTAGTAGACATTGGATCATCAACATGTGTTACATAAATAACCTGGCTTAGAGTTTGAGGACTCCTAAAACTCCTTTGCAACCTTAGTAGTAGTGGTAGTAGTAGCAACAAAACTACAAATCACTGATCAACATGATCACTCATGAAACTCATCATTGATTCAATGTTACTAGAAATGGGATCATCAACGAGAGATACATAAACATCATATAGCTCAAAGTCTTCAAACTTGGATTTCTCAACCTTATAATATGATAGAAATTGAAAAAGTTTAACATGCTTAACCAATGATTTTGGTTTGAGTGAAGGGTTCATCTCCTCAGCCTTATAATGTGATAGAAAAAGCTTAGCATGCATAACCAGTTATTTCCTTGGAGTGAAACGTACATTTTTTTAAGGCCATGGTAGAGGAGTTCAACTATAAATACCAACAACATCAACAAAGTTCAACAATCAATGTCACAATGCCACCAACATCAAGGTTCTTAAAGGGCTTCATGCTCTTGATCAAATGCAAATCTAATACCCTCACGAGTGATACAATCAAATGGAAATGTTGAAAAACCCCAAACCATGAAATCATGAAAACCATCATGTTTGCTGAATTTTGAGTGAAACCTAAAATTCTAGTTTCTCCATATGACATCCAATGAGGTCGAAACCACTTTCAAACACCCTGAGTCATTTCATGGTAATGTTAAAAATTTAAGTAAATGATGAAAATGAAAGATAAAGGAAATGTCACTTTTACTAATTGTCAATGTTGCTAGGGTTGATATATGTGAGGAAAATGAGATGGGAGACATGTTTTTCTTGGATGGGTTGTTTTTGGAGGGAAACAAGCCAATTAGAGAAGTTTTGAGGTCTAAAATGGGCCTCCTAAGAAAAATGTAAAACCAAAATAAACTTTATAAGAACCAATAGGATTCAAGATGATGATGTCAACCATGGGGGATGATTCACTATTTTTGGAGTAAAAAAATAAAAAGATTAAAAAATAATAAAACTACTTTTTCAATTCGTATTTTCAGCTTATCCTCCTAAGGTTTTACTCAAATTTCGAGCGAAAATACTCGTTGGATACAAAAATTAATTCATCATCCAAGGAGTATCTATGTTGCATACTTTTGATGAACTCAGCTACACGAAAAATGATAAATACATGAAAACATATTATTGCAATCACATTTTTCATGTATTTCTTATTTTTCATGTAGAAAGGTCTATCAAAAGTATGCAACATGAGTACTCATTGGATGAGGAATCAAATCATGTATCCAACAAGTGTTTCCACTTGAAATTTGAGTAAACTCATATAAGGAGATAAGTTGAAAATATGAGTTGAAAAAATTGTTTTTTCTTTTTTTCTCTCTAAAATTTAATCTTATTTTATTATTTCCACTATTATTTTATAGTTTCCTTATGAGGCCCATTTTAGACCTCAAAATTCCTCTAATGCAATTTTCCTTCAAAACCGCTTCAAAACTCACAAAACCACTTTTTTGTGGGTCTAATGCTGGCCTGGCAGTGAACCAACTAGTTTATGACTGAACCCACTGGTTTATGGGAAAATCAAGTGGTTTCTTCATAAATCAGCTTATTTATGCCTGGTTTGACAAAAAACTGGTGAGGAGGGCAGTCTAACTGAGTTTTTCTACCAATCCAGTGCAGTTTTCTATTAAATTGGCCAATTTGAACCTGCAGGTTGGGAATACTATGGGTACATCCACAAGGACTCTTTTCTTGCCACTTTCACTGGACATTTTTTCTTGGCAAAAGAACTTGGTAGTAGGGAGATGTTTTGGGGGCTAGGATTTGGAAGGTATTAGGCTATTAAGGATTTTCCTTTAGGAAATCTAGTTATTCATTATTATCGGGGTACATGGTTCACATCATACTATTTCATGAACACTATAATGGCTAGGGTTTATGCTTGAGCTTTTCATGCATATGTCTAATATTGTGTTTGTCACCATTACCCCCTATCTTGTTAGGATAAATAGAATGTGCACAGGTATATTGACCCATTTATTTCTATCACAAGGCCTCTTAATTTTGTTTATGGCTTCAATAGGGCATAAGGATGGATCATTTGATCCATATTCAACTTTAGTAATTCACAATGACATTGTTGATAAAAGTAATAAGCAAGATGGCACCTCCAAAGACACGCCAAAAAATCATTATGAAGCCTTACCACAAGGTAGTGATTATTCTCTTGGAGATAACCCTATTGATATTTAAGTTTCTAAATATGATGAGGTATGACAACCATATAAAAAGTACACATTGCTTGGGGAGGTATGGAAGACACATGGATGGCTTTGCCATAGTGCTCATAGCTTGACTAAGGGAATTTTCCTCTTGTCTTTCCTTAATGAAAAACATTGTGCTACCCTCGTTATTCATAGACCATGGGTTTGTCACTACACCCTTATCATTATTTCCACTTGGATTAGGGATTTCTCCACTATTGATCATAACACTAAACTTGTATCCCCTGTATGGGTCAAGTTTCAAAGCTTTTCCATGTAGTTTTGACTCTTTCTTTGACACGCTTTTTATTGATAGGTGGTTGTTACTTGTGAAATTTTCAAATCCATTTAAAGATATTACTGGAAATAATTTTATGTTCCTAATGTATAGTCCCCCTTTCTCAGCATTCTCTATATTATCTAATTCATACCCTTTTAGACTGTTGGTATTTTAATTTCAAATCTATAAGATTTTAACCATTCTCATGCAATCTTTTGAATCCTATGGACAATAAGTTGAAATGGATCTAGTTCTTCATTCATGCTAGAGAGTGTGTTGAGTTTTCTTGTTTATTTTGAATTAAAATATTACTTTAATTTGTAGGTCAAATATGCAAGTCAAGATCCCTTTCTTAAATTTTATAAGTTCATGTATTTTTCCTGGGTTTTATACAATTTCTTCTTAATTCTTGGACACCTTGGATTCTATGAAAAAGTTGTCATATTGTAAAACTTTTGAACCCTCATAGGTATGAGGGAAACATTCCTTTAGATTAATAAGTTCAAATTATATATCTCACATATGGGACATGGCTGGATATTGTAAGTCTCATATTTTCTGATCTAGTCTTATGCAGGAACATAATAGAATATAGATATAAACATAAACATAAAGATGCAACAGAAATAAAACTTCATTTCATTAATATCAAAGAATTGAAATATGCTTACATATAGAATGGAAATAAACTAGCTCGATCGATGATAGCTTATCTTTAAGAAGAGATGTGGCAACTACATGCCTCTGAAATGTGTTACAATGAGACTCAAGGGAATTTTTATTATTGAAAAAGGGAAAACCCTAAACAACCCAAACCCTAACCCCAAGAGATGGAACAACAAGAGTTTGTGGGCCCTGTTGGGGTTAGTTGTGTTGAAAAATGTAACTAGGTCGATCTTCATATTGACTATGTAATTATGTATTTGTGTAAAGAATAAGACAAATATAATCAAATGTATTTTTGGTGTACTTGCTTCATGGGTTTCATGAGCAAGATTTTATGTAGATAGACTTCTTCTTGATGTCCATTAGGTTTTTGTCTTCTAGGAATAAATGGAATTAAGTGTCACATACATGAAGGATCTAGTCTAGGAATATATGCTCCAAGACCTTGTGGAAGAAGCTCACAACAACCCTCAAACAACGATAGAAGACAAGCTTTAAATGCAGTGAAGAAATGCCTCATCAACGCTGGAATAAGCTTACTCTAGTCGGCCTAATTCACCATGGTCAATGTTGGGTGCCGATTTTTTACTTATTTTCTACATTTGTTTCCCCATTTTACCTTGTGACTACAACCATTGGGACTATCTTTGCCTCTCTTTCCTACCTTTCTATCTTAAACATTGTTGTTTCACCTTATTTTCATTATCTTGCCATTTCATCCATTATTATGATGTATCATGTCTTTTTTTATGACTAACTGGGGATGAATGTTTGGAGAATTTCTCTGGTCTTTTGTTGTCCTTCCAAATTTTATTTTTAGCACAAAAGATCTAGAGCATGAGGCATACCGAAGCAGTTAAAGGTGTGTTGTTACAGTGAGCTGTTACACCACGATGCTGTTACATCATGATGCTGTTACAGAACCGCTAGATGAACTGCTGTTACAGCTGTACCGCTGACTAGATATCGTCAACTTCTGATGCCGACCTATCCTCTATTGCTATTATGCTACAGCTGTGATTTGCCACAACAGCTGTAGAAGCCATTGCGTATTGTATTTTAGGATAACATCCTTTAGGCGGTTTTGATTGTAATCTATATTCTTCCGGTCAGAATTTTTATTAAAAAGTGGTTGTAACTATATGTATTCTATTTTGATTAACATTCTCATAATTTATCCATCCCTCATTTGTCTGAACATGTAACCAGTATATAATTCTCGACCCTTGAGGTTGAAAGGTTAGCGAAAAACAATATTACTTTGGCTTTGTAATTTTGGTCACATTAATATAAGTTATCCTGTTGCTGTTGTTGCATGCATTATCTGGTTTAGTTTTTGTTTAAGTTCCTTCTCTTCCTGCGCCCTGCTAGGGAGGAAGGGCCCTCCTCTTTAGTAGGGATTGCAACAGTTAAAGTAGTTGTGTGTATATTTTTTATTTTCTTTATGTATCAGTGGAATGTTTTTGCTACTGTTCTAGCTGTGAATAGATCTGCTTCAATTCCAATATTATATCTGTTGTTATACGTGTGATTAGAGATACCGACTGGGTAATTGTTGTGTGGCGCACTAGGTACAAATTAATTAAGGCATGATCACAGTGCTGTAGATCGTTTTATTTCTGCATGAGTGATTCGTTCCAGCATTTAATTCAACAACGATGTCCTTTATTTGGATTTGGTTTGATGTATCGACATAGACAGTGCGACTTTCATTGAAATAAAAGACGTCCCTGGATTGATAATTTATGTGTACCATTTTATTCATTTAACATGTCAATATGGACTTAAGCAGAACACAAAAACAAAGATTAAACCAGCTCAATGAGTTGGAAGAGAAACGACTGGCTTCCATTCAACAAACAGAGATCATTGAGCAACAGAGAGCTAGATGGCATGACGTGTTTATTAAGAAGAAGAAATTCTAGAAAGGAGATTGGGCTCTCTTGTATGATTCAAGGTTCAAGGAATTCAAAGGCAAGCTTTGCACCATATGGCTAGGTCCTTACGAAGTAGACACGGTCTTCGACAATGGGACTATACAATTGGTCACCATCGACAGTGCCAAGACACTGTTACTGGTTAATGGGCATCATCTGAGGTTATATCATCAACTTGCTTCAAAGGAATCATTTGTTAACATTGTCCCAGAATCTGATCTTCATGTTACAGCAACAGGGGAACATTCCCCTGTGTAGCCTGAATGTTGAAATTTCCAATAAGTGCAGCAACTGAAAGCCACCTTTATGGCAGCAGTTACACCTATTAAAATATATATAATAATAATAATAATAATAATAATCTGATTGTGAAAACCTCTTTCCGGTGCACAATCAGATAATTTGTAACAGTTGAAAACCACTCCTGTGGCAGCTGTAACACCCATTTTTTTTCCTTTTCCCAAAACATCATCCTTCCTGTTAGTCATCCATAATTTTGATGATATCCAAATATGACTAAATTACCAATCCTATATTTCTAGAAATAATATTTCAAAGAAGCATTATGAGTTCTAGAAATCTTACTACCTTCATCATCCTAAGTTTATCAGTTCACCAAAATCTTCATCTATGCCTTCTAAAAGATCACCCTACTGTTTCAAAAGGAATCTTGTTTCAAGCTATTTTCACCATTTTTTCCTCCATTTCATTCTCCCATTTTATCACTCCTGCCCCTATTTTCTATCAGTCCCTTTTCCCTCTTTAAAACTCATTTTCCCTTCATTAAAACCTCCATTTCCTCTAAAAAACCCCTTTAAACCATTATAAACACCTTCATTTGGTTTAAAAATACATTTTCTAAACTTATCGAAAGCCTCCAAAATGTTCAAAAAACCCTCTTTTCTCCCTATTGGAACCTTCAAAAAGACCAAAAACTTTGGTTTTAGGCCTATTTTTCCGCTCTTTTACAAAAGTTGGGCCTTAAGCCCTAGAGGGCTTAAAGTCCTCTGCCCCTTTCTATTCGTATAACCCAGGGCACGACCATGGACTAGGACTAAACCCCTTTTTTCTTAGCCCTAGCTCTCGGTCCTTCGCTCCACCCACGGGAATGCACCTCTCCCTTTTTCTCTAGCCCCTTCCTCGAATTTTCTTTTCTCCGCGTCTGTGTCTTCCTCGATGTATCTCAGCCATCAATCCCGATGATCTAACGGCTATGGTCCCCTCGCTACCTCTCGACCCATCATTTACCGTTTCATCCCTTGACAAATCACCACCGTTGATCGGACAGATCTAACGGTTGTTCAAAAACCGCTTCTCCTCCCATCTCCCAACCTTTCCGCTACCCGAAAAAGCGCCCACATCACCGCCGGGCCCACCACCCACTGCTCCACCATCCATCCAACCCCCGTTTGCCACCTAGCCTCCACTACCTCCTCACCCGCGCAAATTTCCACCATCGCGCTCCCTTGTGGCCGTAGATCTACCACCCCCAGATTTGATGGCCCAAAAACAGTTTCACGTGGATTTTGCAGCCAAGGTTTAACACCTCATTTTTATGCGAAACTGGTGGTTTTTCTTGGGGCACGTGGCAAGCGATGAATGGAATCGTGTTCTCTCGGGGCAAAATCGCTAACCGCCCAACTTCAACGCGACAATCGTTGGTGGTTTTACGAAACCACTTTCGCCCATTTTAGTGCCAAAGCCATTTTCAAACCCTGTTTTTAGCAGTTTTCGCCATGAAATCCCTTCTGTGCATTCATTTCCTCCGCATCACTCCATAAACTGCTCCTCACGCCTCTGTAAGCATTTAACCACAAAAATGCCGGGTTTATTTTATAATTTGTTTATGTTGTAGGTTTTTTAATAGCGGCTAAGGTATTAAAAGGTCCTCCACAACGAAGGAAATAGTGGCAGAACCCAGATCACGATCCTCAGAGCGAAATAACAAAGGAACGAGAATTTTCAGGGTTTATTTTTGAAGTTTGGTCAGTGATTCATAATCATTGACTGATTACTAAAACCTCTAGCGCAACGACAGAAGACCTGTACACAAATGAATCAAAGAGAGTCAGTGAAGGCCAAAGAAACAGAGATTAAAGGCTTAAAGGATGATTAAAGAATAAAAACGTAGTTAAAGACAGATGAATGAAAGCTCAAAAGAATTTGAAAGGTTTCAAAGACAACATGATGAATTAAGAAGGCCAAAAGTAGAATTAGTTCTTAAATACAGTTTAATGATGAAATAAAGGAAAATTAGGCCTAAAGATAGCCTCAAACACATCAAAAGGCATCATCTATTTCATTTAATAAATCAAACTGACACCTTTGGCCTACCCTTTATCTATAAAGCAAATCAACAATTATTACAAAAAAGAAGACATTTTAAGCTGTCAAGACAGTTAATGTGAAGATAAAGATAGGCCTCAAAGTCAAACTTTTCACCTATTTTATCCTTAGAAAGTTAAGACAAAGTTATTAAACACATAAGTAGTTGCACACATGTTCCTACCTTATGCCTTGCATTGTTTTCAAGGTCAGGGATGCATTTACTCTATAATTAATAACACTTGGACCCTAGATCAGTTCCACCTCCTCATTTGCAGCATAAATACTGCATTCGAACTCATTGTATGTGGGCATTTGATGACTCTTTGAAGTAATACATAGCTCTGCTGAAGTTGAAAGAAAATTGATGTTTTGGAACCTGTAGATGTTTTGACCTGTTTGTTGATGGAGAAAGCTGCTGTCATTGGATCCCTGAGCTTGGCTGTTGGTGAAGTATTCTAATCTATTAATGTTTTTCCTGTTTTCCATTTTGTTTCATCATTTTTTACTATAGTAGAGTAAAAATTTTAGGCTAAGAAATGTCTCCTAGAAGCACCTTAGGCCTGTTTACTCTTCATTGTTTTATGTTTTCATCTACTGAGGCATTCTAGAGAATTCTTAATTACTCTCTTGAACCTTTATGCTTGTTTATTTCAAAAATAGTTCAAACAATTGGTCTCAAGAATGACTTATGGTTTTCCCTGCTTACTTGCTGCCACTTAAAAAACTACTTCTGAAGTCTCTCTTTAAAGTACCATTTTTTATAGTCTGCCAAAGAGGTCTGTTTTGATCATACCATTCGTTCTTTCTTGAATAATTGTTTTGAAGGTCTTTATAGCTGTAATCAAAGATGTTTAGGAGTTCCCTCTTCTATGAATGCAGTTATTTGTGAATCTTTTATGTTTTCTTATCCTTGAAAGTGAAGTCTTTGGATGAAATATAGCGTTCCTCGACTCCTAGATTTCATTTGAAAATTTTGTCTTGAAATTATTATTTGCTGAAGTGTGGTTTTATAGAATTTATGGTTAGACCTATTTATGGAATGCCTCTTCATGTTCAGATAATGTTTTAAGTCCCTTTGTTGAGAAGTACATATAATTAAGGATTCTTAATTGCCCTTAGTTCTACTTTTCATTTTAAACCTTTAATGTCCATTTCATTTCACCTGAAAGACTTTGTAGATCCACTGGCCAAGTTAGATTTTCCCTTTGATACCCTGATTCATTTACAAACTTATTATAACTTCCATTTGACTCCATTTCCCAATGACTTAGAGATTTCCCTTTCCTATCTATGCTACCTAGATCATCATGTCCCACCAAACAATCAAACAAACTCATGCTTAATAACAAGCCTAAAATCAATCTTTTTACAAGCAAACAAGTCATATCTTTGCAAACAATTGAGAGATCCCTCTCAGAGACTAGGAAGGCTAGGTCCTAGAACTCTAAAGACTGGTTTTGATGTTGCCTTGTCATTTAGTATGCCAATCTACTAAATCACAGGACTCTAATATTCTGGTGATCACGGTGGGACTTCTGAGTTTATAGTCACATAAATACCTCTTAAAAACTCATTAAACCCTTAGTAAATAAAAAAACATCAAGTGAACTATAGCTTTCTTCAAGAATTACCAGCATAATGGTAATCATGATAGGACCTGTCTGAATCAGTGGCAATCTAAGTAACCCTTAGGAGTATAAGAGACCCTTATCAAACCTTGGAGAAATTAGCTGATAAGCCATAAATTAGACTCTGTTTGTTTCATCACCTTAGCTAAGTGTTGAATCAAGTATAAGACACTCTCACAACCATAGAACTACAAAAAACTCAGAAAACCCAAAACATTTCATATTGGTCTTTAAATAAATCATTGGTGGTGGACTATAAAACATTTTACCTTCAGAAAAGCTAAAAATTTCCACCTGGCGACTCCATTAACCCCAGTAGGCCTATTACTCTTCTAGATCTCCAGATTTCCTTACTGTGTTAACCATCCTTGAGGAAGTTTAGAAACCTAGTCCCCTATTATAGAAATCACTGTGAGAGGAAAAATCTTGAAAAACAGTCCCCAAAACCTCAGCCTCTCTAAAATTTTAGAGACTAAAATCTGGCTTCACATAGGGTCAATACTAGATCCCATCCAGATCCTAACCCTCCTACCATAGTTGACAATCCAGAAAGGATTTTGTGGCAAAATTCTAAATCTGGAAATCCAACTACTGATAAGACTATCCCAAGAACAAGATCTGTCCCCGAAAATCTTACAGTCTTAAAAGATCTTCACTTTGACTTACCTCACACAAAGAACCTATTCAGAAATAAACCTCAAAGTGATTTAAACCAAGCTGATTTTGAAACCACAGATTTGCAACAGAGCTTTAGCAGAGAAAATTCACTTTCTAGTCCACCTGATTCTCAGCTTCTACATCATTTCAGCTCCTTCCATAACAAATATGCTCATCAATAGCTTGCTGGCCCAAGTGTTCCTTCCACTCCTGTACACACATCCACTGTTCAAAACACTCCATTTTATCCCACTTTCCCTCTTGTAAATCCCCCATTATTTCCTATCATGGCAGCATGGTATGCTCCACTTGTGTTACCACAACCTCTGGTTCCCTTACCCAATGATTACCAATCCAAAATTCCCCATTTCACTGGAAATGAACCTACTACTGCCCAACAGAATGTAGATAAAATTAATGATGCTTTTGATTATATGGAAATAGAAGAAGAGACCATTAATATGAGAATTTTTGCTCAAAGTTTAGGAGGAAAAGCCAAAAAATGGTTTAAAGGCTTAACTCCTCACAACATAAATGATCTCCCTTATTTATATCAAACATTCATAAACAAATGGGAAATTAGGAAGAACCCTCTCCAAATCTTTTCAGAATATACCAACCTCAAAAGAAACATTGGGGAAAATGTTCAAGATTATTGCACTAAATTCAATAGTGTTTATAATGCACTTCCCCCAGACATGAAACTTCCACTAGGCCTAGCCTTAGTTAAATTCCTAGAGGGATTTGATCCTGAAATGGCCTATCAGTTAAGAGAAAGAGACCCCTCAACTTTAGAAGATATGCATAGGGGAGCCTTAAGTGTAGAAGCAAATCTGATTGAGAAAAGAGCTAGGTTAAAGGGAGAAAAAAGAGTTACATACAGGGATGATACAATGGCATCAACCTCATCATCAGATACTAAAATTGATAACTTAGTGAAGGTAATGGAGAGAATGCTTGAGAAGATAAATCTGAATGATATAGTGCCTCCTAGAGAAAACCAAAACAACCCCCAAAACAGAAATAGAAACCCAAATTTTAGAAGAGACCCTAATCAAGATAGGAAAAGGGAAAATGACCAATAGATTATGCCTCCCTTTCAACAAAACTATGTTGATCAAGAAGAAGAAAGGGAAGTTGAAAGGTTGGAAGAAAATCATGTAAACCTGATAGGATCTGACAGTGAGACAAATGTTTTTCTCACTAAAGAAAAACAAGGATTCTTCTCTTCAGGACAAATTGAAAACAACCATGAAGATTCTGAAGATTACAGATTGGGGTTTGAAAATGTAATCATGGATGTACACAAACAGTATAATCTTAGAAGCAAAGGGATCCCAAAGATTTTTAATGACAAAAACACTAGTATTGCTGTCAGAAAAACTCCAGAAAATCAGCCTAAGAAGACAACCAGTAACACAAACACTATGACCAAGAAAACTGATCTAAATAAAGACAAAAACAGTCAGCAAAGTGTTGAACAAAGCTACCCTAGTACTTCTGCTAGTGGCCCTAACAAATCTGTCCCAAATAGCAGTCCAAATAAAGTTCAGCAAATCAGAATTGCTGAAAGAGTTGTAAATGACAAAATAGATGTAAATATGTCAAGAACAATAGTTCCTTTCAGCCTTGAAGGGGAAATTGCCAAGATCAAAATCACCATACCCTTAGCTGAACTAGTAACTCAAGATGTATATAAAAATCAAGTTTTGAAAGCTTTGAATATAGGCAGTGACAATGATACTTTAAACTTAACAAATGATAAACTAGAATTATTATTTGGTCCTGAAGTTGAAGGAAAATACCAAGAAGGGGTTGTCCCTCCCTTATATGTCAGCCTAAATGTACATGATAAGATTTTACACAATGCCATGTTAGACTCTGGAGCTTCTCACAATCTTATGCCCAAAGTAGTAATGGAAAGCCTAGGCTTAGAAATTACTAAACCATATAAGGACCTATATTCCTTTGATTCAAGCAGGGTCAAATTCTTAGGCCTAATCAAAGATTTGTGTGTCAACTTGGCACAAATTCCTGCTAAGAGTATAGCAATGGATATAGTAGTAGCTGACATTCCCCCAAAGTATGGCATGCTTTTATCAAGATCATGGGGAGCCAAACTTCAGGGGAGCCTTCAAATGGACATGTCTTATGCCACCATCCCAGTGTTTAACCAAACTAGAAGATTATACAGGGAATCCCACATGAAATACATGGTGAGAAATATAGATAGGTCAAACAATTCTCATATCTACTCCATCCATTCAAATTTGGATTCCTTTATATTATATAATGAAGATGAAATCAACCAACGAGAAAAGGAAAATAAAGAAGAATTTAGTCCACCAGAATAGTTAAATCTGTCCTCAATTCAAGCACAAAACAGTTCAAAATTTTGCAGCCTTGAATAGTAGAAAGAAAATGAAAATGAGATTGAAACACCTTGGAAAATAAACTTTGATGGCTCTTGTAGAAAATTAAGTTCAGGGGCTGGTGTATGGATACAAAACACAAAAAAAGGGTTTTCCTATAAACTGGATTTTCCATGCACAAATAACATTGTTGAATATGAAGCCCTCCTTATTGGCCAACACTTAATCAAAGATTTAGGAGCTAAGAAAATATCAGTCCAAGGGGATTCTGAGTTAATCATTAGACATATTAAAGGGGAGTATTCAACCAAAAATCCAAAACTCAAAGAATATAGAAATGTTGCCCTTGATCTCCTAAAAACCTTTGAAAAATATGAACTCATTTTCATCCCAAGAGCTCAAAATCATCTAGAAAATGAACTTGCCTATGCTGCTAGTAATTACCAAATACCACAGACAAATGAAAAATTTAATATAAAGGTAAAAAGCAAGTCTACAATACCTGAAAATGAATATTATTGGCAAGTGTTTGAAGGAGACAAACACATAGATGATTTTCTGCAATCAAAGAATGACTTTGCCATACCAACACCTACTTCAAGCCATGAGGAAAACTGTTTAAATGAAGAACAAATCCATGAAACATAGCTATCTTTTTCAGCTAATATTATCCATTTTGAACATCCTTTTAAGCAGAAATAGTTGACAATACAAACCAGAAAGACCTGAAAGTTTTACAATGAAAAAATGATACAATTCCAAGAGGTCTTACACCATTAGAGCAACTTTTTGATTTTAATGATGTAGCCAAAGAACCAAGAATGTAGCCTATAGAAACAAACATAGAAGAACATAACATAGGCCGCCTAGCAGAACCCAAAATGATAAAGCTATCCAACACTCTCCCAGCTTATATCAAACATAAATACATAGAACTTTTTAAGGAATTTGGAGATGTGTTTGCAGAGGGATACAAGGATCTGAAATCATATGATACCAACATCATTCAACACAAAATTCCTCTTAAGGAAAATCAGAAACCTTTCAAACAAAAACTCAGAAGGATAAACCCTGTTTTATTGCCTTTAGTTGAGAAAGAGATTAAGAAAATGTATGATGCTGGGATCAAGTTCCCCTCAGGTATTCATAATGGGTTTCCAACTTAGTATCTATTAGGAAAAATAAATTAGGCTCTGCATTAATTTCAGAAATATAAATAGAGCCTCCCTTAAAGATAACTATCCCTTTCCAAAAATGGATCATATACTTCAAAGGGTGGTTGGGTCTAAAAAGATTTCACTATTGGATGGGTTCTCAGGTTACAATAAGGTATTATTACTCCCAAGTGATTAACATAAGACTGTTTTTACTACACCTTGGGGTACATTCATGTATGTCAAAATGCCATTTGGTTTAATGAATGCAGGGGCCACCTTGAAAAGGGCTATGGACATAGCCTTTTCAGAAGACATGGGTTATTTTTTAATCATTTACCTTGATGACATTACTATTTTCTCTAAAACTGATGAAGAACACTTGATGCTTTTAAGAAAAGTTTTTGAGAAATGTAGGAAATATGGCTTATCTTTGAATCCCAAAAAGACACTATTTGGTCTTCAGGAAGGAAAGTTTCTTGGCCACATAATTTCTGAAGAGGGAATCAAATTAGACCCTAAAAGGATTGATGGCATATTGAAAATCAACCATCCTAGAAACCTCAAAGAATTAGAATCTTTCATTAGGAAGATAATTTTTTTACGGAGATTCATCCCCAACCTTGCTAAGCTACTAGGAAATATCACAAACATGCTTAAGAAAGAAATAGGTGTTAAATGGACAATACAAGATAAATAATCATTTGAACTAGTGAAACAAGCTCTTACTCAAACACCAATTCTTATAAGTCCTGATTTCACCAAAGATTTCTACATCTTTGCTTTTTCATCTGAACATACAATAGCTGCAATATTACTACAAAAGAATAACATGGGGCATGAACAACCTATATTATTTTTTAGTAGGGCCTTAAGAGATGCTCCACTCAAGTATAACATCATGGAGAAACAAGCCTTATCCTTGGTCAAATCATTAAAAGACTTCAGAGTCTACATTTTACATTCTCACATCCTTGCTTTTGTCCCACATACTGTTGTCAAGGATATTCTAAGTCAAGACCCTGATGGTAAAAGGGGAAAATGGATTGCTGTTATTTTAGAATATGACTTAGAAATCAAGACTACCAAACTAATCAAAGGGCAAGGATTAGCGAAACTCATGGCTGAGTCAAACTTCCAAGCACTAGATATGAATATGGTTGATATTTTGGAAGAAACAGAAGAATTCATGACTCCATTTATTGAAGAAACTTTTGTGAATTCACCTTGGTATGCTGATATCATATATGTGCTGCTTTATCTGAATACCCCTCCTACTCTATCTAAAACTAAAGCTATATTTTTGAAGCAAAAGGATTTAAATTATTGCATACTAGATGGGGTTCTATATTGGAAAAATGCTGTTGGAATATTGCTTAAATGTTTTCTTGAGGTTGATGCAGGAAAAATCATGCATGAGCTACATGAGGGAGAATGTGGAGGACATCTCTACTAGAAGACTACAACAAATAAAATCCTCAGATATGGTTACTATTGGCCCACCCTTTTCCCGGACACTTAGAAAATTGTCATGACTTGCCATAAGTGTCAAATTTTTGATGGTAAGAGAAAAATCCTACCTTTACCTTTACATCCTGTCAGTGTTAAGGCTCCTTTTCAACAATGGAGCTTGGACTTCATTGGAGAAATCCACCTATTTTCTTCAGCCCAACATAAGTGGATCCTCACTACCACTGATTATTTTACCAAGTGGATAGAAGCCATACCTTCTAGGAATGCTATTGACTCTGTCATTATCAAGTTCATTGAAACCAGTATACTCTCCAAATTTGGTTGTCCTAGAAAAATTATCACAGAAAATGCTATTGCATTCAAGTCTAAAAGAATGGTTGACTTCTGCTATAAGTATCATATTACCTTGGGTCATTCCACTGCCCACTATCCTCAAGGAAATGGATTAGCTGAATCCTCCAACAAAAGCCTTGTCAATATTATCAAAATCATGGCATAGTAAAATTATTCATGCTTTATGGGCTGATAGATTAACCACCAAAAAGTCAATAAATATGTCCCCCTATCAGCTGGTTTATGGCATGGATGCAATCTTCCCAACCTCTCTAGGAGTTCCAGTCATGAAACTTCTTCAAGAAGTACAATCTGAGGAAAATGATTTGCAGAGAAGGATAAATCAGACCATTCATTTATAGCAGTCCAGAGAGGAAGTGTACAAGAGAACACAAACAGTCCAAGAAAGCATTAAGAATTTATTTGAAAAAAGAACTAAATAAAATTATTTCCAAGTTGGAAATATAGTTCTAAAGTGGGATTCTAGAAGGGAAGAAAAGGGAAAACATGGATAATTTTAGAATCTGTGGAAAGGACCCTACATTATTCATTCTATCAGGGGTCATAATGCATTCTTTCTGCAAGAGATGAATGGAGAAGACATATTTGGAGGTCCTGTCAATAGCAGGATGCTCAAGCACTACTTCTGTTAAGAGTCTTAGTTTCAAAGTTTTTTAGTCATTGTACATAACTCAGTTGAAAAGAAATCATGAAAAATACAAAAACAAATAAAAGAACAGAAAAAGAAAAGAGGGCAGATTCAAAAGAGGTATAGCCCCATACCCAAAAAAGAGAATTTTCTGAAAGTGATCAAATCTAAGTGCCACTGCTGATTAAAAAATGATATATTATTCAGTCATCTAGCCTAATCATGGCTGAACATACTTTAAATTTATGTTGATAAGATAGTAGAAGCATAGATTGATAAGATTTCTTCAGACTTGGCTTATCAGTAGAATAGATTAGGATAGAAAAGAAATGGTTCTAACAAGCTGTTACACTAAAAATTGTCATCCTGACATTCTGCCATAAGTATGAGCTCATTATTACTCATACTTCCCCCTTTTGCAAGTCTAACATATCAGTTCCTCATGTCAAGCCTTGAAAATCAGAAAAAATTCCTAAAAGTCTCTTAAACTTTGGTATCGCACTTTCTGGCTATCTTGCCTGCGGTCCCGCACTCAATGTTCAGCTTTCCTGCATTCCTGAACGCACTTTATCTTTGTTATAGGTGCAGACCCCTGTAAGATTAAAAAGGCACAAGTAAATCCCAAAAAGCTCAATTAAAGTAAATTCTGGAAGCTTCTAGAATGGATCTTGCGGTGGCAAAACCGCTCTTGTGAGGTGCATGAATTCCTTACCTTATGGAGCTAACCCCTTGATGTGAGGAGCTTATCCCTTTGAAGGAGGATTCTATCCCTTCATACTTGGAACAGAAAACCTCCTCTTTTCCACTATAAAAAGAGGCATTGGGTAGCCTCAAAGGGAGTTCAAGCTTAAGAATATTTGAGGTTAAGTGCTGTTGAGATTTAGACTCAGTTAACTAAGAATTTTGTGACGAGAGATTACATACCTCTATTTGTCTTGGTTGGAGGAGTGCAGAGCTTATCAAAGTAAAGGAGACTCATGCTTAATGGACAATACAAGATAAACAATCATTTGAACTAGTGAAACAAGCTCTTACTCAAACACCAATTCTTATAAGTCCTGATTTCACCAAAGATTTCTACATCTTTGCTTTTTCATCTGAACATACAATAGCTGCAGTATTACTGCAAAAGAATAACATGGGGCATGAAAAACCTATATTATTTTTTAGTAGGGCCTTAAGAGATGCTCCACTCAAGTATAACATCATGGAGAAACAAGCCTTAGCCTTGGTCAAATCCTTAAAAGACTTCAGAGTCTACATTTTACATTCTCACATCATTGCTTTTGTCCCACATACTGTTGTCAAGGATATTCTAAGTCAAGACCCTGATGGTAAAAGGGATTAATGGATTGCTGTTATTTTAGAATATGACTTAGAAATCAGGACTACCAAACTAATCAAAGGGCAAGGATTAGCGAAACTCATGGCTGAGTCAAACTTCCAAGCACTAGATATGAATATGGTTGATATTTTGGAAGAAACAAAAGAATTCACGACTCCATTTATTGAAGAAACTTTTATGAATTCACCTTGGTATGCTGATATCATATATGTGCTGCTTTATTTGAATACCCCTCCTACTCTATCTAAAACTAAAGCTATATTTTTGAAGCAAAAGGATTTAAATTATTGCATACTAGATGGGGTTATATATTGGAAAAATGCTGTTGGAATATTGCCTAAATGTTTGCTTGAGGTTGATGCAGGAAAAATCATGCATGAGCTACATGAGGGAGAATGTTGAGGACATCTCTACTGGAATACTACAACAAATAAAATCCTCAGATATGGTTACTATTGGCCCACCCTTTTCCCGGACACTTGGAAAATTGTCATGACTTGCCATAAGTGTCAAATTTTTGATGGTAAGAGAAAAATCCTATCTTTACCTTTACATCCTGTCAGTGTTGAGGCTCCTTTTCAACAATGGGGCTTGGACTTCATTGGAGAAATCCACCTGTTTTCTTCAGCCCAACATAAGTGGATCCTCACTACCACTGATTATTTTACCAAGTGGATAGAAGCCATACCTTCTAGGAATGCTATTGACTCTGTCACTATCAAGTTCCTTGAAACCAATATACTCTCCAAATTTGGTTGTCCTAGAAAAATTATCACAGAAAATGCTGTTGCATTCAAGTCTAAAAGAATGGTTGACTTCTGATATAAGTATCATATTACCTTGGGTCATTCCACTGCCCACTATCCTCAAGGAAATGGATTAGCTGAATCCTCCAACAAAATCCTTGTCAATATTATCAAAATCATGGCATAGTAAACTTATTCATGCTTTATGGGCTAATATATTAACCACCAAAAAGTCAATAAATATGTCCCCCTATCAGCTGGTTTATGGCATGGATGCAATCTTCCCAACCTCTCTAGGAGTTCCAGTCATGAAACTTCTTTAAGAAGTACAATCTAAGGAAAATGATTTGCAGAGAAGGATAAATCAGACCATTCATTTATAGCAGTCCAGAGAGGAAGTGTACAAGAGAACACAAACAGTCCAAGAAAGCATTAAGAATTTATTTGACAAAAGAACTAAATAAAATTATTTCCAAGTTGGAAATATAAGGCTCCCAAAGTGATTCTAGAAGGGAAGAAAAGGGAAAACATGGATAATTTGAGAATCAGGAAAGGAACCTACATTATTCATCTTACTTGCAATATGAAAATATATTCCTTCTACAAGAGCCGAATGGAGAAGACATATTAAGGGTCCCTAAAAAATGAGGCAGGATGCTCAAGCACTATTTCGTTAAGAGTCTTAGTTTCAAAGTTTTTTAGTCAATAAAATACAACCTGCCTGAAAAGAAACTGTGAAAAAGGCGAAACAAATAAAACAATAGAAAAGAGAAAAGAGGGCAGATAAAAAGAAAAAAGTACAGCCCCATACCCAAAAAGAGAATTTTTCTGAAAGTGAGCAAATCTAAGTGCCACTGCTGATTCAAAAATGATATATTGTTCAGTCATCTAGTCTAATCATGGATGAACATACTTTAAATTTATGTTGATAAGTTAGTAGAAGCACAGATTGATAGGATTTTGTCAGAATTGGCTTATCAATAGAAAAGATTAGGATAGAAAAGAAATGGTTCTAACAAGCTCAAGTTACACAAAAAATTGTCACCTTGACATTCTACTAACTGTATGAGCTCATTATCACTCATACTTCCTCCTTTGTAAGTCTAACACATCAGTTCCTCATGTCAAGCCTTGAAAATCAGAAAAAAATTCCTAAAAGTCTCCTAAACTTTGGTGTCTCACTTTCTGGATATCTTGCCTGCGGTCCCACACCCAATGTTCAGCTTTCTTGCATTCCTGAATGCACTTTATCTTTGTTATAGGTGTGGACCCCTGTAATATTAAAAAGACACAAGTAAATCCCAAAAAGCTCAATTAAAGTAAATTCTGGAAGCTTCTAGAATGGATCTTGCGGTGGCAAAACCGCTCTTGTGAGGTGCATGAATCCCTTACCTTATGGAGCTAACCCCTTGATGTGAGGATCTTATCACTTTGAAGGAGGATTATATCCCTTCATACTTGGAACAGAAAACCTCCTCTTTTCCACTATAAAAAGAGGCATTGGGTAGCCTCAAGGGGAGTTCAAACTTAAGAATATTTGAGGTTAAGTGCTGTTGAGATTTAGACTCAGTTAACTAAGAATTTTGTGAGGAGAGATTACATACCTCTATTTGTCTTTTTTGGAGGAGTGCAGAGCTTATCAAAGTAAAGGAGACTCTGGCAGACAGGAAATTCTTTGTTTAATGATTTATTTAAAGACCAATATGAAATGTTTTGCATTAAGCAAGTTGTCGAGTGCTTGTTCCAACCGCCCCTTTTACGTAATTTAAATTTCTAAGTTGGATTTCATCACCAACTAGTGTTTTTAGTACGGAAAGTTACTGTTTGTGGGTGGTTTTAACTCTTATATTTCTAAGCGTGTGATTCAGCTGTTTGTTTCTTTAGAGAATTTAGGTGCTTTCATTGAAATTTTCTTTGTTTACGTGTGATTAGTTAATATTTAATCGTGGCGGAATTGCCGAGACAATCCCGGAGACTACAAGGGAAACCCCCTGAATATTCACCAAGTCAGCTTGAAGGGCTTTGTGCTCTGGTATCATCCAGTAGTGGTAGGATTAGATCAACAGAAATTGGAAGTTCCTCTATAGTTTTTCATCCCGATCATCAAATACCTACAACAGAATACATTCAAGAACCGCTTTTAGTTTCTGAAGTTACTGGTAGTATTCCTGCTTCCAGTGAACTGGCTGACGAACCTGAAATCTCTGAACCTGAAACTAAACCTTCTGTTTTGGAAACATCCTCAAGATTTATTTCACCAACTTCTAGCGATCTTGGTTCACCTAGGGTAAGAAATATTGTCACTGACGATCTTCCAGCTGGTCTTATTTCCATTGAAGAACTTACTAATCTAGACGAAGATATATCTCTTCCCGACTCCCCTCAATCCTTAAATCTTAGGGAGCGTGAATCTATTTTCTACAACCCTATTCAGACTAGTGCTTGGTATCTATATTTAAAAAACTTTTTAGAGAATCTGGGTCTTGCTTTTTCTCCACCTCGAGTTCCATTTCATCCTACACCCAGAGGTTACTATCCGCCATCCATTATGGCCGGAGAGTCATCCATGTTTTCCAAGACACCGGAATCATTTTTACACGGTGGTCCTTCTGTTCCTTCGGGATATTAGGCTCTGTCTGGTACTTTCTCGGGAGCACCTCCTCAACCAATCGAACAAGTGTTGTCTTCTGGTTTTAATGGTGTTAAAACTGAAACGTCAAATGCAGAGCAAATCTATATGATGTCTGGTAATATTCCGAATCCTCAACCTCAAGGCAGTTAGTTACCGCCTGGAGGGCCAACACAGGGAAATCCGTTAACGCCTGGGGGGCAACCTCAAGGTAGTCAGTTACCGCCTGGGGGGCAACCTTCAGGTAGTTAGTTACCTCCTGGGGGGCAACCTTCAGGAAGTCAGTTACTGCCTGGAGGGCAACCTCAAGGTAGCTTTTTTCCAGGAAAAACTGTGGAATCATATTATTTTGGGGGAAAACCCCAAGGACAGTACACACCAAAAGGGTATCAACCTTCAGGACAGTATATGCCCCAAGGTCAACCCCAAATCAATATGCTTCTCAGGGTCCTTATCAACCCTAGCTTCAATACGCGCCTCAGGGTTATCAACCTCAAGGTCAGTACCCAATTCAAGGTTTCCAACAGACTTCTGGTCAGCCATCTATTCAAGGAGCCGGAAATGTACCACTTACTTATCAACCCTACGTTCAACCAGGTTATGGTCCTTACGTTCAATATTCTATGGGACAATACCCCGGAATGAATATGGTGTGGGATCCATCCCAATATCAACAACCTATGCAGCCTAATGTGCAGTTGCCTTATCAGCCTGGACAACCTTTAATTTCTGGTCCAACTCAGCAACCTGTCCAGCCTACTATTCAACCTTCTGCATCTAGTACTGTTCAGCAAGCCGGTCCTAGTTCACCTAAGACTCCGCCTCAAACTGCTGTAACTATTCAACCTGTAACACCTACTTCTGGAGTATCTGTAACCCCGAGTTTGTCTATCCCTGCATCTGTGAAAATCCCTCAAGTCTCTGTACCCCAGTCAAGATCTTCGGTTCAGACTTTGGTTCAGATGCCTACAGGACAAGCCGGTACGAGTACAGTTGTCACAAGTCAACTGAAATTCACGTATCAACCGTACCAGGGACAGCCACAATTCGATCCCTATACACAAAATCCAAACTATCAGTATCAACCGTACCCTGGCTATACTTATCAACAGCCTCAACAACCCCAGTTCGGTCCAGTTAATCCTGGTTTTCCAGGAGGTTATACAATTCCTAATGCAAATCCAATTCCAAGTTATCCTGGATATCCGCCTCCTGGAACTGCTTTGGCTACTCAAGGTTTTCACGACCCTAACCGTCAGTTACCATTTATTGCAACTTTGGATTTACATGATTTGACGCGCCTTACAAATGATCCAATTTTTTATTATCCGTATTGGCCGCCAATGCCGCATAAGTTGCCCAATGATATACCGAAATTTGAAGGTAAGTCAGGAGAGGATCCATCAAATCACGTCATGACTTATCACCTTTGGTGTGCGTCTAATTCAATCATTGATGATTCGATTCGCTTACGTCTTTTCCAAATAACTCTTATTGGTCTTGCATCCAAATGGTACATTGAGTTACCACGAGGCTCATTTCATAACTTCAGTCAGTTAGCAACTGGCTTCTTGACTCATTTTTAGTTGCCGGTCAAATACAACAATGGCACGGAATTATTAAATTCGCTGAAACAGTCCACGTCTACGTATATTTCTGATCATATTCATGAATGGCGACGTAGGAGACGTTTGGTGAAAGTTTATATTCGCGATAAAATTTTGGCAGAATGGTTTGTTAAATCATTGTTACCCAAGATTACTGAAGATGTAGCTAAGGCTGGTGTTGTTACTGAAGATCAAGTAATTGCTCAAGCTCAGTACCTTGACCTCGTTTACACGCAGTCGGGTACTTTACATGAAAAAATCCCAGACCTTCCAAAACAAGGTCAAATAGCCGCTGCTCCTTCAGGGTCTCATGCCGCTGATGGTATGATTGGTACGGTCAATATTAAAAGTAAGAAGAAATCTTCGAAGAATTCTTCTCCAATTATAACTTTACCTGATCCCCCGAAAGGAGAATAGGAGAATCTTCCCCCGAAGTTTCAGCCGATATTCATGTTGTGGAGACATCTACAGCTAAATCTAAATCCAGTAGTAAAAAGAAAGGGAAGAATAAAAACAAAAAGAATTCGAAAGAAAAAACTGATAAAAATGAATCCAATGACGAAAAACATAAACCACGTTATCCTTGTTACATTTGTGACGAAGATCATTTAAGTAAGGAAGGCCCACATCGGGCCGAGGTTGCGAAATTCATCAAAGGTTCACAACCTGCTGTCTTGAAGGATCCCTTTTCGACTCAAGATAGTAAGATGGTTGGTTCTGCCTCGACTTCTTTAGAAGAAACAATTTTGATGATGTCTCATGTAAGGATTGCAACGCGATCGCAAGATTATGGTACTAAGAATCCTGTTGATGGTAAAGAAGCAGAATATTCTAATGCAAATACATAAACTACACCTCCTCCTGTTTCTGGTCCGCTACAGATCGAGAAACCAAATCCAGACTTAATAATCAAACCACCTGCTAAAGGTGTTCTTTGTAAATCAGCTTTCAGTCCACATGCGAGAGCTGCTCAGAATTACAACATTGTTGAAGACTTAGCTATTTCTCCTTCAGCGATGTTGGCTTTGGAAGTGCTGCAATCATGCCTAGCACAACGTAAATTGCTTTTGTTTGCCATAGGAGCTGTCGATATTCAGGATTCTAATCTTATAATCTTCGATCTAGAAAATAGTACACCTCGCCTACCTCACCAAATGGCTTTCCAGATTTCGGTGATAGTAAAAAACAGACCGATCTATTGGACAGTGATTGATGAGGGAGCTTCAACGTGTATTATGTCGATTCAGTGTTGGAAATCGCTTGGTTCTCCTACACTGAACCAATCTCTGACGATTCTTAAGGCTTTTGATGGTCGAGGTTTCCACCCTTTTGGTATTTTGCAGGATTTACCCATATGGGTTGAAGGTAAAATTGTAAATCTAGATGTGGAAGTGGTTGATGCCCCTCTTGATTACAACCTTCTTCTGGGTCGTAGTTGGTCTTACGCTATGACTGCTGTTGTCTCTTCGGTCTTCCGACTCATAAAATTTCCATATCAAGGAAGGATCGTTACAATAGATCAGTTAACTTATTTTTCTTCCGACCCACCTCTACAGAAACAATCCAGCATGTTGGTAAAGCGGCTATCCCGTACAAGGATGTTGGAGTAGGTTTGATTAAAGATTCTGGTTTGCTAGGAACTTTTTCCATTCCTCCTCCTAACGTATCGCCTTCTGTTGCAACTATTCATATGATTTCATTAGACTCTGTTATGTTTGATGATCCTTGGATCGTACCTTCCGAATCCGAGTTAGATTCAATTGATGGCATGATGCCTTTGAGTCCATTTGAACTTGCATATCAGGCTGTACAGTCATTTTCCGACCCCTATTCAACCGAAATTGATCTAGTGAATGAGATCCATGAGGAATCACTTTCTATATCTAGTTCAGCTACAACGACATTTCCTGAACTTGTTCATACTGATGAGCAGATTCGTGAGTTCTTGTCTGCTGACAATTTACCATGGGAAGATCTACATCACCGATCTTCGTTTTTACTGAACTAGATCATTTTGAAGATGATTTCGCTTCAATATTTACTGCTGAATATATCAAGGAACCGCAGAATCCATTGAAAAATCTTGATTCTGAGTTAAATTTGGAAAATATTTCTCGAACTATTCCAATTAACATTTCAGTAAAACCTGGAATAATTGAAAACATTCATATAGGTGCTTGCTGTACTGGAGATGAAATTCAAACTTATAAAGCCCTATTTCAAGAATTCCGTGATGTGTTTGCCTGGTCCTATGAAGAAATGCCAGGAATTGATCCGTCAATTGTCGTACATGAAATCAAGACTTACCCGGATGCCAAACCTGTCCGTCAACGTCTACGTCAAATGCATCCTAGAAAAGCTGCTGCTATCAAAGCAGAGGTTGAAAAATTACTTCATGCAAGTTTCATTTATCCGATTCCTTTAACAGATTGGGTATCTAATATTGTTCCTGTGACTAAAAAACAAGGAATGATACGAGTGTGTATCGATTATAGGGATATTAATCGAGCTTGTCCTAAAGATAATTATCCAACTCCCTATATCGATCAAATAATCGATGATTGTGCCGACAATGAAATGTTTTCCTTTATGGACGGATTTTCAAGGTATAATCAAATAAACATACTCCCTGCTGATTAGCCAAAAACAACTTTTTGTCCATGGGGGACATTTGCTTACTGCAAACTACCCTTTGGATTGAAGAACGCTGGAGCAACTTTTCAAAGGGCAATGTCTTATGCGTTTCATGACATTAAGCACATTGTGCAACTGTATCTCGATGATTTACCTGCTCATTCATCATGCAGGGCTGACCATCTCACACATTTACGTGCTATCTTTATGAGATGTCGGCATTATCGAATTCGGATGAATCCACACAAATGTGTTTTTTGTGTCGAGTCGGGTCGTTTACTGGGATTTGTTGTCTCGAAAGCAGGTATTTGCGTCGATCCGTCGAAGGTCGAAGCTATTGTCAAATGACCTCCTCCTTCGACTTTACGCCAACTCCAAAGTTTGCAGGGGAAAGCAAACTTTTTACGTCGATTTATTCCTAACTATGCCGAGCTTACGAAAGGTTTTACCCGGTTGCTGAAACATAACATTCCATTCTTTTGGGATGAGATCGCTGATCGGTCTTTCGATGCACTTAAACACGCGTTAACCCATGCACCATTATTGCATCCTCCCAACTACAACTAGGATTACATTTTGTACCTCGCTGCTTCTCATTCCACTATTGGGATGGTTTTAGTTTAGGAAGATGAATCTAACGCTGAACATGTGATTTATTATCTTAGTCGGAATCTGCATCCGACCGAAATCAAATACACACATGTGGAGAAATTGGCCTTGGCAGCTGTTCAAGCTGTCCAACGATTTAGACATTACATATTGTTACGCAAAACTACGGTAATTTCTGATTGCAACCCTATGATGTACATTTTGACCAAACAATTTCTAGGGGGCAAGTATTCCAAATGGATAGTCATCCTGCAGGAATTTGACTTGGAGTTTGAGAAATCCAAGGCAAAGAAATCTTTGGTATTTGCGGAACTAATGTGTGATTTCCCCTCTACTGATACTGAAATTGTGGCAGAGCAGCCCATTGCGGAAGAATCTCTGTTTCTTATCAGTACTCTTGATCCATGGTATGGAGATATTATCGTTTATCTCCAAACCCAATCTTTTCGGCCTGAAATCTCGCGATCTCAGCGACGGAAAATACATTTCCAATCCCAAAAGTATAATATTATTGGTGATACACTTTATCGTCATGGAGCGGATTCTGTTTTCCGACGCTGTCTTGTTCATGAAGAAGCTGAAAAGGTTTTAAATGACTTCCATTCTGGAGCATGTGGCGGTCATATGTCTGGGTATGCCACAACCCAAAATATATTGCGCGCTGGTTATTTCTGGCCGTCGTTATTCAAAGATTGTATTTATGCAGTCCGGAAATGCCACAATTGTCAACTTTTTGATTGTAAGATGCGCGTGCCACCCGCTCCTCTTCATCCCATAATTGCTGTTGGTCCTTTCGAAAAATGGGGTATCGATTTTATTACATGTAACCCTCACTTGGCCGGGGGGCATGCATATATTATCTTGGCAGTATATTATTTTACTAAGTGGGCCGAGGCGATGCCTACATTTTCGGCTGACGACAAGACTGCTGCAACTTTCGTATTTAATCACATAATTTCTAGGTTCGGTGTTCCTCAAGCCATTATTACTGATCATGGAAGCCATTTTCGGAATTTCATGATGACTGAACTGACAGAACAGCTTGGCCTGAGCCACGATAGTTCCACTCCATATTATCTGCAAGCCAATGGTCTGGTCGAAGCCATAAATAAATATTTAGTCAACATGATCAGACGAATTATTGGTATTCACAAGACGAATTGGCGTTCCATGTTATTTTCAGCACTTTGGGCATACCCAACCTCAGTCAAAACATCAACTGGTTTCACTCCCTTTCAACTCGTTTACGGCTTGGAAGCTGTGTTGCCAATTGAATGTGAAATTCCATCTTTGAAATTAGCCATAGAGTTACTCCCAGCTACGTCTGAAGAGGAGAAACTTTTTTTGTATTTGGCTCAATTGGATGAAAATCGGAGAAACGCTGCAATAGCAAACGAGGCTCATGTCAAAAGAGTAAAAGCTCAGTATGATAGAAGTGTTACCCTTAGAAATTTTTCAGAAGGAGACCTAGTCTTAGTTTATGATCAAGCCAACGATAAGCTAGGAGCTCAGAAATTCGTGCCCATGTGGCATGGTCCTTTCATTGTTAAGCGAAAGCTGGCAAAAGGGGCCTATGAGCTGATAGATTTTGATGGTATCCCTTTAGATAAGCCCATAAATGGGTTATATCTGAAGTGATATTATGCTTAAACCTGGTGTGGAGATCTTTTGTTTTTTAGGTTAGATTTCTTTACTGCTGGTGTGTCTTAGATTAGAAAGGTGTGCCTAGTTTAGAAGTGTGTTTTTATCACTATTCCTGCTTATCTGAGTTTTACTCTTGATATTGCAGATGTCGACGTCTCTTCAAACCTACATTGGTTTTGCTGATGGTGCTTGTCGTAGTACACGAAACATTTCTTCCGCAGCTTGGGTTATCTATTCACCCTCTGACGAGTTAGTTTCCATGCATGGGGTAAGCCTTGGCCAAACAACGAATAACATTGCCGAGTATAGTGCAGTTATTGAGTTATTATCTGAGTCCATATCATTTGGGATTCAGAGTTTGATTGTGAGGTTGGATTCTGAACTTGTTGTATTACAGCTTAACAGGGTTTATGCCGTTAGAAATCTAGTGTTGTTACGGTTATTTTTAAGAGTTCGTCTCTTGGAACATGAATTTGACTACATTGAATATCAACATATTCCAAGACATTTAAATACATTAGTAGACGCAGTTGCTTCTAGTATGATAAATCGACATTTGCAGTGATCGAAACAGTAAAACAAATAACATTCATAAAATGTACGCAGATAGCTGGTAAATAGTGATATATATCATAGTATAAAAGTATTTTCAAAAAATATACATCGTCTTCGATCATAGGTTGGAAACACCTTATGATCGGAAAATGATAACACAAAAAGTCAAAAATATGAGTCTACAATACGATCATCCCATCACTGATGGTGATCACGATAAGAAACCACTGCCCGAGCCACCCTGCATAGGAACCTCCTAAAAGGTCCTGGAACACCAATCACGTATCTCTGCAATCTGAGTGGAATGTCATCTATGTCTGTCTCTGGAATATCTAGAGTCAAACGCTCTAGATGATGCTCTAAATCAGTCAAGATTTCTACTGATTGGCCTGCCAGAGCTGGTGCGGCTGCAACTGGTTGTCTTCTTTCATAAGGTTGGAGATGGGCTGGTCACCGTGGGCCCACATCTGTATTCAAAAAACTTTTGGTTATTAATTTTCAAAACGATTTAAAAATAAAAATTTTTTAGAACTTAGAAACTGTTGAAGAAATATTTTTTACCTGAGTCATCCCACTGTTCCCCTGTTGGGAGAGTCATCTCTCGGTCGCCGCGGAAATCTATCCCGGCGTATGGAAAGTCTTCTATGACAAAAAGTTGGCGATCCAGCCAACGAAAATATGAAGAAGAAAATCGAACAATCTCAGCGCCCTCAATACCGTGACGGGCCATCAGTGCGGACCAACGAACCATCCTAGGTTCTCTAAGTCAACCGGCATCAACAGGGATACTCTGTGGAGCTAGCATAGGAATCCTCTCTAGAGCAAAGGAGACGACGATGGATCCATATCCAAAGTTATTCAGTTTCCCATTTTTCGCTCTAGTTAGTTGGCCTTTTATATTAGCCAACACAACGTCACACCAGTTGAAAATGGTGCCGCGAAAACAGTCCACAGCAATGCGCATCTGAGAACCGGTAGCTACATGCAATGCTGCGCTCCCGCATAGTCTGGTAACAGTAAATGCAATAACTTTCAGCTCAGGACGAATGATAGTTTTTATATCAATCCGTTTGTCCCTGGGGTCTGCTTCATCATTACAGAATTCTTGCCGAAGACTAGCGACAGTCTGGCCACCTGGCCTAGTCCCAAACAAGGAGAGTTGTTTGCCCCTCTTAGACAAACCAGTCAGAAAATAAATGTCCTCCAGCTCGATTTCGAGCCGGTGGCCGCCAATAATGAAACACTGGTCCTGCACGTTCCACCTGTTTACCAGCCATGTCAGGAGCTCTACCTGTGCTCTCATGCCTTGGATGGCCCAGAATTTATATAAACCACACGCTCTTAATGCTTGCATTGTGGGCATATGGAGCATTGCGGCGTCATCCACGTCCTCGTGCTCACGTTCTCTCCAAATCAACATCTTGTTAATCCTACAATACATAAAAAGATTATTAGAACAATCTAATTTGAAAAATTTTGGGCGGCAAAAGAGAAATTTGAGTTTTAAATTTAAACGCGCGGGGACCGCACTTTACCTTTGTAAACAGTGCGTAGGAACGCATGCGCTTTGTAAGGAAAGTGCGGACCCACGACTTTTTTCTTTTTAGAAAAAATTCGTGGTCCGCAGGTACCATGTGTGTCACCTGCGGACCCCCGCGGGCGATTTTCGAACCATATTTTTTCCTTAAAAATAAAATTTAAAGCCTAAAAACAAATTGTAAACAGATGAAATGCAAGATTAAGAGGTCGTGGATTACCTAGGACTGACGGTTCTCGATTTCAACGGACAGATTTTCCAGAATCTTCACAGGATCGTTTTACCCAAAAGCTTCTACTTTTCACTCTGAACTTGAACAGTAAAAATGAAATTGAAAAAGTCATTTTTATAAGTTTTTTTGAATAGATGAATTTTTTAATTTATTTATTTTTCACTTTAAAAAGGGTATTTTTGAAGCATTTTTACTCATCTTAAACAGGTATGTGTAATGTTTCAAGTTTTTGTGCAGAAATTGGATTTTTCAGGAGAATTGATCATTTTTCAACAAAGAGCACACTTTTATCACTTTTTCGGACTCTTTAAAAAATTCACGAAAAAGCGAAACATTGGAGTCCTCTTTTAAGCCCTTTTCAGACTCTCTAAACATGAAAATATCGCCGAGTACTTGATTGTTCGAACTCGTTAAAGTAAATGAATAATCGTCCCTTCAGTATAAGTTTACCCCTTTTACGGACTGAAATGGACTATTTACGAAAAAGGTATACGTTGACTAATTATGGTCAATAGAGTTCTCTCCCGCATCATTTTATCCTTTTTTGGGCCTGAGAGACTAAATTTATGAAAAATTACACCCATGGAGTTTTCTTAAGTTTTTTCTTCTGACTCCGTAAAATTGAAAAACACCGAGTTTCTCCTATACTGGACTCGTTAAAATTTAACAGTAAAGGACCAGTTCAATTTCAAACAGGAACGAACCACTCCTTCTTAGGGTTCAAATCTTAAACTAAGTTGGACTCATCCAAAGGATGAGCTTATAAACAAGAAAATGTTATCCTCTTCAAGCTTGTCAAAAATAAAGAGGTACTTGCCAGAAATGGTGGGGGAAAAGAGAGGAAAATGGGCGTGTTTGTTACATTTTGATTCTTCGAAAATTTAGTCAACCACTCTTGAACATGACAATTTCATTCACTTGGGTTGGGAAATCCTTTGCCTAACAGTTAATCAAACCTCATTAAAAGTTTTCATCCGGTTTCTGGGTATTAGCTTTGGGTCAATTGTCGCCAAGCCATCTGCAGTGTCGTTATGTGTTCAAGAGGACAGTTCAAATAAACCATTCATCTGTAAAATATCTGTCATCCATTTTGACCATCCCTGAGTCAGTCCTTGCCAATATATTTTCAAAACTTGATCTATGATTTCGTATTGTGGGCTTGCCTACGATGGATCGCTTTCTATCGACGACAACTCATTATCTGGGAAGTTGATCTAGAAATCGTTAGTACCTTGAAATCTGCATGCCTTAATGGCGGGTTTATCGCTTTCGACGACGGGTTACATCATCGACCTTCGATCGAATGATTCCGTGAAATGTTCGACTTCAGCTCATTCATTCACATTTCATTGATTGTACTGGGTACTTTGAGAGCCATTGACATTACTGGTAGTTACTCTCACTCTTGTTAACAGTTTACATCATTGACTGGTAATCAAGTGGTTTCTACCATGTTCTACTTCGACACATTCATTTACATAGATAGAATCGTACTAGTTCGAGATACGGAAATCAAGACCCTGGATCTAGTTTCTATCATCCAGGCTGCGAGGAATTTTATTGTCATTTATACAGTGGACTATTTATAAACAGATGGCTACGCCCATACTATGTTCACACATGTCTATACCTGTGATGTACTCAAAATCATTCCTATATCAGAATAGTTGAATCAGTTTTTAGTTAGTTTAATTTGAGTATGGGAATGCCTACCTCAGTGATGATATGTATACATATATATTTTGCATTGAATGTTTTTACAGATGCTGACTGGGGTGTCCACAGGATGATCCTTGAAATGATAAAGTACTGCACTCTTCATATATGAAAGACTTCAGTTTCATCTATTCCAGACTTTGCACTTTAGGGGGCAATCTGTTACACTAAAAATTGTCATCCTGACATTCTGCCATAAGTATGAGCTCATTATTACTCATACTTCCCCCTTTGGCAAGTCTAACATATCAGTTCCTCATATCAAGCCTTGAAAATCAGAAAAAATTCCTAAAAGTCTCCTAAACTTTGGTGTCGCACTTTCTGGCTATCTTGCCTGCGGTCCCACACCCAATGTTCAGCTTTACTGTGTTCCTGAATGCAATTTATCTTTGTTATAGGTGCATACCCCTGTAATATTAAAAAGGCACAAGTAAATCCCAAAAAGCTCAATTAAAGTAAATTCTGGAAGCTTCTAGAATGGATCTTGCGGTGGCAGAACCGTTCTTGTGAGGTGCATGAATCCCTTACCTTATGGAGCTAACCCCTTGATGTGAGGAGCTTATCCCTTTGAAGGAGGATTCTATCCCTTCATACTTGGAACTGAAAACCTCCTCTTTTCCACTATAAAAAGAGGCATTGGGTAGCCTCAAAGGGAGTTCAAGCTTAAGAATATTTGAGGTTAAGTGCTGTTGAGATTTAGACTCAGTTAACTAAGTCTTTTTGAGGAGAGATTACATACCTCTACTTGTCTTGGTTGGAGCAGTGCAGAACTTTTCAAAGTAAAGGAGACTCCTGCTTCGGACCCCGGAAAGTCCTGTGCAACATCAAGGCTCAGGTTGTAAGGATTTTCTTCTTTTGAAATTAATACAAATATACTCGTTTTTCTCAATAAGCTTTCAATCAATGGTTTATTTCATAGATTCCTTTATCACTATGATAAGCATGGTTTACGATGATTTCTATACAGGTGCTATGTAATACTTTGCTTGTTGGTGACTGCAGGTTTACAAGTGAAACTCCTTCAAGCGCGCGAGGGATAACAACAACTTCAAACAAGCACTGGACAAATGGTAAGTCTTTTACACCTATATAGAGCTTTTCATAGATCATATATGCTTAGAGAAAGATTAGTCTATTTGGCTGTTTGTTGCTAGATACTTTTAGTACTAGGGAGATCGGTCTTGTCCGCAAGACGGATTAATCCATACAACACAAGCTCAAAATCTGAACCAAGAAAAGGAAAAAGATAGCTCTAAATAGATCAAAACCAGAGTTGGAAAAAGAATAGAAGGATGTTTATGATTTTCAGATGTTAAGCCCTCACAATTTTGTTTTATTTTTCTGCAAATAAAGTCTGTACAGCTTGTACATAAAGCCATAGACACCATAGCAAATCAGATTTCTTAATCCTGATTTAGTTATGTTTTAAATTTCCTGTCTTATAAATAGAGAATAAAATCTGCCAAACAGCCTAATCTTGACAGATAGATAGTTAGGTAGAGAAATAAAGAGTTCAACAGTTTAATCTGAACTCTTGGAAGAAATAAGAATAGGATTAGATAGTTTATTTCTGTTTTCAAAAATAAAATTTCAAAGAGTTTGCTAGTTCAAATTCACTCAAAGGAAGAAGAAAAAATGCCAGGACAAGTAAGATTGGGTAGGTAGAGATGCTGTTTAAAAGAGTTTTCATGCTACAGGTCATTAAAGAATTGTCAAAATGCAAAGAAAATCAACAAGAAAACAAAGAAATTTTGCCAAATGGATAAGGCACTGGTCTGTTGAAACTCAATGATTATTTTCTGAGGTTCTGGACACCTTAAAAAGCAAGATGTCCTCCCCAAGTGGAGCCACTGTTAGTCATCCAAAATTTTGATGATATCCAAAGATGACTAAATTACTAATCCTAGATTTCTAGAAATAATATTTCAAAGAAGCATTATGAGTTCTAGAAATCTTACTGCCTTCATCATCCTAAGTCTATTAGTTCACCAAAATCTTCATCTATGCCTTCTAAAAGATCACTCTACTGTTTCAAAAGGAAGCTTGTTTCAAGCTATTTTCACCATTTTTTCCTCCATTTCATTCTCCCATTTTATCACTCCTGCCCCGATTTTCTATCAGTCCCTTTTCCCTCTTTAAAACTCATTTTACCTTCATTAAAACCTCCATTTCCTCTAAAAAACCCCTTTAAACCATTATAAACACCTTCATTTGGTTTAAAAATACCTTTTCTAAACCTATCGAAAGCCTCCAAAAGGTTCAAAAAACCCTCTTTTCTCCCTATCGAAACCTTCAAAAAGACCAAAAACTTTGGTTTTAGGCCTATTTTTCCGCTCTTTTACAAAATTTGGGCCTTAAGCCCTCGAGGGCTTAAAGTCCTCCGCCCCTTTCTATTCATATAACCTAGGGCGCGACCATGGACTAGGACTAAACCCCTTTTTTCTTAGCCCTAGCTCCCGGTCCTTCGCTCCACCCACGGGACCGCACCTCTCCCTTTTTCTCTAGCCCCTTCCTTGACTTTTCTTTTTTTGGCCCCTGTGTCTTCCTTGATGGATCTCAACCGTAAATCCCGATGATCTAACGACTATGGTCCCCCCGCGACCTCCTGACCCATAATTTACCGTTTCATCCCATGAAAAATCGCCATCGTTGATCGGACAGATCTAACGGTTGTTAAAAACCTACTTCTCCTCCCATCTCCCAACCTTTCCGTTACCCGAAAAAGCACCCACGTCACCATCGGGCCCACCACCCACTGCTCCACCATCCATTCAACCCCCGTCTACCACCTGGCCTCCACTACCTCCTCACCTGCGCAACTTTCCACCATCGCACTCCCCTGTGGCCGTAGATCCACCACCCCTGGATTTGACGGCCCAAAAATAGTTTCGCATGGATTTTGCAGCCGAGGTTTAACACCTCATTTTTACGCGAAACTGGTGGTTTTTATAGGGGCACGTGGCAAGAGATGAATGGAATCGCGTTCCCCCGGGGAAAAACCGCTAACCGCCCAACTTCAACGCGAAAACTGCTGGTGGTTTTACGAAACCACTTTTGCCCATTTTCGTGCCAAAGCCATTTTCAAACCCTGTTTTTTGCGATTTTCTCCATGAAATCCATTCTGTGCATTCATTTCCTCTACATCGCTCCATAAACCACTCCTCACGCCTCTGTAAGAAGTTAACCACAAAAATGCAGGGTTTATTTAACAATTTGTTTGTGTTGCAAGTTTTTTAATAGAGGCTAAGGTATTAAAAGGTCCTCCAGAGCCAAGGAAACAATGGAAAAACCTAGATGAGGATCCTCAGAGTGAAATAACAAAGGAACAAGAATTTTGAGGGTTTATTTTTGAAGTTTGGTCAGTGATTCATAATCACTGACTGATTACTAAAACCTCCAACGCAACAGCAGAAGACCTGTACACAAATGAATCAAAGAGAGTCAGTGAAGGCCAAATAAACATAGATTAAAGGCTTAAATGATGATTAAAGAATAAAAATGCAGTTAAATACAGATGAACGAAAGTTCAAAAGAATCCGAAAGGTTTCAAAGACATCATGATGAATTAAGAAGGCCAAAAGCAGAATTAGGCCTTAAATACAGTTTAATGATGAAATTAAGGAAAATTAGGCTAAAGATAGCCTCGAACACATCAAAATGCAGTAGTTATTTCATTTAATAAATCAAACTGACACCTTTGGCCTACCCTTTATCTGTAAAGAAAATCAGCAGTTATTACACAAAAGAAGATATTTTAAGCTGTCAAGACAGTTAATGTAAAGATAAAGATAGACCTCAAAGTCAAACTTTTCACCTATTTTATCCTTAGAAAGTTAAGACAAAGTTATTAAACAGAGAAATAGTTGCACACATGTTCCTACCTTATGCCTTGCATGGTTTTCAAGGTCAGAGATGCATTTAATCTGTAATTAATAACACTTGGACCCTAGATCAGTTCCACCTCCTCATTTGCATCATAAATACTGCATTTGAACTCATTATATGTGGGCATTTGATGAATCTTTGAAGTAATACACTGCTCTGCTGAAGTTGAAAGAAAATTGATGTTTTGGAACCTGTAGATGTTTTGACTTCTTTGTTGATGGAGAAAGATCTGTCATTGGATCCCTGAGCTTGGATTTTGGTGAAGTATTCTAATATATTAATGTTTTTCCTGTTTTCCATTTTGTTTCATCATTTCTTACTACAGTAGAGTAAAAATTTTAGGCTAAGAAATGTTTCCTAGAAGCACCGTAGGCCTGTTTACTCTTCACTATTTTATGTTTTCATCTGCTGAGGCATTCTAGAGAATTCTTAATTGCTCTCTTGAACCCTTATGCTTGTTTATTTCAGAAATAGTTCAACAGTTGGTCTCAAGAATGAATTATGGTTTTCCTTGCTTACTTGCTGCCACTTAAAAAATTACTTCTGAAGTCTCCCTTTAAAGTACCAATGTTTACACTCTGCCAAACAGGTCTGTTTTGATCATACCCTTTATTCTTGCTTGAATAATTGTTTTGAAGGTCTTTATAGCTGTAATCAAAGATGCTTAGGAGTTCCCTCTTCTATGAATGCAGTTATTTGTGAATCTTTTGTGTTTTCTTATCCTTGAAAGTGAAGTCTTTGGATGAAATAGAGCGTTCCTCGACTCCTAGATTTAATTTGAAAAGTTTGTCTTGAAATTATTATTTGCTGAAGTGTGGTTTTATAGAATTTATGGATAGTCCTATTTATGGAATGCCTCTTCATGCTCATATAATGTTTTAAGTCCCTTTGTTGAGAAGTACATATAATTAAGGATTCTTAATTGCCCTTAGTTCTACTTTTCATTCTAAACCTTTAATGTCCATTTCATTTCACCTGAAAGACTTTGTAGATCCACTGACCAAGTTAGATTTGCCCTTTGATACCCCTGATTCATTTACAAACTTGTTATAACTTCCATTTGAATCCATTTCCCAATGACTTAGAGATTTCCCTTTCCTATCTATGCTACCTAGATCATCATGTCCCACCAAACAATAAAACAAAATCATGCTTAATAACTAGCCTAAAATCAACCTTTTTACAAGCAAACAAGTCATATCTTTGCAAACAATTGAGAGATCCCTCTCTGAGACTAGGAAGGCTAGGTCCTAGAACTTTAAAGACTGGTTTTGATGTTGCCTTGTCATTTAGTATGCCAATATGCTAAATCACAGGACTAACACTTCTTTCTTGATACATTTTACAAGATGACGTTATTCATTTGTTTTTTTTTTGTATCTATCTCTCCTAATCATCATGTTTTCTGAAGAATAATATGAAGGTTGTCTTGGATGTTACACATGTAACAAACAATAGCCACAAACAATGTTTTTTATTCCATCGTATGCAAAAATAATTGTGCCAGCCAAGTGTGACCGCCACAACCACTGCGAGCAGTACGCTGCCAATTCAAATTCCTCTTCCACGTCGCTTCAGGTACATCATTCAAAGGGTAACATCATCGTTTAATAGTTTGGTGATTAATGAAAAGTGATGATATTCCCGTGACAGCCGTGGGTAGCTGTCACCATTAAATCAGGGGGGATATATCTTGTAATCATTGAAAGAAATCCGTAGTTATGAACTGTTATTAACCATGCATGCATATAATTAATAACCGAATAGCCAATGATGACCAAATCTGGCTGAAAAAGGCGTGTGTACTTAGAACCCATTAATTTTCATAACGAGACATTTATGATGGAATGTGTGAAGTACGATTCGGTAATCCGTAAATCCTGTCACCTTCCATCACCCTCCTCAACTGAAGCCTTGTATCCTCTTCCAAAACTCTTCATCTGGGATAAGTAGAGTAAGGTGCCGAGAAGAAATAAGCAGTGCAAAGACATTACAGTGGGTTAAGCAACAAGGAGTGAATTCAAAATAATAGAAATATGGGTGGAGCAGTAGTAAGACACAAGCCAGATTCCATGGATGCCTTGCAGAACTTTCCAGAAGCATACCAGGTATTTATGGATTCCGGGTGGATTGAATATTTTCAGAAATTGGAAGGGTTGGACGTGGATATTGCAATTGAATTCAATCAGAATTTGAATAACCACCAGACCCGAGTCAGGTGTTGGGAAAAATACTGAGAGGGGGGGTGAATCAGTATTTATAGCATATTCAAAACTTTTTACTTTTCTTTACTTCAAAACCCATACGCTACTTTCCTGAAGCAGACTCGCGTATATACGCGGATACCCTTTATTAAACTCGCGTATAAACAGAGAACTAATTATGTCATTAATTTTTCACTTAAACCATTCCATCATTTATTCATCAGATATTCAATAAACAGTAAACATGTGCAGTAAGAACAGAATAAACCATCACACAAAGCATCACACATGAACACCAGGATTTTTAGGTGGAAACCCAAGTCGGGAGAAAACCACCGCTGCAGTTGCTCAGCCTTCAATATTTTATTATAGAGAAAACATCTTACAACATATGCGCTGGTGCAGACTCCTACCAGCACGCAGGCACCCACCTGCGCTCGTTTACCAGCCTCTCCTGGAAGGGAGCTCCAACCCCCTGACTCGTTTACCAGCCTCTCCTGGAAGGGAGCTACGACCCCCTGATCTCATTTACCAACCTCACCTGGAAGGGAGCTACGACCCCCTGACTGAAGGCTACAACCCTCAGCACCACCTTGGACCACGTTTCATCAATTTTCACACTGGATCCAACAACTTCAATAGAAAAATACTTGTAGGCCACGTTTCATCATATTTTCAGACTGGACCCTCTTCATACATTTAAGCTCAATCATACAACCAAACTGATGCAGACAACTCAGAATAGTAGAATACAGATAGCAGCAATACAGCAGAATAGATCAGTCATTTCTTACCACAGACTTCAGCAAACCCTAGTTTGCATACGCGCTTTCACTTCACTGATGTCGCGTATATACGCGCTTCCATTCACACAAACCAACGTATACTTCTGTACATATTACAAAACCAATTTAATTGCGCATACGCGTTTTTCCTTCAGCGAAGCCGCGTATATACACGCTTCCTCTTCGGCGAACTAGCGTATGGTTCTTCAGAGATTTTAGGTCATTGCATTTCTTCAGAACAAATACTTCACACAGATTTAACCCTTCACTTCAGACAGATGTTCGCCTCTTCTTGGATCTAATCATTCCATAAACAGATCTAGCAAATACAAGCACATTTCAGATCTAGATCCCCTTCTTCATCATTGGTGCATTATATATTCAGATTTATCATTCAAGTGTAACCCTTTCCATTCAGATCTACTTCAGAGAGAAGTATTCATTCAAGCTCAGACATCTTGCACCCACACTCATGATATGCATAATGAAATTCTTCTCCTTATATAGGTTTACCCTTTTTCAATACCATGAGCCAAAGCAATACCATGAGCCCAAAACTACATTACTTCCGATGGTATTCCTAGACGGGGTCATTTAGACGAATCATTACCCAATACAATGGGTCAATACCATGGTGGTGACCCCTGGTTTTGCACTTTATGAGCGCTTTTTCCCATACGCGACTTGGCACGTTCTTTTCCGCGTGCATACGCGACTTCCCCTTGACATATCCGCGTATGCCTTGAGACATACTCTTTTTATCATAGATTTAGCACACGCTGAATTCCTTTCTTCACTGCCTTCAAGTCCATCAAATCAAGAATAACTTCATCAGGTGGTTTTCCATCAAGGACAACACATGTCAACAAGCTCATGACTTCATCTTCATTCAGAGGGTTGCCATCAAGGACAACACTCAAAATCATATTGCCAACAATCTCCCCCTTTGGACTTGATGGCAACCACGATGGTGTTTGGTTACCACAGCAGATAGGTACATAAAGAATACAATGGCACCATTCTTTCTCTTCATTCAAACACCATGTCACTCTCCCCCTTTGACATCAAGGGCAAAGGGCGGACCAAAAACCAACATACTCTCCCCCTTTTTTCCTCATGTGGAAGAAGCATTCTGCAGATCTGTTATATACTGAAGTGACCAAGCTCCCCCTGAGTTCATGCTGAATCTTCAAACATTTCCAATGGAGTACATGACTCTATGAATTTCCTATCACCAATGACTCATACTTACATCAAATATCCAACCAAGTGGATTTACATATGAGACTCAACTACCCAACCAAGTGGGTTTACAAATTTGACTCAGCTACCCAACCAAGTGGGTTTACAAAATTTGACAAGTCTTTTACATGACTGAAATTTACAATTTTACATCATGGGTCTCAACAAGACCTTTTCATCAAAATACAAATATGACCATATATGAACAACACCAGAAAGACTTTAAGAAAAAGGACATATTTTAGAAACATCATAATGCCAAAAATGCATTATATTCAGTACAGCTGATGCTCCCCCTGAATCTGTGCATCCAAGCATCCTTTTCTTATGACTAAGGCTCCCCCTTAGTTTGTGCATCCTAAATAATTTTACCAACAAATCATCAAGGCATCTTCATCAAAACATTAGAAACAGAATTATGAGAACTGAAACACCACCAGAGATACCAAACAGTATCAGAGATACCAAACAGCACTGCAGCTGTGCTGAAGAGAGCTGACTCCAACCAGAAAATTGTCAGCAATCAGACATACGCGGATTTATTTGCAGGAACTCGCGTATATACGCGACTGTGTTTCATGAAACCCGCGTATCGAATGCCATATTCTAAATTTATGCAGATTTGTTCTTTTGACTGGCAGAGAACACTCCCAGCTTCTGTCTTAGATACTCGAATGCTTCCCTAGGCAGAGGTTTGGTAAAGATATCAGCAACTTGTTCTTTGGAGGGAACATACTCCAACTTCACTGTTTGCTCAAGCACTTGTTTATGTAAGAAGTGATACTTGATGGGAATGTGCTTGGTCTTTGAGTGCATAACAGGATTTTTTGAAATACTGATGGCACTTGTATTGTCACATTTAATGGGGACAGGAGGAGTACATTTGATTTGAAAATCTTGTAAGGTTTGCATCATCCAAAGGAGTTGAGTGCAACAAGATGCGGCAGCCACATATTCTGCTTCTGCTGTAGATAAGGAAATAGAATTTTGCTTCTTGCTGAACCAAGATACTAACCGGGGCCCCATGTAGAATGCACCACCACTAGTGCTTTTCCGATCATCAACACTTCCAGCCCAATCTGCATCAGTGTAAGCATGAAGAGTAAGATCAGCATTTCTTGGATACCATAGACCAAAGTCTTGAGTTCCTTGAAGATATTTGAATATTCTTTTAACAGCCTGAAGATGAGACTCTTTTGGATTAGCTTGGAATCGTCCAACAATCCCAACAGCATGCATAATGTCTGGTCTAGTCCCAGTGAGATAAAGTAAACTCCCTATCATCGATCTGTATTCTGGTTGATTCACCGTGGGAGAATCATCCTGAGAACTGAGATTGCATCTGGTTATCATCGGTGTACTTACAGGTTTGCATTCTTCCATGCCATACTTCTTCAGAATTTGCTTAAGATATTTTGCTTGTGATAGGAATATACCATCTGCAGTTTGATGCACGTGCAAGCCAAGAAAGAATGTTAGTTCCCCAAGTAAAGACATTTCAAATTCTTGCTGCATGACAGAAGCAAATTTTTGACTCAAAGATTCTTCGTTACTCCCAAAAATGATATCATCAACATATACAACCACAATCAATAGTTTATCATTTTCAACTTTTGTGTATAAGTTGCTGTCAGCAGACCCTTTTGAAAATCCTTGTTGATGAAGATATTTGTCCAGACGATAATACCAAGCCCTTGGAGCTTGTTTGAGACCATATAGAGCCTTTTTAAGTCTACAAACAAGATTTGCATCATTTCCCAAAATGAATCCTTCGAGTTGTTCTATATATACTTCTTCTTCTAGATCACCGTTAAGAAAAGCAGATTTAACATCCATTTGATAAACTTTGATTTGTTGATAACTTGAAAAAGCAAGAAACATTCTGATGGCTTCAAGTCTAGCTACAGGAGCAAAAGTTTCTTCAAAGTCTATACCTTCTTGTTGAGTATACCCTTTGCAAACCAGTATAGCTTTGTTTCTTACAACATCCCCATTCTCATTTAACTTGTTCTTGAAAATCCATTTAGTTCCAATGACATTTTTATCATGAGGTCTTGGTACCAAATCCCAAGTGTCATTTTTTTCAATTTGAACAAGTTCTTCATCCATGGCTTGCCTCCAACAGTCATCTCTGCTAGCTTGATTGACATTGAGTGGTTCAATTGTGGATAGAAGTGCCATATGACTAGAAGATCCCACAAGAGTTCTCCTTGTTCGTACACCCGATTCCTTGTCTCCCAAGATTTGAGATTCAGGATGATTCTTTTGAACATATCTAGATGGAGCTTTTTCAGATAGATCAGTTTCAGGTTCATCATTGGAGTCACTGTCTATATCAAATGTAGAAGGCCATAAGTCATCATCATCTTCTTTTGTTGTTTGTTTTTCTTCTTTAGGAGCTGCAGGAGACTCATCAATAACAACATCAATACATTCAACAATCTTTTGAAGCCTTTCATTATAACATTTGTATGCTTTGCTTGAAGATGAGTAACCAAGGAAAATTCCTTTATCTGATCTAGGTTCGAACTTGCCAAGATTTTCATCATTATTTTTGATAAAGCATTTGCTTCCAAAAACTCTAAAATGATTTACTGAGGGAGATTTACCATACCAGAGTTCATATGGAGTTTTATCACTGTTTACCCGAACATGAGCTTTGTTGAGAATGTTTGCTGCTGTATGTGTTGCTTCTCCCCAGAAAGTGTGAGGTATTCCAGAATCATCAATCATAGCTCTAGCCATTTGTTGAATTGTTCTATTCATTCTTTCTGCTACGCCATTTTGTTGAGGAGTGCCAGCTACAGAGAATTGTCTTTTTATGCCATGTTGTTCACAAAATTCAAGGAATTCATTTGACATATATTCTCCTCCTCGATCAGATCTGAGACACTTGATTTTTAGATCCAATTCATTTTCAGCCAGTGCTTTGAAGCTCAGAAATTTTTCAAATGCTTCATCTTTGTGTTTAATGAACCCGATCCAACACATTCTAGAGTAATCATCAATGAATAAGATATAGTATTCTCCCCCATGTGGTGTCTTCTTTCTCACAGGTCCACATATGTCAGTATGAATGAGTTCAAGAGGCTTACTTGATGATCCTTCTTTGGCATTAAACCGTACTCTAGTCTTCTTACCGAATTGACAAGATTTGCATATGATACTTTCTGGTGGATTAATATTGGGAAGATCACGAACAGCTTGAAGTCTGCTTGCTTTGTTGATTTGAGAGAAGCTCAGATGCCCCAGCCTTCTATGCCATAGCCAATTTTCTGAAGATTTTCTCAGGTAACATTGATCTTTGTAGCCCTTTAGTATATACACGTTGCTTGGATTTCTTTTCCCTTTTATAATAATTTTACCTGTATCAAGATCACGAACCACACATTCTTTTGAACTAAAAACAACTTCTGTTCCTTGATCACACATTTGACTTACACTTAACAGGTTATGCCTCAATCCATCCACATACATGAAATCTTTAGCCTTCACCTTTTCTTTTAGAAACACTGACCCTTTTCCTTTAATTATAGCAGGAGTATCATTTCCAAAAGTAACTTTCTTTTCCTTTTCTAGAGCATTCTATGAAAGAAGTTTGCTTTTGTCACCTGTCATGTGTCTTGAACACCCACTATCGATATACCATTGATTTTCTTCACCTTCTGCAAATAATGCTATCCCACAATTTTCAACCGGCGGTTCTTTCTTTTTCCACACTTTAGAGCTTGAGGGAACATGTTATTTTGGATGGATCTTGTTCCTGCATTCAGATTCTTCATGGCCAAAGTTATTGCAATAAGTACATTCAACTTCACTTTGAAGAGGAGAAAAGTTGTTATAGGTATTCTTCTTTGGTTCATTATCCAACCTTTTCTTTCTTGCTTCTCTTGTCATGATGGTTTTATATGCAACACATTGAACAACTTTATGACCAAAATTGTGACATGTGAAACATTGCCCATTGAAGTAGAAATTTCTGCGATCATGGAATCTTCTATTTGAATTTACCTGTTGGGTGTAGCGTCTTTGAAAATTATCCCTGTTAGTGTTCCTTGAATTGAGATGGTCCTGCTTTCCCTGTAGAGATCCTTTATTCCCTTGCTGAGTTGTTGAATGTAGTAAACCACCTGTAGCTGCTTTTAGATAGTTTGGTGCTGAAGCTTGAGAAGATTCTCCGGTATATCCAAGACCTGTCTTTATAAGAGGAGAACATTGTACCTTGATAATCTCATCTAAAGTTTCAGATCCTTTAGAAAATCTAAGATTCAAGGTCTTTGCTTTCTCAACTTCTTTTCTTTGACTTACCACTTCACATTCCAATTTTTCAATATGTTTCTTCGCTTCTTCAAGCTGCTTTTCAATGGTCTCTCTGATTATCTTTTGTTCTTCTAAGAGAATTTTATAATCTTCTAAGCGTAGTTTGAGTTGATTGTTTTCTTCAAGAAAATCATTTTCCTCTAGAGCATCCATAAACGTATCCTTTTCTTCTTTTTGTTCAAATGCCATGAGAAGTCTAAGATCTTCTTCACATTCTTCCTCACTATCAGATGACCCATCACTGTCTTCATTAGTATAGTAACTTTTCTTAGAGCTAGATCGGTTCTTATTCCTTCTTACTACTTCTTTTCCTTTATAAGGGCATTTTGCAGCATAATGACCAACTTTTCCACACTCAAAACATTTGAAAGGAAGCTTACCTTTGAATCTTCCAGTTCCTAGTTGGAGTTTTCTCACGAAATTCGCTTCTTCTTCATCGGATATGTAGCTAGATTCTTTGACGACTTCCTTTTCTTTTCCTCTTGCAGATACCTTAAAAGAAGCTTCTCTGATTTGAGAAGGACCTCCTTGTCTCATTTCAAAAGCAGTCACAATACCATGTAATTGAACAATAGTAAGAGTTTGCAGATCTTGCCTTTCTTCAATAGCTGAGACTTTAGAGTCAAATTTTGAAGTCAAGGATCTTAAGACTTTTTCCACCAGAGTAGTATCAGTTATGGTTTCACCCAAATTTCTCATTCGATTTACAACATCATCTATACGAAGGAAGAAACTGGCAACACTTTCATCACTATGCATCTTCAAATTTTCATATTCAATTATAAGAGTTTGGAGTTTTACATTTTTTACCTTTGTATCTCCTTCATAGCTCAGAATGATTTTGTCCCATATTTCTTTTGCTGAATGTCGCTGCATCACTTTAGCAAATTCTGATTCAGACATGCTTCCTAACAAGACATTTACTGCTTTGGCATTGGTTTCATACTTCTTCCTTTCAGCTACATCAGTAGGAATGCTTGCCGGGTATTGATAGCCTTCTTCCACGATTGCCCATACATCTGCACCAAGACTTTGTAGATACGCTTTTGTTCGTACCTTCCAGAATATCAGATTGCTTCCATTGAATAGAGGTGGCTTTATAGACATCACTCCTTCTTGACTTCCCATTGCGATGGATCTTCTTCAAGCGATCAAGCTTCTGCAGAAGAACCCGCTCTGATACCAATTGTTGGGAAAAATACTGAGAGGGGGGGTGAATCAGTATTTACAGCATATTCAAAACTTTTTACTTTTCTTTACTTCAAAACCCATACGCTACTTTCATGAAGCAGACTCGCGTATATACGCGGATACCCTTTATTAAACTCGCGTATACACAGAGAACTAATTATGTCATTAATTCTTCACTTAAACCATTCCATCATTTATTCATCAGATATTCAATAAACAGTAAACATGTGCAGTAAGAACATAATAAACCATCACACAAAGCATCACACATGAACACCAGGATTTTTAGGTGGAAACCCAAGTCGGGAGAAAACCACCGCTGCAGTTGCTCAGCCTTCAATATTTTATTATAGAGAAAAAAATCTTACAACATATGTGCTGGCGCAGACTTGACCAGCACGCAGGCACCCACCTGCGCTCGTTTACCAGCCTCTCCTGGAAGGGAGCTCCAACCCCCTGACTCGTTTACCAGCCTCTCCTGAAAGGGAGCTACGACCCCCTGATCTCGTTTACCAGCCTCACCTGGAAGGGAGCTACAACCCCCTGACTGAAGGCTACAACCCTCAGCACCTCTTCGGACCACGTTTCATCAATTTTCACACTGGATCCAACAACTTCAATAGAACAATACTTGTAGGCCACGTTTCATTATATTTTCAGACTGGACCCTCTTCATACATTTAAGCTCAATCATACAACCAAACTGATGTAGACAACTCAGAACAGTAGAATACAGATAGCAACAATACAACAGAATAGATCAGTCATTTCTTACCACAGACTTCAGCAAACCCTAGTTTTCATACGCGCTTTCACTTCACTGATGTCGCGTATATACGCGCTTCCATTCACACAAACCAGCGTATACTTCTGTACATATTATAGAACCAATTTAATTGCGCATACGCACTTTTATTTCAGCGAAGCCGCGTATATACGCGCTTCCTCTTCGGCGAACTAGCGTATGGTTCTTCAGAGATTTTAGGTCATTGCATTTCTTCAGAACAGATACTTCACACAGATTTAACCCTTCACTTCAGACAGATGTTCGCCTCTTCTTGGATCTAATCATTCCATAAACAGATCTAGCAAATACAAGCACATTTCAGATCTAGATCTCCTTCTTCATCATTGGTGCATCATATATTCAGATTTATCATTCAAGTGTAACCCTTTCCATTCAAATCTACTTCAGAGAGAAGTATTCATTCAAGCTCAGACATCTTGCACCCACACTCATGATATGCATAATGAAATTCTTCTCCTTATATAGGTTTACCCTTTTTCAATACCATGAGCCAAAGCTATACCATGAGCCCAAAACTACATCACTTCCGATGGTATTCCTGGACGGGGTCATTTAGACGAATCATTACCCAATACAATGGGTCAATACCATGGTGGTGACCCCTGGTTTTGCACTTTATGAGCACTTTTGCCCATACGCGACTTGGCACGTTCTTTTCCGCATGCATACGCGACTTCCCCTTGACATATCCGCGTATGCCTTGAGACATACTCTTTTTATCATAGATTTAGCACATGCTGAATTCCTTTCTTCACTGCCTTCAAGTCCATCAAATCAAGAATAACTTCATCAAGTGGTTTGCCATCAAGGACAACACATGTCAACAAGCTCATGACTTCATCTTCATTCAGAGGGTTGCCATCAAGGACAACACTCAACATCATATTGCCAACATCAGGGGCCTGCAAATTGAGGTGACAGAAGAAGTGTTGCCCGGGTAACCACATTTCCAGTAGAAGGACAGATATGGTTTAACAGGAAAATAAATGACCCCTCCTTGAAGGAATACTTCCTTGAAGGTGAAGAAAATTTTGAAAATAAGGGAAAATGAATTGATAGGTTATCACTCCCTCAACCATGGGCAGATGTCACCCTGGATTTAATCAAATACATCACTTGTGAGGGAATATCCACAATATTTTTTAATTATCACTTCCATCTACTCAATCATCTTCGGCACTAAAAAAATATTAACCTTCCATCCTACTTATTAGGAAACACTAAGCATATGGTTACGACGGTGAAGACAACAACACATCAGGAAGCATGTGTGACCAATCATGGACTTATCAAATTGATCGTGCTGGATGTCCTAGGCCAGTAGGGAAGGAGTTGAGAAGAATTTAAACGAAAAATTCCTAGGACAAGCCATAGAAAAAATGCTGCGACTTCAGAAGGAAGTCAGGTAGAAGTTGAGGCCCAAACTTGGCCTGTCAGATTCAGAATTGGAAAATAGCCCACTGGCGAAACAATTGAGGACAGACGAGAAAAACAGAGGGTGAAATTTAACTTGCCCACAGAACCTTTTTCACAGCCAGAAAGCAGAAAGAAGAAGAGGGATCAGAAGAAGAAGAAAGATAACTCTCATCCTCAGGTAAGGATGAAACTCATGTCCTACTTTTAGAAGTTGAAAATTTAAGAAAGGAAAATGAACAGTTGAAACAAATATTATCTAAGGGGAAGGAAATCTTGGTACCCATATGCACAACATTTTTTCAAGGACTAACAACAGCAGGATATAAGGTCTGTGGGGAAAACACCAGACCAATGGAAACAACAATGGACACAGAGGCTACTCTAGGCGAAAATGAAGGGGCTGATATGTTGGGGTTCCCATGTTTTGGCCAGATTGGCAAGACCAAAATATGAGACAACATCAAACCACTTTCAGACCTCAAGATCTATCCCTCCTGGGTCCAGAGAGGGATCTCTCTATGATATGCCAAAGATATATGACTTTGAAGCTCAAAGGTTAAGATATTATGCTAGTTATAGGCATAGGCACAGGGTTTGTTTGTTTGATTGTTTGTGTGGTTGCTGGTCATCAGGAAAGAAGGGTTCAATATAAAACAAGGATGAGCAAAGAGGATTTAGGCAAAGGTGAAGTATTCTAGGGAGCATTCAAGACCATTGGGCAATGGATTTAGGAAAGGGTTTAATTGCTATTCAATGTGCAAGCTTTGAGTTGGGCTAGTCATCTAAAAAATTAGATCTTAAATATGATAGTGTGGTATGGAATGGTAAGGAAGGAGGAACAATAAAGATTTAGAACACAAAGTTAAAGACCTGAGATCAGAGAGAGACTTTTAACTCTCAATGCTTCGGCCTCCAGCTTGAGGGATCTTAGAAAGGTTCAATCGATTGAAAAGGATCCTAGTGGATAGGGCTAACTCTAATCCCCAGTGTTCCCAATTCTTTCAATTAAATCCTAACAAGAACATCTAAGAACAGATTCATTTAATTCATACATCAGCTAGGAGGAAATAACATCCACTACACTGGTTAAATTAACTGAAATCAACTCTTAGATAACACATTTAGTAGAAAACATCAAAGGCAAGGAGAGCAGAAACATAGGGTACCTAACAAGGGTAAATCCTATGCCGGATTCTGATGCAATCCAGTAGAAATGAAATGAAACGGAATGCAAGTTAAACACAAATACAGAGATAGAAAAACATCACCGCTGCTTTAGATCAGGATCCAAATAAATGTGCTTGTCATATTAAAAAGCAACACCAGTCAAGTACAACATTGCCAATAGCTGGATACTTAGTCTGAAAACATCTTCCTTAGCCTATCTTACAACTTTACACAGAGACTTTGTCTCAAAAGAAACAACTTGTAATTCTCTGATAACTAATCAACAACCATTACAATGAGTTCCTTCACGAATTTATAGCTCAAGTGGAGCAGAGAAAGTAGGTGAAAACTAAATGCAGCATTAAAACTCAGGAAAGGAAGAGGGCCGAGGCCCATTCTATTTAAATTCTGTGCATTTATCCATGGCACTCTTTGGGTGAAAGAGTGGTCTTCTCCAAGCTTCCATTTAATTTCGGTATGTCTCTGAGGTACTTTGGCTGCAGTACTCTATAGTACTTCTGGTGAATAAACAAAAAGTAAATAAATGATGCTAGGGTCTGCCATACTGTGAATCAAATGCTCTGATAGCATCAGGACTGTTGTCAGGGTGGAAATCTTCTCAGGAACACGGCATAGAATAAAAGCAATATGGATACTATGTCCTTTTATGGAAGAACGTTCCACTGATGTCAAAACCTTGCTAATATGTTTTTCTATGCATTGGACCTTCTAAGTGATCCACGGGGTCTTCGAACTGGTACCTTTGCCCTTTAAACACTGGATTAAGGCTCAAAATATTCTATTACATGCCTTGAACTCTCTGCTGCTCCATTTTTGTCTCTGTCGGTGAAATCTGTGCTTTTAATGGCTCTGGGGAGGTTTTACAGAGTTCAAACCCTGCTCTTTAATGCAAGTCCTGTAATGGCTCCTTCCTAGGCTTTCTTCATGATTTCGGCCTTTGAAAAAATGGTCCTTTCCTTGTTTTTTTCCGCTGTAATAAAGACTGTGAAATCATGGCAGCTTTCACCCTCTGATAACCCTGCAAAACATGAAAACCTGTTAAGAAAACCATGCATGGAGGTGGTGGATGCAACGGGGATGACGGGAATGGCCATGTAGACTGGTAAGATGGTGGAAAAGTGTAGGATTATGGTGGAAAATGGTTGTGGCGAAAATTGGTGGACTGTGGCGAAAATTTAAATGCAAACCTTTGAAAAATGACCTCTGAATGAAATATGAACGAAATATAAGGAGGGCGGAGGACAACTTGATAAAAACACGTGGAGAGCTGACGTGGCGGGACCTAGTCGATGGTGGGGCCTGAATTTAAATCTGGACTGTCCGATCTCAGGAGGAGATCGACGGTGGAAAACGTATCAGAGGGCGACGGACGGTGGGCCAGGGGTACAGATACCTTGGGTTATCCACCGTGCAACTTCGTGGAGCGATGACCGTCGGATGAAGAGCCCCAGATCGGACGGTTTATATGCATATCGCATCGGGTCAAATGCCGAACGTTAACGCGTGATGGGGGGGCAGTTTTTGAACAGTGTCGAAGCCACGTGTAGGGCGGTGAGTCGAATCGCTCCGAAAATAAAAATACTGCCCACCTCTGGAAGGCGGTGCAATAGAAACCAGCGGTTTTCGAACGGGCGCGACTGCGGGGACCACTGGGTGGATGAAATACGGACCGTTGATTTGCGGACTAAATGGACGGTTGAGATGCGATCGGAGGGGCGAACAGGGGAGCGACGGGCACATTGCGGAACAACACTGACCGTCAGATATTACACAGATCGACGGCTGAGATTATTTCAAGTGCCGACAGACAAGTTCACCATCGCATTGGAGCTTTTGTATTTACAAAGAATAAGGGCACATGTGAAACCCCCGATTGCGATAAGCGCTTTATGACTAGCGCTTGGTCTTAGCGCTCGGGTGCATGAAGGGGAAGGGTTTTAGGGGGCTGTCCGAAGGGGGCTAAGCCTGCATGTATGGAAAACATGGTTTTTTGGCCCATTTTTAGTGAGATTCAAGGCCAGGGAAGGGTAACAGTAGAGGCAATAAGGTTTTTTAAAGGTTTGGAGAGGGGAAATAAAGTGACTTAGAAGGTTTAAGGGGGATTTGGGGATAGTTTAGGAGGTAAAATGGGGGACTTTAACACAGGGGAAAAAGGGTTGAAAAAGGGACATTTTGCAGGGATACAAGGGATAAATGTAGGCCTTTGGAGCACAATTTTTTTGCAATCAGAGAGGCTTTATAATGGGAATTAGCAGAGTGGATTTATAAAAAGGAAAAAGGCACAAAGAGGCTTCAAGGATGATGTTTTTTCAGAGGAAATGAATTCCATGAAGGCTCAAAAACATTTTAGCCCCCTGTTTGCTTGTCAAAATTTATGGGGGGCTAACAGTGGCTCCACATGGGGATGGCTTCTTCTTGAAGGAGTCAAGAATTCAGAGAATATCTCTTTGAAGTAGGCTTGATGCCTGGTACCTTGAGCCATATTTCTTCCTTGATTTTCAGCTGCCACAAATATGATAGATCAGCAGAAACATTCCCAAACAATCTACCTACCCATCCTACAATCCTAGCATTTTTTCTTCTTCTAGGGTGCATTTGGACTAGAAAACCCTTTACATCATTTTTTTTTTTTTACAAACAAGAAAATAAACCTATTCTATTTATACCCTTATTAATCCATGAGACCAGATTAAACTGTTGGCCTCATATGTTTCTCTACCTATTCTAACATCTGCTGGGGTTAAACTATCCAGCAGATTTCTTCTCTATATTCTACAACAGAAATTTAAAAATAGTCAAACTAGGATTAGACAGTCTAGTTTGCTCTGGATCCAAGGCATAAAGATAGTTGCACATGGACATAAACTTGCAGGAAACTGGAAACAAAACTTCGAAGGCCTGAGATCTGAAGTTTTCAGCATCCTTCTTTTCTTGGTGACTCAAGTTTTGAGCTTGTTAGAGTCACTTTCTTATTTTTTTTTTATATTTATTTCAGCTCTGGTTTTGGGCTTGTTAGAGCTGACTCTTTTTCTTCTTTGCTGGTCCAGGTTTTGGGCATGTTTGAACCAGCTATCTTTACTTTCTTTGGCTCAGGTTTTGATCATATTAGAGCCAATCTTTGCACTTCAGAGGTTCATGTTTTGAGCATGTCTGAACCTCTCCTTTCTTTCTGTTTTTTTTTTTTTGAAACATTTTCTCTTTTTCTTGAAAACAAACACTGCAATGGTATGTACAATGGAAATGGAAATGGAAATGGAAACTGGAAATTGGAAATCAGCAGAAGTAGTGTTTGAGCATCCTGCCATTGACAGGACCCCCAAACAGCTTTGTACCATCTAACTCTTGTAGAAAAAAGGCATTTGGACCCACAGTGGCCTGGATGATGTAGGGACCTTGCCACAAACTGTCAAACTTGCCGTGCTTTCCTTTGTCCTCTCTCCTTGAGTCCCACTTCAGAACTTTATCTCCAATTTTGAAATCAGAGGCCTTAGTTCTTTTGTCAAATAACTTCTTTATATTTTCCTATACCTTAATAGCTCTGTTATAGACCTCTTCCCTTGTTTGTTGGAGATGAATTGTTTGGTTTATTCTCCTCACCATGCTATCTTCTTCTGTTTATATCTCTTGAAAAATTTTAATCACTGGTATTCCAAGGCTGGTGGGAAACACTGGTTCTGTTCCATAGACAAGCTGATATGGTGACATGCCAATGGATTTCTTTGTTGTAAGCTTGTAAGCCTGTCAGCCCACAGGGCATGCACTAACTTGTTATGCCATGAATTTTTGTTCTCTTCTAGTAGCTTTTTGATGATGGTCACCAGGCTCTTGTTTGATGATTCAACTAATCCATTACCTTGAGGGTAATAGGCAGTTGAATGACCGAGTGCTATTTGATACCTGTGACAAAAATAAATCATTTTCTTGGATCCGAAAGCAGCAGCATTATCAGTGATTATTTTCCTTGGGCAACCAAACCGAGAGAGGATATGACCTTCAAGGAACCTAATGATGACTAAATTTGTGGCATTCCTAGTAGGTATGGCCTCTATCCACTTAGTGAAGTAATCAGTGGCTGTTAGGATCCATTTGTGTTGTGCAGAAGAAGCAGGGTGAATTTCTCCTATGAAATCTAGGCCCCATTGCATAAAGGGACCTTCAACAGTGATGGGTTGTAGAGGTAAGGGGAGGATTTTTCTTTTGCCTTCAAAAATCTGGCATTTGTGGCAGGCAATTATCATCTGATGGATATCATTGAAGAGTGTAGGCCAATAGTAGCCAGCTCTGAGTATTTTGTTTGCAGTGGCTTTCCAGTTTAGGTGGCCTCCACACTCTCCTGCATGGAATTCTTGTTTAATCCTTTCTGCTTCAGACTCAGGCAAACATTTAAGCAATAGTCCATTTGGATTTTTCCAGTATAAGCCTTCATTTATTATGCAATAGCTCTTGGATTTTAGCTTTAAGAATCTGGCCTTGGTCTTTGATATTTCAGGAGGGGCGTTGAGGTGTGTAAGCACATACAGAATGTCATAATACCAAGGAGAGCTCTGAAACTTCTCCTCAACAGTGGGATCAGGAAATCCCTGCTGCTCATCCAAGGCATCTACCATGTTAATGTCTAGGGCTTGTAGATTTGATTCAGCCATTATTTGAGATAGGCCCCGACCTTTGATCAGTTTGGTGGGTTTTATCTCAAGGTCGTACTCTAAGATCACAACAATCCATTTGCCCCTCTTCCCATCTGGGTTTTGGGACAAGATGTCTTTAACCACTATGTTGGGTACATAGGCTATGGTGTGGGAATGCAGTATGTACACCCTAAAGTCTTTCAAGGCCTTAACCAAAGCATAGGCTTGTTTTTCCATAATGTTGTATTTCAAGGGTGCGTCTCTGAGTGCTTTGCTGAAGAAAGAAATGGGCTGTTCCATTCCCTCTGGATTTTTCTGCAGTAGAACTGTAGCTATCGTATGCTTGGAGGCAAATGAAAAAATTAGGAAATATTTTGAGAAATCTGGGCTGATTAGGACAGGAGCCTGGGTGAGTGCAAGTTTAACTGACTCAAAATATTTCTTAGCTTCAACAGTCCACTTAACTCCTACACCTTTCTTCAGCATGTTAGTCATATTTCTAAGGTGTTCGGCTAAGTTGGGAATAAACCTCCTGAGGAAGTTGATTTTCCCAATAAAGGACTGTAACTCCTTGATGTTTCTCGGGTGTGTGATTTGTAGTATTCCCTCAAATCTTTGTGGATATATCCTAATCCCTTTCTTAGATATGATGTGGCCAAGAAGCTTACCTTCTTACAGCCCAAATATAGTATTTTTAGGATTCAGTGACAGACCAAACCTTCTACATTTTTCAAACACTCTTCTCAGGTGTTCTAGGTGTTCTTCCTCAGTCTTGGAGTAGACTGTTATGTCATCTATGTAGATGACAATGAAGTGTCATATTTCATCTGAAAAAGTTATGTCCATTTCTCTTTGGAAGGTTGCACCAGCGTTCATCAGTCCAAAAGGCATCTTTACATACATAAAGGTGCCCCATGGAGTGGTAAAGGCTATTTTGAGTTGGTCTTTTGGGATTAATAAGACTTGGTTGTAACCTGAAGAACCATCTAGCAGGGAGATCCTTTTAGAGCCTACTACCCTCTGAAGAATATGTTCCATTTTAGGAAAAGGGTAATTGTCTTTGAGCGAGGCTCTATTAAGGTTTCTGAAATCAATGCACAGCCTGATCTCCCCTGTTTTCTTTCTCACAGCCACTAGTTTTGATACCCAATCAGAGAACCTCACAGGCACAATTATACCGGCCTCATACAGTTTCTTAATCTCTTTTTCAACTACAGGAAATTGTTTTGGGTTTATCTTGCGAAGTTTTTGTCAGAAGGGTTTCTGATTTTCTTTCAAAGGTATTTTGTGCTGTATGATGTTTGTGTCATAGGCCCTTAAGTCCTCATAGCTCCACGCAAACACATCAATGAATTCCTTGAATAGGTCAATGTATTTATTTTTCATGTTTGCAGGCAGGGACTTAGCTAATTTGATCATCTTAGGTTTATCTTCAGTACCTATGTTGCATTCCTCGACATCAGAGTCTACATGTTCTATAGTGGGCTTTTTTGCTACATCATCAAAGTCAAAAAGGTCTTCTAAAGGTTCCAGACCTCGAGGTATGTTCTTATCTTTGGTCTGCAGCACCTCTACTTCTTCACTATCTTCGTTTTCACATTTTTCGTTTGGATTTCCAATCTGTTCATTTAAAGTGTTTATTTCTATGTTACAGGGTGTTTCTTCCTTGTCTGAGGACTCTTCACTTAGGCAGCTACTGTCAGATTTGGATTCTGAATCAGAAAATTCAAACTCATTTCTGCCTACCAAGAAATCTTCAATCTGTTTATCGCCCTCAAAGACCTGCCAATATTTTTCATTGTCCGGCATTGCAGGTATGAATTTGGTTTGAATGATGATCTGTTGGTCACTGAGAGGCTTATGATACGAACTAGCCATGCAGGCTAGTCCATTTGCAATTTCGTTCTGACCTCTAGGGACAAACACCAGATCGTATTCCACAAAATTTTTCAATAGATCCATAGCGTCATTCCTGTATTCCCTCAGTCCAGGATGTTTTGCTGTATATTCACCATTCACCTGTTTAATGATCAGCTTAGAGTCCCCATGCACAGTTATCCTACGGGCTTCTAATTTCCTCAATAGTTTCAAGCCTAGGATAAGAGCCTCGTACTCTGCAATTTTGTTTGTACATTTTAAGTACAGGTTACATGCATGGCTCTCTGTGTTATGTATCCACACTCCTGCCCCAGCAGTTCTCTTGGTGCATGACCCATAGAAATTAATTTCCCATAAGGTTTCATTCTCGGGTTTATCATCGTTTCGTTCTTGGTGTGGTGTATGTGTTTATGAAGGGTGACTGATCAGCTGACTGTATTCTGCTTCTGGTTCACTTTGAGTTTTTGTTTCAGCGCACTGTTCAAATTTTTCTACATATTTCTCCTCCGAGTCTAGAGTATCCATTATGTTAAAGTCCATGGGCTCTGTTTCCTTGTTTGTATCTCTGTTTTTGGACTCTGACCCTTCTGAGGATTCATCATTACAAAGGATAAAGGAGTTAAGGACTGTATGTACAGAGTATAAAGGCGAATTTTCAGGCTTTTCGGGGCTACTAACTAGGAATTTCATTTGTGCCTCTCTGTACAGTCTTCTAAGTTGGCCAAAGATTGGGATTGTGGCATAGGCCTCATCCATCTGCATTGTACCTTGCAGCTTGGCTCCCCATGATATTGACATCAACATGCCATACTTGGGTGGCACATCTGCCACAACAACATCCATGACCATACATTTGGCTAGAATCTGGGTAAGGCTCACACATAAATCTTTGATCAGGCCAAGACACTTTACTCTGCTAGAGTCAAATGAATATAGGTCTTTATAGGGGCGGGTTATCTCTAGGCCTAATCTTTCCATCACTACTTTAGGCATCAGGTTGTGTGAAGCCCCAGAATCATGCATTGCATTGTGGAGAATCTTATCATGGATATTAAGACTGATATAAAAAGGGGGCACTACCCCTTTCCTAAAACTTTCCTTCTATTTTTGGACCAAACAGAAGGGCAGGTTGATCATCACTCAAATTTACAGTGTCACTATTCTCACCTAAATTTAAAGCTTTCAAAATTTGGCCTTTATATACATCCTGAGTGGCCAGCTCAGAGAGTGGGACAGAGACTTTAATTTTTGCAATCTCACTCTCCAAATTGAAAGTGGACTGATTCTTTGGAATGTTTAACTCTGTTTTGTTAACCACTACCTTAGTGGCTGAATCAGTGTGCTGATTCTTGTTATGTACAGTGTTTGTGATAATTTTATCAGGAGCACTAACTACGATTCTAGTGCTGCTAGTTGGTTGGTTTTGTTTATCAGTGTTTTGGTTGTCTTTTTCTTTGTTCTTTCCAGAACTCTCAGCTGCTGATTTTTTACTTTCAGCAGTCACTTTAGAAGTTTTCTCAGGCCTTTTCTTGATGGTAACCTCAGAAGATTTTGGTTTGGTAGTGTCTAGGCTCTTTTTTCTTCTAAGTTAATATTGTTCTCTGACCTGCATCATGGCATTTTCAAATCCTAACTTGTAATCTTCAGATTCTGACCATTCCTCATCCCAATATGAGGGTGAGGGCTGATCTTCTTCTGTGTAACAGTTGTGGATTGAATTTTCTGTTTCAAACATGTTTATTGTGTTCCCCTCAGACTCTTCTATGATTCCCTCATCTTCATCTAAAAAGTTCTCTTGGAATGGGGGAATAACTTGCTGATCTGATTCTCTTTGTCTGTTGGGGGTGGCATTGTTTCTTCTAAAGTTCTGGTTCTGGTTATGGTGTTGATTTCTGTTTAGGTTATTAACTGTGACAACCATTTTTTCCACCACTTGCTGTAGCTTTTCCATGTTTTTGGACATGCGGTCATTATTGGGGTCAGATGTGGAAGCTACATTGTCATCTCTATATGTTACCCTTTTCTCAGCTCTCAATCTTGCTTTCTTCTCAATCAGATTTTCCTCTACACTTACTGCTCCCTTTTGCATGTCTTCCAATGTGTTGTAATCCCTCTCCCTAAGCTGGTATGCCATGTCAGCATCAAGGCCTTCAGGGTACTTTACTAAAACCATACCTAGGGGAGGTTTCATGTGTGGAGGAAGTTAAACCTTGTAGAGTAGTCCTGAACACTTTCTCCTATGTTTCTTTTCAAGTTCTTGTATTCTGCTAGGATTTGGAGAGGGTTGGCCTTAACTTCCCATTTGTTTATGAAGGTCTGATATAAAGCAGGAAGATCTTGGATACTATTAGGAGGTAGGCCCTTAAACCATTTTTTCATATCACCTCCTAAGCTCTGGGCAAAGATTCTCATTTTGACTATTTCATCATCTATTTCCATGTAGTCAAAAGAATCTTCCATCCTATCTACATGGTGTTGAGTTGTGGTGGACTCTTTTGCAATGAAGTGTGGGATATTTGATTGATAATCATTGGGTAAAGGTACTAGAGGTTGGGGTAAAATCTGAGGTGCATACCAGGCTGCCATGATGGTGTTTTGATGGGGAAAAGGGTTAGCTTGAGCAGTTGGTATATGGATGACAGGGATGCTAGGACCAGCAGAAGCTTGTTGGGCAGATTTAGGGTGGCAGAGCCCCAAGTTTTGAATGAAGTGAATATCAGGAGGTGTAGATGGAGGGGTCTGTCTATTCCCAGGGTGTTTACCACTTTGAGGTGGTGAACCAGGAAGCTCAAGGTCTGGCTGGTCTAGGACACTGAATGACCTAGTTCTTGGTAAGATGTTTTGAGTTCCTAGGTCAAAAAATGGGTCTGATAGAGAGGTAAAGTCTTCTGGTGTAGAGTTAGCTATATGGATGTGGCTGGAAATAGTTGATTGTTTAGGTGTAGGAGATCCCTTGAGGATGCTCTCAGGGTTGTCAAATATTTCGGGGGGGTTTGGGTTAGGGTAAGCTCTTATGTGAATGGTTCTTGAAGCCAGAATGTTGTTTTCTAACCAAGCAGCTTAACCCTACTGGTTACTTCTATAATGGCCGATGTTGTATTGGGCTCAAGTCTCCCAGTGGATTCTAATGTGAACCAAGGTAATCAGCAGGTCTACTGATCACAAATGGAGTCTCTAAATCGTTTAGGAATTATGGAGTCGCCAGGTGGAAGGTTTCAGATGTTTCTGGAGGGTACATTGTCCACCACAGTGCTTATGAGATGTCCCTTTTCAAGGATATTCTTCACAACATAGAAAACTCTAACCAGAGATTGACTGGGAGGGCTTTTACCAGATATGTCACTTCTGAAAGAGTGTGAGATCTGGAGGCTACCTGGCCCTTTCCAGACTCTGTCTAAGAGTGTGGGAGAAACACAACAAATGGTATAGAGGTTGATCTGTGAATAGGAGTGTTTTACTGCCAACCTAACCAGAGTTTCTAGGTTTCTGAGGCTCTTATGATGCGGTAAGATGGACGGTACTCAAATTATCCCCAGTGGAGTCGCAATTTATGTTGGGGTTCCCATGTTTTGGCCAGATTTGCAAGACCAAAAGATGAGACAACATCAAACCACTTTCAGACCTCAGGATCTAGCCCTCCTGGCTCCAGAGAGGGATCTCTCTATGATATGTCAAAGATATATGACTTTGAAGCTCAGAGGTTAAGATATTAGGCTAGTTATAGGCACAGGGTTTGTTTGTTTGATTGTTTGTGTGGTTGCTGGTCATCAGGAAAGAAGGGTTCAATATATAACAAGGATGAGCAAAGAGGATTTAGGCAGAGGTGAAGTATTCTAGGGAGCATTCAAGACCATTGGGCAATGGATTCAGGAAAGGGTTTACTTGCTATTCAATGTGCAGGCTTTCAGTTAGGCTAGTCATCTAAAACATTGGATCTTAAAGATGATAGTGTGGTATGGAATGGTAAGGGAGGAGGAACAATAAAGATTTAGAACACAAAGTTAAAGACCTGAGATCAGAGAGAGACTTTTAACTCTCAATGCTTCGGCCTCCAGCTTGAGGGATATTAGAAAGGTTCAATCGATTGAAAAGGATCCTAGTGGATAGGGCTAACTCTAATCCCCAGTGTTCCCAATTCTTTCAATTAAATCCTAACAAGAAAATCTAAGACCATATTCATTTAATTCACACATCAGCTAGCAAGCAATAACATCCACTACACTGGTTAAATTAACTGAAATCAACTCTTAGATAACACATTTAGTAGAAAACATCAAAGGCAAGGAGAGCAGAAACATAGGGTACCTAACAAGGGTAAATCCTATGCCAGATTTATGATGCAAGCCAGTATAAATGGAATGCAAGTTAAACACAAATACAGAGATAGAAAAACATCACCGCTGCTTTAGATCAGGATCCAAATAAATGTGCTTGTCATATTAAAAAGCAACACCAGTCAAGTACAACATTGCCAATAGCTGGATACTTAGTCTGAAAACATCTTCCTCAGCCTATATTACAAATTTACATAGAGAATTTGTCTCAAAAGAAACAACTTGTAATTCTCTGATAACTGATCAACAACCATTACAATGAGTTCCTTCACGAATTTATAGCTCAGGTGGAGCAGAGAAAGTGGGTGAAAACTAAATGCAACATTAAAAATCAGGAAAGGAAGAGGGCCGAGGCCCATTCTATTTAAATTCTGTGCATTTATCCATGGCACTCTTTGGGTGAAAGAGTGGTCTTCTCCAGGCTTCCATTTACTTCTGGTATGTCTCTGAGGTACTTTGGCTACAGTACTCTGTAATACTTCTGGTGAATAAACAAAAAGTAAATAAATGATGCTAGGGTCTGCCATATTGTGAATCAAATGCTCTAATAGCATCAGGACTGTTGTCAGGGTGGAAATCTCCTCAGGAACACGACATAGAATAAAAGCAATATGGATACTGTGTCCTTTTATGGAAGAACGTTCCGCTGATCTTAAAACCCTGCTAATATGGTTTTCTGTGCATTGGAACTTCTGAGTGATCCACGGGGTCTTCGAATTGGTACCTTTGCCCTTTAAACATTGGATTAAGGCTCAAAATACTCTATTACGTGCCTTGAACTCTCTGCTGCTCCATTTCTGTCTCTGTCGGTGAAATATGTGCTTTTAATGGCTCTGGGGAGGTTTTATAGAGTTCAAACCCTGCTCTTTAATGCAAGTCCTGTAATGGCTCCTTCCCAGGCTTTCTTCGTGATTTCGGCCTCTGAAGAAATGGTCCTTTTTGCATTTTTTTCCGCTGTAATAAAGACTGTGAAATCATGGCAGCTTTCACCCTCTGATAACCCTGCAAAACATGAAAACCTGTTAAGAAAACCATGCATGGAGGTGGTGGATGCAACGGGGATGACGGGAATGGCCATGTAGACTGGTAAAATGGTAGAAAAGTGCAGGATTACGGTGGAAAATGGTTGTGGCGAAAATTGGCGGACTGTGGCAAAAAATTTAAATGCAAACCTTTGAAAAATGACCTCTGAATGAAATATGAACGAAATATAAGGAGGGCGGAGGACAACTTGATAAAAACACGTGGAGAGATGACGTGGCGGGATCCAGTCGATGGTGGGGCCTGACTTTAAATCTGGACCGTCCGATCTCAGGAGGAGATCGACGGTGGAAAATGTATCGGAGGGTGACGGACGGTGGGCCAGGGGTACGGATACCTTGGGTTATCCACCGTGCAACTTCGTGGAGCGATGACCGTCGGATGAAGAGCCCCAGATCGGACGGTTTATATGCATATCGCGCCGGGTCAAATGCCGAATGTTAACGCGCGATGGGGGGGTGATTTTTGAACAGTGTCAGAGCCACGTGTCAGGCGGTGAGTGGAATCGCTCCGAAAATAAAAATACCGCCCACCTCTGAAAGGCGGTGCGATAGAAACTGGCGATTTTTGAATGGGTGCGACTGCAGGGACCATCGGGTGGATGAAATACGGACCGTTGATCTGCGGACTGAATGGACAGTGGAGATGCGATCGGAGGGGCGAACGGGGGAGCGACAGGCACATTGCGGAACAACGCTGACCGTCAGATCTTACACATATCGAAGACTGAGATTATTTCAAGGGCCGATAGACAAGTTCACCATCGCATCAGAGCTTTTGTATTTACAAAGTATAAGGGCGCATGTGAAACCCCCAATTGCGATAAGCGCTTTATGACTAGCGCTTGGTCTTAGCACTCGGGCGCATGAAGGGGAAGGGTTTTAGGGGGATGGCCGAAGGGGGCTAAGCCTGCATGTATGGAAAACATGGTTTTTTGGCCCATTTTTAGTGAGATTTAAGGCCAGGGAAGGGTAACAGTAGAGGCAATAAGGTTTTTTAAAGGTTTGGAGAGGGGAAAGAAAGTGACTTACAAGGTTTAAGGGGGATTTGGGGATAGTTTAGGAGGTAAAATGGGGGACTTAACAAAGGGGAAAAAGGGTTGAAAAAGGGACATTTTGCAGGGATACAAGGGATAAATGTAGGCCTTTGGAGCACAATTTTTTTGCAATCAGAGAGGCTTTATAATGGGAATTAGTAGAGTGTATTTATCAAAAGGAAAAAGGCACAAAAAGGCTTCAAGGATGATGTGTTTTCAGAGGAAATGCATTCCTTGAAGGCTCAAAAACATTTTAGCCCCCTGTTTGCTTGTCAAAATTTATGGGGGGCTAACATGATACACAAGAACCCATTGATGAAGCTGATGTTACATAAGGACCAACAACAGAGGTGGAACATACCCATTCAACATAGGCTGTTACACCTATTATTGATGTTGATATTTAATGCAGAGGAATGCCGGGTCTTGTCATAGGATGGAGTTCTGAGAAAATTTTGTTAATTTCTAAATTGCAGAAGTGGAAACAAGAAGCAATCTCCCTTCGGGAGGGGGTGATTTCGTTGAAAGAACATCAGAAGGAGATAAGCAATTTACAAGAAAAATGGATGAAAGAAGAATTGAAGAAAGGTTGGGAAGAGTATAAGACGAAGGAAGACATAAAGAAGTAGGAGGAACAACTGTTGTTGTTACAACAACAGGTGCAAGATATAATTATGGACAAGAAAAAACTCCATGACCTTGCCCTCAATCTGTTGGGGTTCAAACGACCTTCCCCATCCTACCCCATTTTTCTATGGGAACGCTATTTCCTATTTTAGTTAAAAGCCATCAAGGAGAACAGATCCTATCTGTGTTCTTCCACTTGCACATTTTTAGATGTCTTTCGTGCTTCCAATTTTGACAAATAAAGCTTGTTGTGTGAGTTTTCTTGCACAATATCATTTGTGAGCACGTAAGTATGCAAATGGTAGTGAGTATATTCTCCTACATGGGGGATTTGCAGCTATGGGCCTTTGTGTCATTCATGAAGAATCAGATTGAGTGGGATCTGTCCACCAAATCTATGGATGCCAATGAAGAAAATACAACATTATGGATCCAGGCAGAACCAGGACGAGCCGTCGAGTTAAGGCGGTAATTTAGAAGAATTTTGAGCACTCCTGTGATAAGGGAAACCACTGCCACTGTGTTAGTGTGTTTGGTGCATGCATGTATGAAATCACACCAAATTAAGGGGTGTGGTTTACCCTCTTAAGTTATTGGTCATAGGTAGAAAAAGAAGTGGAGTCAAGCAAGTTAGTGGAACATGCTAGAACATAAACATACTAGATAGAGAAATAACATGCATATTCAAACACAAAAATTAAACTAAAACTAAAACAAATAAAACACAAGCTCTAAATAGAATCAAACAACTGTAATAATTTATATGGTGGTGCTTACAACCCCTCTTATTGAGTGTTGGTAGGAAATGAGGATGAAAATTTAACCCACTTTCAGGGGGCGCTTAGAACTTGGGTTCTAAGTCCCGATGCAAGGATGTCTTTACTTCCAAGCTTGCCTCAGTGCAAAGTCTCCCTCTCTCTATTATGGTGGACTGAAGTTGTTGGATGGCCAACAATTGAGTCCCCTCTATCTTAGCTCCGGATCACACACTGCTAGAATTGCTTGGGGCAATTCTGGCCAGCATAACAATGTGCTCTCAATTTGTTCATCTCTTGGTGGCCTTTTATAGGAGAATTCAAATCCTCCTTCCCTCCCTTGGTACATTGTGTATGGTGACCCAAGAGAGGGGGATGATTCCATTATGTGCCACAATTATTCCATTGTGTGCTCTCTTGATGTCCTAAGGAGGCTTTGGTGGCTGTCCTTAGGCAGATTCAAGTGTGAAATCACTGTCCTGGAGTGTGCTTTTTGTGGTTCTGGAAAGTGACTTCCGCCACTCCCAGGATTGCGCGCATTTTAGGTCAAAAGGTGCACAAAGGCGCTCTTCTCTAAGGATTTTGTGCTCAAAAGCATTTATGACTTGCTCAAATTTGATTTTTCCTCAGACCTTAGAAATTTTTAAATACTTTCCAGATTCTCTAATGTCTCTCAGTCATGTAAATCCTTCTACCGGACATTAAATAATGTCATATTTGCTTTTACGATATTCCAGTGTTAACATTTACCCCCTAATGTGTAAGGTTTACGAAGAACTTTATAGTTGAAATACATTATAGATTCTTTTTTGCATACTGTGCGCAGAGAGAGAGAGAGAGAGAGAGAGAGACCTGTGCGTAGCTTGGAATTGGAGACACCCTGCACCGGTTCGAAGAATGACCATGTCCTGTGGGACCCCTGTAAGAAAATATAATACAATATAGACAAATTTCTATGAGGTGGGCATGTCCCATGATCATAATGATGTGGCTAGTTAAACAAATCTATTTGACAGATATCTGTTCTGTCTGTGTCACTAATATGGTAGTGATCTATTGGTTGATGATGACGATTGCTGACGCCCTCATGAGTGTTTTTTATTTGATGATAGGTGGAATATGGTACCCATATGCCTAAACTTGTTATGGAATATAACTGTGCATTTTACACATAGGTGCTGGCTGGGACCTTCCCGTGTAAGAATTGTTGAAAGAGACGCTTATGAAGGCATGGGTCTTCGAAGAATTTGATCAACGTGCAATGGTTGTATGGTACGATACCATCTTGACATGAAAGCTTGCATTGTAGTCGAATGTTAGGAGGATCAATGACATCTGTGGGAAATGATGTCTCCCACAGTGCCACCCGAGGATGCCCCTTTTATGGAGAGGGGTGATCCAAGGTACCGCTTCCTTTTTGGAAAATAGGTGTTGAAGTCAACAAAAAGGAAGCCTCAACCGAACGAGGTGTCGCTGGTATGAAGGGTCACGGGCCTGGATGTGATGGGTTTAACATAGGCATGGTGGCAACGGATGACTGAAAACTGATGATGGGGATTCAGTGGCCTGAGGTTGGAGTATAATAGGCAGCTTGGCGGCAGTCATAACTATTTATGATGGGGAAGTCCCTGGAGTTGGTAGGACTTCCAAGATGGGTATAAACTCGCTATGAATGTCATGGTGGCTTTTGCATGAGGGTGTGATACTCTGACCAAGGGTGTTTAGGGATTGCTGCCATGGGAGAAAAGATGAATGAGTGGGTGGGGGACATAGTGCACCATTTGGGGTCTTTGTACACTTACCAAAAGAATAAAAGAATGGGGTTTGGTTTGTACAAAACAAAGAGACGTGTGCCCCAAAACATGAAAGCGTTTGCTCACTGATGATGTGAGGAGGGTGTTTTGCTGAGGGTGGGGGCCCCATTGGTTAGTCTCACGTGTGAGGTTGATGAAGCAGATGAAAAAGTATCGCAGATGGGATTATGATGGTGGAGGTATGGTGGGCCAAATGCAAGGTGCGGTATTGTGCTTTTGATCTGCTTGTACAACCTGATCGTCCGGGAAAGGGATTTTTTTTGTATGGTAAAACTTGACCTTATGCATGATGGATGGATGGGCATGAGGTGATTCCTACACTAAAGTGGTATGGCCATGGCATCACTTTTGCGGTGATATATGGTTTACTGTGGGTGACAAGCGCCATGGAGGGAAGGTTCTACTGACCAACGAGGATGTTTATCATGTGCAAGGCAAGGTGATGATAAAAATGATCGGATATGTGGAACCTATGGTTGATTTCTGATGGAGAAATGATGTCAGGATATGCAGAGTTTTCTGGGACTCTATCATGTTGGGGGTAGAATGATACTTGCTCTGGAACTTTCAGTGGATGGAGTTGTGGATGGCTTATGAGCTTTCCTACAAAAACAACTACCTCAAGTGAAAGCATCTTCTTTATCAAATCTTATTGAAAGTCATGAGCTTTAAAAAAGAATATGAGAGAGGGCATTCCTACCGACATTGAAAATTTATTTTTTCGAGAGTACGAATGTATGGCATCGCCTCTATTCGTTATGGAGTGCTGATCACAGTGCTGCTTTCATTTCGGAGAACAAACCTTCCGATCTCTCGTTATGGTCCTCCAAAGTTTTTTGAAAAGGGTGATATATAGGTGAATATGGCCCTAATTCAATTCATTTTTACTTGTTGAGTTTTTGAGAGGTCAGAGGCTTCTGCGGAGTAGTTCTTGCCATTGCGCTCAGCCTGAGCAATAGGGATTAGAGATATCATGCCTAGGTAACCTCTATGACGTCCTGCACTTTAATATTTCTAGTCTGAGGGTGCCAGGGTCCGTACAAACTTGGTTTGTATGAATTCTGAGTGATTTTTTTCCCTATATTGCGCGAGAAATCAGGGCAAGGGCGCGCCCTTTGTGCGCATTTTCTGGGGTTTTACATGCTTTAAGCTCTCTGTTCCCCTTTTTTGGTGTGCCTGTGAGAAATATAGGTACACCTTGAGTGCGCATGTCTAAGGGACAGGCGCAAAAAAGGCAAAGGAACTTTTTTTGAGTTTTTTCCTATTTTTTAATGTTTTTTCTATTGCTGATGGGTTCCTGTTTGGATGACAAGTTATTGTGGAGGGAGCGGGATCAGCCCGAGCTCTGTACTATGCTAGCCTCTGATGGTCAGGCGCGCCAACCGTTGGTGTAATGGGGGCTCTTGAAGTTCATGGAGAAAGAGCTCCTCCAGTCTCAGGACCGACTGCTACATTACTTGATCCAGCATTGGCACAAGAGGCTCAACATGTATGTGTTGCGTGGGACTAACCTTGCTATCTGTCCTGAGACGGATGTATAATTTGTGACTGGTTTACTGACTCATGGTGAGGCATTGCAATATCCACTTCCTTCTAGGAGGGTGGATTTGGAGAGGTTTCGGGCATGTCATTGTGGCGGGGCACCCCTTATGGAGAGGTGCATTAGCATTTCTTCAGTGACAGACTTGGCCGAGCAGTGTGCTCTGACAACCATTGTGTGACTCGTAGGGTTGTCGGCTCCTCATCAGGCATCGAGCCCACAGGTTGGAGTCTTGCATCGGCTGAGGTCTGGGAACTTCTTTGATTTTTCCTTCTTATGTTATGACAGGATGGTGACGCAACTTAACATGGTCCAAAGAGGATCAAAGCTATGTGTGTATGCCAGTATTCTATGCAACATTATGTACGAGAGGGTAGTGCTGTTGAGATCATTGGTGGCGGTGCCTCCTGGGGGGCCACGGGAGCCTCGCATGAGGAGGTGGGCTCCTGTGATGCCGCAAGGGGGTGGGGGTATGGTGGGGCATTACTAGAACACCACGATGGAGGCCTGGTTTGACGTCAACCCCCATATATCTCTGCCATTCTCATATGCAAGGTGGACTTCCGAGGGGATCTAGAGATGGGTCTCCCTCCTGGTTATGCTTGGGGGCCAATAGGTATGTTTTTATGTTGTCTTCATTTATTTGAGTATATATGTGCTTATGTGTTTTGATGGTGATATTGACATAGTTTTGATTACTCTTACATATGCTGGCAAGGTAGGTCACCCCGTGGTTTGATTGGTCAACCACAGTCTTCTTCGGAGACCTCGGGGCAGTCGTGGGGGGTTGGGAGGAGATGCTGCTGGAGGACCTAGTGGTGGTGCTGGCCCTTCGGGAGAGGGTAGCAGCTCCGCTGCTGTCAAGGCTGCGACCAAGCGAGCTTGTGCTGATGCAGAGGCGGCACATGCTGATGCGGTGGAGGCTCGCAATGTTGAGCTGACTACTCAGGTGTCAGTTTTAGAGGATGCCTGGAGTTGAGTGGACCGCTTGACCTAGGGGATGAATTCTCGAGGTTTTTTGGATAACCTCGAGGAGGTCTGGCTGGAGATGGTGATGGCTCGGGAGAGGGGCTATCAGCCTATTTTATGTCAGGTTGAAGTCTCTGTTTTGACGATGGCTCCAGTAGTGGTATCGGGAGTAGTTGTGGGTCCAGGTGCCCTGCCCGGGGGAGCACCGCCCTAGAGTTTACTTGTACATGAGGAAAGCACCCATTATGAGGATGCTTCCCCTATTTTTGACGAATTTTTGTGTCTCTTTGGGCTGGACGATGGGTCAACAACACTATTTTTTGTACTCAAACATATACACCATGAAATATATATATATATATATATATATATATATATATATATATATGAGAGATAAATTTTGCGGCTCTATATGTTGTGTCACCTGTTTTTGGTTTATGGATGATGTTATACTGATGGAAATCTATGTTTTTTGATTTTTATGTATGATGGTTTATTCGAGATACATTCTAGTTTAGAATATTGTTAGCTATGTGATCAATTATTTGGTTATGACTCCTTGGTACATGTGTAAATGTGATGTAGTCAAATTGTCTGCTTAATCTTTTTGCACGCAAATATTTTCTAAATAGATGTGAATATCTTGTCTCAAATGTTTGGTTTAACTGCGACACTACTAATTGGGAATCAAGGTAGACATGCATATGGCGTATGCCCTGATGGAGGGCATCGCACATAATTCCGATGATGACGTCATATTCTTCTTGATTGTTTGTTGCTGAACCGATGCACACAATGTTAGTGTAGAATGGTGATTGGTCAGGGTGATAAATGACCCAGGTAGCTGCTATTAAACTTTGAGACTATTTTGATGTTCCATTAGCAAATCCGAAGTAAGGTTCGGGGTGGTAATCCATGGTCGCACTTTGAGTGCATTTTGTAATAAGTCTTTTTGGTCAAAAATTTAAGGTGGTTGAGTTGGTGTACGTTCAATCTAGGGTAGGGCCATATTGGCCCTTATGGGTATGTTGGCTTGAGGGGTCCTGACCCAGGTTTGGAGGTTAAGATTTGCCAACAAACCCTTATGCTACTAGCCCTTTTGGCAATGACCTACTTGCACAGGCCAAGGTTTCACTCAAAGTAGTATGGGAGGGCGTTGGAACCAGGTTTCCACACCCTGAGAGAGAGAAGGTAATTTAAGGGAGATCTGTGTTGCAGCTTAGTAGGGTCACACAAAATGAGTCTATTCGCAGCTCTTTTAATGATATAATTGGCACATAACCATAGCAAGCCTATTATTAATAACATATCTAATCAATACCTTTGCATCCACATGCGTATTAGCAAATACCATTACACAACATTATAACCACAATAAATTTCAGATCATAGATAGATTCGAAGCTTAAGTAATTATCACAGACACACTTTGGTAGTAAACAAAATCAATCTAGATAACAAAAAGATACTTCAAATATATTCCACATTCATTAGCATAAAAATTCCACTTACGACCCAAAAACAACCCGTGCACATAGCCTAGAAGGATCCGCACACAGCAGGATTGAGGATCTCTGTGCACACAGCTAGCAGGATTCCTTACTCAAAACAACCCAGACAGATCATAACAATTCACACGTAGCATCAATCTTATGACTGGCCTACCTACTAGACCCAAACTATATATCTATTTACAATATCGTAGCTTTCGCTATCCTATGGTCTACAAACCATGGTTTGCAAACCCTAGAGCTACCCTTTAACCCATTACAAAACATTAGGGGCTTGGACCCACCCCAAAAACCTTATGCATGATCGAATATTACAAAATTATATGAAAACGCAGGTTAGGGAACTCCGTTCCAACAAGCCCCCAACACAATCTTGTGACTCATCCCAAGTCATTATGGCCGTGGGGTTTGCATATTCGCCTATAGCTGTTTGATCACATAAAATAGTGGGGACAACATTCCTTCGCTCTATGCAGCAACATTCTGAGCAATATCCACCAACTTCTGCGAAGTTGGACCTTCTGTAGCAGCCGTGACACTTTCCAGTTTCTGGTTCAGTTGTTTTCCCGCAGCATCCACTTCCTGAGATAGCTTGAGGGTTTCATCGGCGTAAGGATTAAGGTGGTTGCTAAGAACCTTATTTTTGTGACGGAGCTCTTCAATATCATCCCGAAGTGTATGGATGGTACGCAGTCGTGCCAGGCACTGAGCTGGAACCAAAGTGGACATAGTAGCTTCAAGTTGTTAAATCTCTTCCTCCTTCTGGCGCTGCTCTTGAGTAAAATCATGGAGGAGAGGATCGTGCTATACCTTGGACCATAATTGCATGGCTGTCTCCAACAACCCTTAACCCTGAGAAATCTGAGCGGTAATAGTATTGGCAGCTTCTGTGACCAGCGTGGCTCGCTGGGCTCTTACCTCGGGGGGAGTCTCTGGATGCAATTTGGCCTGTAAGGCAGCAATCTTTTGTTCCATCTCCATCTTGATAGTCTGAATTTTAGTCCTTGAAGCCCTTAGTGCTGTGAAAAGCCCCTCAATCTTATCCTAGGGGTAGCAGAAGCTGGGATATACTCAGTGACATCTGCGCAGAGCCTGTTGATTAGGCGTTCTAGCTCGGTTTTTTGCGTGGCGGCAAGGGTGCATGCAACCTAAGCCCGGGACACCTCGACGGTTTTTTCCACAATCGTCTGCTCAGATGTACTGAGTTGCTGGTGCACCCGATAGTCTCTGTGTTGAATCTCCTTGAACAAAGACGCGTGGAGGACCTGCAGTGGTTCATGTAGTAGTCAGGATAAATCCAATTGTACCTCTGCGCAGGCCTAGACTTGTGCTCCTAAGGCAGGTGGGCTTAGGACGAATGCGGCACCTAGCAAGGGGCAGAGGTGGCTTTCCGTTGTGATGATTAATTCATTGCTTGACGCTGGGGGCAGCCTTGTATGAATCATAATCGTCTGCAGGGTGTCGGCTTTGAGCTGCAGAGCTAGGAGCTTAGACTGAAGTGTAGCGACCGTGGCCTTCTGTTGCTCTTCTAAAGCCAACCATTTATCCTCTGAGTCCAGGGTGACTGCATCTGCGATCTGCTCCAGATCCTCCTCTCTCAAAATAATCACAGTCTCCCGACCCAGTATTGTAGCTCATTGTTTCTTCCTTTGGCCTTTAATAGGGTCACCAGTCCATTTCGTACCTTGAAGGGAGTCAGTACCCTCTGCATCCAGACCCTCTGCGTCGAGATCCTGCTGCGAATCCTTCTATGATTATGGTTCCACACACTTCTTGACATTTTTGTCCTGTCCTTCGATCTCTTTGGTGGTGTCGGGCGGGGTGACCTTCTTGGTGCTCGTACCTATAGTGTCCTGCGTACTTGATTTGAAGCCCAATTTATAGTGTGGAGGCCAAGTAGAAATAAGGCAGTCGATCTCCGCATTAGCAACCATATACGGTAGTGATACCCATGCTGGATCTTGGCAGCCCTGGATCTGCACATTGTGCATTGTGACTTGAAATGTTGCAATGCTATTGCACTTGTCATAGATTGCTCGTGACAAGTGTGACTGGGAGCGGATGGTAGCTATGAGCCCGCTCTAAAATAGGACCCAGAAGACCTTATTATCTTCAATGTGCTTTTCATACTTTCAATCCCAGAGATTCGCATACTGCGCCCCTTCGCACATATCTGGCTTGAGCTCAGGGAGGACCGAATCTTCTGGGGCTTCCCATGTGACCAGCGCAATAAGGAGCAGCAACCAGGAGTAGCAGAATGCCCTTCCATGATCCTGGGCTTCGCGCATGTTCTCCAAAAATTAATTGCACAGGAACTGGGACCAGTTGAATCAGACCCATTTCTCGCAGTGGCCATCCAACTAAATTACATACATGGGGACCATGGAAACCTGGCATTTGCGCATCATCTTGCATGCTAACAACAAGGTGCCCATGTGCGCATCAGGGTCGCTGATAGTGCTGATCATGAACCCCCTAGTGTTCCGTTCAATGTGGTAATCATCATGCACCTTATCAACAATATTTTTCTCATATTCTTTTCGAAACACACCATGGGATTCAACCCCTTCATGGGAAGACCAGTATTACGGTGAATAGCGTTGCATATGTGGGAATGCGGTCTTGGATCCACAAGCAGCCATCATGGACCAGAGCTAGCAGTAGGCGCACGAGTTGGTCAGTGACATTGTAGTGGAAAAAATGAGGCATCCATAGTAGATTTAATAATCCAAATCCAGAAAACCTGCTTGCTCATGGCATAGGGACTACCTTCAGTACATCATCCTCCAATACCCTTTCCAGATATAATTCCAGTGCCAATTCTGGAAAGGCCTCCAAGTTGGCCAGGTCATGATCATCAAGTTTGACCATGTGGAGCTTGCCAAAGGACTCTCCAATGACAGGGACCTCGCATGGAATCAGAGGCATCTACATATAGGTGTACATCCCATCGAGATTCTTGGGTGTGTGCACCGAGGGCTTGCATGGCCAAACATAGGGTGGTAGCCAGCTTATTGGTTCAGCGATCCGGGCCTCTTCTTGAGCAGACAGAGGTCTCTTTGAAGGGTTAGGTGAACATGTTTGGGGAACCATTCGCGAGGATCTCACGTTTCGCGGGGAGGTATGTGGCTTTACCCGAACTCATTTTGCAGTCCCCCCAGCCCTTTCTCTTGGCATTTTCCCTTCCCCTTCTTCTTCTCTACCTGCTTTCCCTTGCTCGGTGTGGAGACAACCTCCTCAACCTTAGGGGTGACCTCTTCAACCTCATCAGTAGAGACCACGGTCTGCGAAGATTCGGTCGGATTAGTTGCCGTCATTCTCGCTCGAAAGATAAATTCAGGATTGCTACTATCAGAAGGAGTAGCTCTCCGAGACATTAACAAAGCACAATAGTCACAAAGTTTCACAAAGAACAAATTGTTCAAGATGCACGGAACCCCCTTCTGATCTACCCTTCTACTTTTATAGACTTGGAGATCAACCAACGGTTGTATGAGGCTTATTAGAAACTTACCATCAAGTAAACGGTAAAAAATCTTCGGAAATCGCTTCATTAATTGCTGGCCGCCCACGCCTTTCAACCATAAAATTTTCTTTTTACTCAGTTTTACTATTCCAACTGTTAGTTTTTGCAACTGTATATTACCCCTATTCTTCCAGCGCACCTCCTTCGCTCCCAATGCACCCCTACGCTCACAGCACACCTCTCCGAGCTACGATCGACCCCTGCGCTCCTAGTGCACCTCCCTGGGCTGCCAGACCTGCGAATGACCCCTGTGCGTACCATGGTCCTGCCTGTGTTTGTCCCCCTACTTGCTCACATTCTGCCCCATACAACTACTCTGGCCATATAGTCATTTGATCCGGTATGGTTTGAGCTGGTTGCCATTGACATATCCTGGTACCATATCACCACACTGTGTGGCTAACTAGACAGCTCCTCCATCAATAATTTCTTTTACCATATAGGGACCTAGCTAGTGCTGATGGAACTTGCCCAGGTGCTTTTCAAACTGGCTATTGTATAGCAGGACCAATTCTCCCTCCGCAAAGATCTTTTGTCGAATATGTCGATCATGCCATGCTTTTTCCCAGGCCTTCTAAACTTGTTGATGGAATTTGGCAATGAAACGATATTCCTCCATGGCCATGAGCTGCGCTAACCGCCCCTCCATGATATCAGGCTCTACCATGTTTGTAAAGGCTATGATGCATAGGATAGGAACAATATACCCCATGGGAATAATGGCCTCCTTTCCATAAAACATCTGAAACAGTGTTTTCCTAGTCAGTTTCTTGCAGGTGGTTCGATAGGTCCAAAGGACTGACGGGATGTGCATGTCCCAGTCATTGCGATTGACATTACAGACCTTGGTCAGCACATGTTCCAAGATTTTATTAAAGCTTCTACAACTCCATTATCCTGTGGATGATACGGAGTGATTTTCGCGTGGTGGATCCAAAATTCTTCAGTCAAGGCCTGTATTGTTTCATTAACAAAATGCGTACCTCTATCGCTCATTAGGATCTTTGGACAACCAAACCTGGTTAGAATATGTTCAAAAATGAAGTGCACAATGGTATTTGTAGTGCAATCCTTCATAGCTTACGCTTCGACCCATCTGGTTACATAATCAGTTGCAGTGATGATGTAGCGCGCACATGTCTTCTTCCCTGGTGCGTTGATGGGCCCAACGAAGTCGATGGCCCATTTGTCAAACGCTTGCAGGGACACCATAGCCTAGCTCTCAAGATCTTCTGCACTGTTGCTTTCTCTGCATTGTGACCTCATGCTATGTCCCTGTGGGCTTCTGCTAAGATGGCGTGCCTTTCATGCTCCAAAATGTACCTTCGCAGCACCTCATCAACTCCCAGCTTATACAGGTGGCTTGCTATGATGGTAAAATACGCTGCATGGGTGACTAGTTCTTGCTTCTGTTGTACCGAATACTCTACAGGTGCCATTACCGTAGTTAAGAAGTGAAGGATGTCGGTGAAGTGCGCATCAACTACCTTAATAGAAAACAGCTGCGCATCGGGCAACCCTTCTGTTAGTATGAATCTTTATTCGAAGTGTATGAAAAAATACCACTTTAGCTACGCATAACTTATAGCACTAACAACAGAAATGGCTGTTAATATCTTCGGATCTGCAACTAAATGATCAAGACAAATGCTACAAAAATATAGATCTATGCATTAGAAGACATTAAACAGTAGAAAAATGAGATTTACTCCATAGATCCAATAGAAAATACAAGAATATATCCAATGAATAATTTTATTAATGGCACGTGGGAGGAAAACACAAGAGGGTGCTCCCTATTCTCCTCAATGGGATGGGTTCTTGTGAGTCCTCAGCACTTCAGATTTAGAAGTTCTCTCTCTTGATGGTGTAGAAAACCCAGACAAAAATGGAAAAGTATGGCTATAATAATGGATCAAAAGCCAGATCAAGTGTTGAGATCCAGAGTGATCTTTAGGCAAGAAAAGGTGACAAATGAATGGGAAAACCCTTCTATTTATAACAATATATTGAGTTATTCTAGAGATTGGTGCATAATTAAAATATTGTTAACCAAATCTAGATCCAAATTTTATGGAATATTTTATTATATTTGTTGGAGGGAAAAATAATTTGTCTTGAATCAAATCCCCTTATTTGTAAATAATAAATAAATAAGTGATTTATTTATCATTTTAAGGATGTGGTTGGGTAATAATAAATAAACAAATGATTTATTTATCATTTTAAGGATGTGATTAGGTAATAATAAATAAATAAATGATTTATTTATCATTTTAAGGATACGGTTGAGTAATAATCAAATAAATAATGCGTTATTTAATTATTTATGGGTGTTTTAGTTATATTTAACCAAGACTATTATTTAATAAGGTTTAAATAACTAATCTTTAGGAAATAATAAAATAAATAATGATTTATCTAATTAATTTCCTTGTTTTGGGTTAAATATAACCAAGAATATTAATCAAATTGCTGTTTAATTAATTATTCTACAAGGAAAAACAAACAAATATAGATTTATTTAATATTTCCTCATGGGGTTTCCTGTTTAGACCATTAACAACTTAATAAAGGTGATTTACTAAGTTATTTTTCATAGTGAATGAGATTTTACTTGGGGTAAAATTGGTCTTACTTGATGTACTTGTGTCCATCTAATATCAATGGGTTAGATGACCAAAAAATGGTGTAACACCTTCTTCTAGGTTGGTCGGCTCTTCGCCACTTTCAATTCGGGATAAGTGGTCTGGCCCGACATTTACTTTCACCATCTTCACGTTGATCTCAAAATCATATTCTTTGAATAGTAACAGCCATCGACAAATATTCCCCCCCCAACACAGGCTTTTTCACTAGGTACTTCAAAGCCGAGTGATATGTAAAAATCTTGAAGTTCCCTCCTAGCAGATAATGCTGGTATTTCTGCAGGGCATATACCATAGCCAACCTCTCATGCTCAGAAGTGGAGTAGTTGTGCTCTGCACTAGAGAGTTTTCTACTGGAAAATACAATTGGATGGTCGATGTCTCCTTCCCCAGGCTACGTAAGACAGCTCCCAAGGCGATCCCTGACGCATATACATGAACATGGAAAACCTTCGCCCAGTCAGGAAATATGAGGATTAGCGTAGAGACCATCTTCTCCTTGAGTAGTTCGAAGTTCTTCTGACACTCCTCATCCCAAAAAAATGAAACGTCCTTCTTTAGCAACTTATCCATGGGTGTTGTGATCAACACGTACACTTGAATGAACTTTCTGTAGTAGCCTGTATGTCCGAGGATAGAGTGCAACTGTTTCTTAGTTGTAGGGACTGCCAAATTGATGATAACTGCTACCTTGGCGGGGTCAACCATCAATCCTTGTCGACAGACTAGAAAGATCCCGAAGGGTACAAAAAATATGCACTTTTTAATATTTAGGGAAATATGGTTCTTTCTACAGGCGTCCAACATCATTCACAGGTTTGAAACGTGCTTCTTTACCAACCCAAATACGGTACATTCATCAAAATATACCTCCAAAAACTTGTGGATAAATTCCTTGAATACTGTGACTACCACCTGTGAGAAGATGGCAGGGGCATTCTTGAGCCCAAATGGCATGACAGTGTACTCGAAGGATCCCTATTTAGTGGAAAACGTAGTTTTGCTGCGATCTTTTGGTGCGATCCTGATCTGATGGTAGCCCGAGAACCCGTTAGTGAATGAGTACGCTTCTTGGCCCCCCATGCTATCCAGGATTTCATATGAGAATGGCATAGAAAAGGGATCATGTATGCATGCATCATTCAATTTGCGCTGATCAAAACAGATCCATATTTATCCTTTACTATTTTTCTCCTGAACCACAATAGGGCTTACTCAATCTGATTGTTCGATTGGTTCGATGATACCTGCGGCTAGCATTTTTTTGATTTCTTCCTTGAATTTTTTCTTGTACTTGGGGTTTAATCGATAAGGACATTTATTAACAGGGTGCACATCTAGTTTTAAGGTGATGCGCATGACCCATAGGTCCCTTGTAATCCCCTTGAGTTCTAAAAATTTTGTAGGAAATAGGTCCTGGTACTCCATGAGGAGTTCTGCAAATTTTCCCACAGTATCATCATCCCATTAGTCCCCAATTTGAGGTAGCTTAAGTTGCTCCTCCATCCCAATGTTGACTTCTTGCAGCTTGAGAGGCTTAGTCACATCGACGGTTTGTAGTGGGGGTCTAGCAACTACGTGCTCTCCCTCCGAATCTGGAATAGAGATATTTCGCGGGTCTTCATCACATTCCTCCATTGACATATTGTGACAGTTAACAATACCCTGCATCTACTTCTCCCACGTTGGTGCCCCATATGCTGCACGAGGGCATGATTCATAAAATACTAAGGCATCTATATCCTGTAGGGCTTCATTGAATGCCTCTGTTTCACCTATCAACTTGAACTTCCCTACAAACTCATCCTTCAGGGTTTCCCAGTGACGGGTGCGTTGATGTAGTTCTGCATCTAAATACCATGCGGTGGGGATTGGCCCCAAGGCATGAATGAACAAGTAGACCCATTTGTCCGTAGTTCTTTCCCACCATTCCTCCATCCATGCAAACAAGTGCTCATGCGGGTCTCCTGGGCCAAGGAAAGTCTTCACGTGCAGGTGAACTAGGGGTTCAAACCGTAGGACCATCATCTCGCGAAATTTCTCCCAATATTGGAACGTCCCCTTATGAGTTTCCCACCACCTCCCAGGGGTTGTGCGCATGGCTAGGTTAAGTGCCCACATCCTTCGCTCCCTTGGGACTTCATCTTAAGTAGGTAAATCCTCTCTGCGGATAGAGACGATCCCTCTAGCCCTAGAGTGGGTCTAGAAACAAAGAGAAATGATAGAGTGTTGATTCCTAATTACTGAATGAAAAGAGGACATGGTAGATCGACCTACCTAGAATCCAACGCTGTCGTGCTGTAGTGGTGGTGGCCTCTCGCTCCTGCCTTGGCAAGTCACAATCCTTCCGCAGTCATGCTTGGATACCTGCACATAGAACAACAAACAAGAACAACATATGACATAATAATTTCATTCATAACTACTAGCTAGTCAAAGAGGGATAAGCATATTTCATTAAACATATAACATAATACAAAATGGGAACCAAACAATAGTCACGTATATGTATTGATAGAAGGAAGAGTTACAACCAATGATTTGACGTCGCAGTCTCCTCCAGCGGGGTTCAGATGAAGCGTGTCTCAGATGCTCGTTAGGGAATTTGGATGGGATGAAGCATGGACTCAAGCTCTCTCAGAAGGCATGGAATCAAGCTCTCTCAACATAATGCCTTCTTATTCTATCTCTTCAATAGTTCAACTATAATATGTTCAATTCTCCATGTTCAGCTAGCTTATGAAAAGAGAGATAGCTTCTTTTTATAGAGGAAAAGGAGGAGGTTAGGATCCCTACAAAGGTGGGAGTGAGGCCTATGCTTTAGGGAGTTCCCATAAGAGGTGGAAACCATAAACTAAAGGAGGGAGTCTGTGGTTTATTCAGTTCAACCACTCCCAATGACTCATCCTCGAAGTTGTTGGAGTGGAATCTCTACCTATATTTTTAAAATAAATTCCATAAAAAGCTCGGTGTAGGTGGCTAACTGAGATAGAGTGCCAGCTGGTGCGGGGCCCAGTGTTAATCTTCCTCTTTGGTGCGAGGGCATAACTGACTATTCGCACCAAGGAAAAAATAATGGTTTTTTAGTCTCTACTAAGGGAATTGTCAACGGAAGGAATATTACTCTCATGTAAAGGGATACAATGATGGTATTTGCAAGGCATGACACTAATTATTGATCACGGAAATGACCCTCCAATGGGCGAGATGGGGATTTCGGGGACAATGAAAAAATGCTGTGTAACAGATGCCCCCTAAAGCATGAGGTCTAAGGGAGAGGGAGGGGAGAAATGCTTTATGAGAATGCATTCGAACCAAAAACCACTGTCGGAAAACCTGCAGTTACAAATACAACTGATATCTCTGATACATGAACATGTGGTATGGGCATAGTCATCCATAATAGAGTACATAAAAAATGAGATCTGAGGTATGGACGCAGCCATCCAGTAGTAAGGATCAACAAATAAACTCAAGTATGGTCACAACCATCCAATCAAAAGACTCATGCAATAAGTCATGATAATCCACAAAAAATACGCAGCCTAGATTTTATCAGACAAAACCTAGGGTCTTCCACTCCATCTCGACTCAAACAAGTATAGATTCAAACATGAAAATATATGAGCTGAAGTAGAACATGCAAGAAAATCACCTGAATACCAGCCAATGATGAAAGCTGTTAATAGGCACGAAAGAAACCACCAATAATGACAATGGATCTTAAGGTACAACTGGTACAATCCATGGAATGTGAACAGTGATCTGGCGTCGAACATCCGCAGAATCACTCGATCAAAGGCCAATGATGTGGACCTTGCGTCGAATGCAAAAAACCTACCATTAAGGCATGTAGGATCCAAGGTACCATAAGGGAGTCTCTAAATAAAATTCTTGGATAATGAGTTGAAGTTGATAGGAAGTGACCTGATCGAAGGTGGACCATAATGTTTCCTACATCATCGACATGAGACATAGTAACATGATGATAATGAATTAGGACCAACAGAGAATCAAAGGGAGGTTGAAAACTGCAGAGGTAAACTTCTCTTGAACATATCAGCGACACGACACTGGATTTGGCAGTATTTGACATCAAGGGATCTGAGGTCATGATGAAGTGGCAAAGAGAAAATGAGAGGTCAAAATAAATCACCCAAACCCATGGAGGAAAAAATGACAAAATGAGATGTCCCTAACCTGAAACGAATGCAGACAAGTGCCATGTTCAAGAGCGACATACTGCCAACATAACTAAAACTTGGTTCCATTTTCCCCCACCATTTTTGGTGAGTACCCCAATTATTTTTTAAAACAAGCTTGAAGGGGATAGCATATGCTTGTGCTGTAAGTTTGTCCTTCGCAAAAATCCAACCTAGTACATTTTACGAGCCCTAGGAAGGAGGAACTTGAATAACGTCATGGAGACGAAGTTTGATGTCATTAGGGTTTAACGAGTCTGACAAAGGGAGAACTCGACATCTTTTCATGTTTAGAGAGTTTGAAAAGCAGGCAAAAAATAAAACTCTAGCATGGTCATTTTCATAAATAGTCTTTCAGATCCGAAAAGGTAGAAAACAATATCTGAAAGAACCTCTTAGTCGCGATAGGCTAAGGTATTCCTTTTTCGTAAATAATCCATCCCAGCTCGAAAAAGGGGTAAACGTATATTGGGAAGATATCGCTTCACAGCCATTTAACGAGTTGAAAATGACTAGAATCTCGACAATAGTTTCAATTTTGGAGAGTCAGAAAAGAGCTAAAAGTTGATTCCTCCTAAAGGAATGAATGGTATTAAAGGTAGCAACTGGTTCCGGTGATGGTGGAACTGCTCAGAACATGACAAAAGTCAAGAGGCTAGCTAAAAAGACTACTCATTGCAGCGGTTCCTTAGGAATGGTTAAAACAATCAAGTGAAGGCATATCATCGGCCAAGGAGATGGTGACGATGGAATGAGAAAACCAACACTCATCTGGAAAAATAGGTTGATAAAAATGGAAATCATGAGAGGTAAAATAAGAATGGATTCATTTTTACGCAAGCTTGAAAACAAAGGTAAACTATGCTTGGGATTGGTTTCATTTTTACACAAGCTTGAAATGGAAACAAACTATGCTTGAAAATTGGTTTAATTTTTACACAAGCTTGAAACAAAGATAAACTATGCTTGAAAAACAGGGAAAAACAGGCATGCCCCCAGCATGGTGACTCAATTCAAGGTACATGCCCCCCAAGCTTCAGTCCATATGAAAGGTAGATGGAGTGAAGGTTCAAATTATGAGATCAAGGGAAATAATCGATTGGGATTTTACGAGATCTGATCATAGACTCGAATTGAACAGGAACATGTTTCATTGTTTTAACAAGGTTGTCACATTAAAAAAACTATCCTTATGACTTAATTCATTTTGTAACAAGGTTGACATAGAAGACAAAATATCCTCGGACGAGCTTGTTTCATTTTTTAAGGAGCTTGACACAAGAAAACGAACTGTGCTCCAAAGAGCTTGTTTTATTTTTTTAGGAGCTTGACACAAGAAAATGAACTCTACTCTGAAGACCTCATCATGTTGAATAAGAAGTCATGGCTTCCAAGGGGTTCTCATTTGATGGGAGAACAACATCTCGGAAATCAAGATCCAATGGCCCCAACACACGAGGCACAATGGCACTATCACTGAATGTGGGCACAGGACAGGTAGCCACATAATTAACCTGCAGCGGGGAAGATACAACCGGTGGATAAAGATCCAGAAGAGATGATGGCGAGCTAGCTACCACATCAGGACCAAAGAATGAAAGTTTATCAATGGTCATTATCTGACCTTTTTGTGGAAAACAGATCACACGAAAGAGGGAGGAGACAAGTGCACCCATGTAATAAGCATAGTCGCACCTCAAGAGTAAATTGAAATCCAAGGGATTTGGGACAACCATCACTTCTATATAGACAAATTTCCCTCCCAAAGTAATAGGCAACTTCGGAAGGATCCCTAACATTTGACTGGTTCTTCTGTTAAAAGCCAACATATTCTACGTAACAGGCACAAGCGGTGGAGAACCAAAAGCTTGCCAAGTAGTTAAAGACAAAATACTAACAGACGTACCTTCATCTATAATGGTGCCAGGTACAACCATATCAAAGGCCTGTACCGTGATCTCAAAAGGCACATAAGAAGGAAGGAAGTATCCCGCAAATCGAATCCAATCGAAGGAAGCGACCAAAATAATTGGAGGGGGTGCCATAGAAATGATATGGTCATCTCCTGGTGTTACCAAAGAAAGAGAAGCATCCTCCTTGACCTCCATCATGGGAGCAGGAGGAGCATCCTCCGGGACCTCCATCGTGGGAGCAGGAGTAGCTTCTTTAACCACATGGATAGGAGGATCTTTCTCCAAGTCCAAGGAATATGAAGAAACAAGAAGAACGTGGGGGGAAAGAGATCCACTCTCGATGGAAAAGACCTGATGAACCATGGGAGAGATCAGATCAAATGATTCCACAACCACTGGTTGGTTGAGAATGGATTCATGAATTTGAATTTTCGAGGAAATGGGATCGACCAAGGATGACCCTTGACCAAGCATTGAATCAACTAGAAGAGGACTCAAAGAAAGCTTCTTGCAACCAACCGGAAAGCAGGATGCAGAAGCAAAAGGGTTTTCCAACACTCTCATGGCTTCATCCATGTACAGAAAAAGGTGAATGGGATGATGCCCTTCACACAACTTACAGGGATTGGGAATATTAACCTATTTCTTATGAATATTATCATGGCTAGTCGAAGATGTGTCACCAACATGACTTCCAGAAGCCAAAGGTAGCGGTAGAAGACTACTGGACCATGCTTTGAGTACCTTAGGAATACCAGGGCAGTCTCGAAGAAGATGGTTACCTTTTCACAACATGCAAGGGAATTTGAATTTTCGTGGAAGGTTGGATGGTTTATCAATGGAAGGTGCCTGAGATGCGATAATTGTAGAGTTAGCATCTCTTTTAGCTGACTTATTCTTTTTCATCATCTTCTTCTTCTTCTTAGCCACCTGGTTACTAGAATTTAGACTTTCACTAGGTGAAGTAGAAGAGGAGGACGAAGAAACAGGCGAAGAAGGGGAGAGGTCCACCTTAGAATCAACATGATGTCGTTCAAGTGGAGGGGATGGTTGTACAGAGGGCGAAATACTTGAGACCATAAAGGTTGAGAATAACCAAATAGGAAAACCAACAGTTAACCCCGGAAGGGACAATGTTTCCATATAAGGAGCACCAACATTCCCAAAAGTAGGAAAAGGACCAGGATTCCCTTCAGAGGGGATTCCTTGGTTGGTAAACTCCAGAAACGTTGCCAATGGAAACAACCATAAAACAAAATGCTAAGGAAGATAACTTTAACCAGGAATATTTTATGGGCAGTTAAAATTTTAAGACATTGAAACAAAAATCTGTTGTTTCATATTTTAAGAGTCAAGAAATAGGCAAAAGGTGACTCTATCACTTTCAGTTTGAAATGAGCGTGAAAGGACAAGTGCTTGACGATCTCTTCTCTTTTTAAAGAGTCATCAAAAGATCAAAGTGATTACTCAGGTACTCTAAGAAAGAGGGTGTACCAGGTTTCTGTGAACTGCCATATACACCTTGGTGATCAAATGAAAGAGAAATGACCAAGGACTTAACGTACGTGCAGGTAGTATCCCCGAATGCTGTGTTCGGTGTATCATGGTTACAAGGCGACAGACTCAGATTCTTATGGATAAAATAATTGCAACCTAGAGGGGTCACCCTTTATATAATCGATGGTATGGGGAGCAGAAGTCCGTACTAGTGCTGTCTAAAGCCAGATGGCGAACAACAACTACTAGGTTTTAAGACGCCGAGACATGTCTCTAGCCTAGACCACTAAAAATGTTTTGTTAGGTTTCAATGGTTCCTTAGGTTAATTAAATGAATTTTAAAGTTGATCTTGTATTATGTTTCAGTTTTAAGGCCCTATCGAATTTGGATCTCAAATTTACTAACTGCAAGCTATATGCAAATGAACATCATTTCTGATTCAATGAATGTTAGTTATGAGAAGGATAGAGATCTTTCAAAAAAAAACAAACAATGACAGTATGCGAAGAAATCCACTAATGCATCTAATGCAATAAAATGAAAATGAAACTCTTTCTTAGACTATCAAACACTAGTTATGCAAAAGAATATTTCATTTTCGATGCAAATAAAGAATGAAAAATATGGCTTTTTTTTTAATTTTCAATGAAAATAAGTACATGATGCACTAATTACATGAAAAATTAAAACAAACACTAGCTTGAGTATTGTGTAAGAATCAAAATTGAATGACTCAATCAAATGCAAAACAAACATAAGAAAGAACTCAAACTAATGCTACAATCTTCCAAATCAAAAGAAAGTTTTCAAAATGACCCAAAACAAGCAATGTAATATATGCTTGGAGCAACAAGGAGAAGAATCAATTGAAAAACGAAATGATTCTTCAATCAAAGAAATCACTCAAAAAGATCAAGAAAAATAAGTGCAATCGACCCAAGAATGAGACTGACAATAATCAAAATGACTTGGTTTCCAAATAGAAGGCTCAGTGCACCAAGACACTTAGAAACCATAAGGATTCAATTTACACTGATAAGAAGATGGACAAATGACTGGGAAAAGCAAGTAAAAAACAGTCAAAACAGTCCCAAAGTTATAATTACACATAAAAAATAACCCAAAAGAAAGCACAATTGACCAAAAGACTCATTAAGGAGGTCAAACCAAATTGTACAGGATTCAGTGCGACTGTAAGCCTGTAATCCGCGCCAAATAGGGGTTGGCGCGACTGCAACAAAAGAAACCTATGCCAATTGGCGCAGCTGTTCAGACAAAAAGTGCACAAAGCAGGATAGCTATGGGAAAAAAGGAAAAACCAAAATTCAATGAGCAGAGGTTAATATTGATACTCCGAAGCTGAACAAATGATATAAACTAAGAAAGAAAACAAGAAAAATATAGATAAGCAAATCAATGACTGAAATTGACCCAACAAGATGAAACAAAAAACTCACACCGATTCCCTAGTGGAGTCGCCAATTTGCTAAGCGGATAAATCCTCTCCGCGGACAGAGACGATCCCTCTAGCCCTAGAGTGGGTCTAGCAACAAAGAGACGTGCTAAAGTGTTGATTCCTAATTACTGAATGAAAAGAGGACATGGTAGATCGACCTATCTAGAATCCAACACTGTCATCATGGCCATAGTGGTGGTGGCCTCTCGCTCCTGCCTTGGCAAGTCACAATCCTTCCACAGTCATGCTCAGGTACCTACACATAGAAAAACAAACAAGAATAGCATACGACATAATAATTTCATTCATAACTACTAACTAGTCAAAGAGGGCTAAGCATATTGCATTAAACATCTAACATAATACAAAATTGAAACCAAACAATAGTCATGTATATGTATTGATAGAAGGAAGAGTTACAACCAAGGATTTGACGTCGCAGTCTCCTCCAGTGGGGTTCAACTGAAGCGCGTCTCAGATGCTCGTCAGGGAATTCGGATGGGATGAAGGCATGGACTCAAGCTCTCTGAACGTAATTCTTTCTTATTATATCTCTTCAATAGTTCAGCTATAATATGTTCAATTATCCATGTTCAACTAGCTTATGCAAAGAGAGATAACTTCTTTTTTTAGAGGAAAAGGAGGAGGTTAGGATCCCTACAAAGGTGGGAGGGAGGCCTATCCTTTAGGGAGTTCCCATAAGAGGTAAAAACATAAAATAAAGGAGGGAGTCTGTGGTTTATTTAGTTCAACCACTCCCAATGACTCATCCTCGAAGTTGTTGGAGTGGAATATCTGCCTCTATTTTTAAAAAACATTCCATAAACAGCTCGGCGCGGGTGGCTAACTGAGAGAGAGCGCCAACTGGCACGAGGCCCAGTGTTAATCTTCCTCTTTGGCATGAGGGCATAACTGAATACTTGCGGCAAGGAAAAAACAAGGGTTTTTTAGTCTCTGTTAAGGAACTGTCAACATAAGGAATATTACTCTCATGTAAAGGGATACAATGATGGTCTTTGCAAGGTATGAAACTAATTATTGATCACGGAAATGACCCTCCAATGGGCAAGATGGGGATTGCAGGGACAATGACAAAATACTGTGTAACAACTACCAGAACCATCAAAGTAGGGTAGTTCTCTTACCTCTAAGGAGATACACTGGAAGCTCTTCATGATTCTAAGGCATCACAATGCAGATACATCATGTAATCGATTTTTCCAATTTTATATCTCCTCATCATAGTCAAAGAGGCATTCACTGTCCTTCTCCCAACAAATCACACCATCAGCTATAGTATTTATCCAATCCTCATCCCGAGCGGTTAATTTATAGATGTGATCCACATCCTCTTCTTCACGCACCAGTTCTGTATACCACTCTCCTTCCGCAAGGTCTAGTGGGACAATCACACTCATACCCTCATTCTTAAAGACCATGCTCCTTTTCTTTAGGTTGATAATGTCTTCCATGTCTATCGCCCAATCCAGTCCTAAGAGCATAGGATAAGGGTATGCATCTTCCAAAATTTGAATTACCTCAAAGTTTGTGCGTACCTTAACTCCTACGATATCTACCATAATCTTTGACATCCTCCCCAATGGTATGATCTTTTGTTGGTTAGCCATGCGTAGATGTATAGTAGACCATTCCAGCTTAGGCTCTCCCATTCGCTACCAAGTTTTGTTGGGTAGTACGTTCACATCTGACCTCAAATCCAAGATAACCTGATCCATTTCATAGTCACCAAAATGCGCTGTTAGTCGCATTTACTGCCCAGTGTGCTTCTTGTGCTTGTACAACTTGTGAACATCTCTAACCTCTATAGGAGGGTTAGTTTTTTCCGTGCAGTTGTCTATCAATATATAGATATTTTCTACCACCTTACGATTGCATAGTAACTTCATACATGCTTGTAGGAATGGCTTAACTTCGTCATCCTCTTTTAGGCTTGTGGGAGCCTTGGAGGTAGATGCCTCATCCTTGGCAAGGTCCTTGTGAGCTGCGATAAATGTTTCTTTCTCTTTCTGTAAGTCCAGGCCTTCCTATTTGATAGCAGCCTTCCAGATAAGGGGTTTAGCCACAACCTTCTCCTTAGCTCCTCCAGTAGCCATGCTGCTGCACCTTATGACATTAATACTTGGTCCTTCGTCACACGGTTCCACCTTAACCCTCTAAATATTATGCGTAGGTGTCTGCTGTTTTTCCTGCATTTTTGCTATCAGGACTCGACAGTGAGTTTCCCACCACCTCGCAGGGGTTGTGTGCATGGCTAGGTTAAGTGCCCATATCCTTCGCTCCCTTGGGACTTCAACTTCAAATATTCGCAAAAAATCCCTAATATTACAAGACCCATCAAAGTAGGGAAATTCTCTTACCTCTGAGGAGATACACTGGAAGCTCTTCGTGATTCTAAGGCATCGCAACGTAGATACATCATGTAACTGATTCTTCCAATTTTTTATCTCTCCATCAGAGTGAGAGAGGCAATCACTGTCCTTCTCCCAGCGAAGTACACCATCAACTATAGGATTTATCCAATCCTCGTCCCAAGCGGTTAATTTATAGATGTGATCCACATCCTCTTCTTTGTGCACCGGTTCGGTATACCGCTCTCCTTCCGCAGGGTCTGATGGGACTATCACCCTCGTACCCTCATTCTCAAATACCGTTCTACTTTTCTTTAGGTTGATAATGTCTCCCATGTCTATCACCCAGTCCAGTCCTAAGAGTGCAGGATAAGGGTCTGCATCTTCCATAATTTGAATTACCTCAAAGTTGGCGTGTACCTTAATCCTTGCGATATCTACCATAATATTTGCCAGCCTCTCCAATGGTATGATATTTTGTTGGTTAGCCATGCACAACTGTATAGTAGACCATTCCATCTTAGGCTCTCCCATCTGCTGCCAAGTTTTCTTGGGTAGTACGTTCACATGTGACCCCAAATCCAAGATAACCTGATCCATTTCATAGTCACCAATCTGCGCTGTTAGCCGCATTTCCTGCCCAGTGCGCTTCTTGTGCTTGTACAACTTGTGAACATCCTTAACCTATGTAGGAGGGTCAGTTATTTCCAAGCAGATGTCTATCAATGTCTTGATATTTTCTACCACATTCCGGTTGCGTAGCAGCTTCATCAATGCTTGTAGGAATGGCTTAACTTTGTCATCCGATCTTAGGCTTGTGGGAGCCTTGGAGGTAGATGCCTCATCCTTGGCAAAGTCCTTGCGAGCTGTGACAAATGTTTCTTTCTCTTTCTGTAGGTCCAGGCTTTCCTGTTTGATAACAGCCTTCCGGATAAGGGGTTCAGCCGCAGCCTTCTCCTCAGCTCCTCTAGTAGCCATGCCACTATGCGTTATGAAATTAATACTTGGTCCTTCGTCACACAGTTCCCCCTTAACCCTATACAAATTTTGCGTAGTTCTCTGCTGCTTATCCTGAATTTTTTCTATCATTACTCAATAGTCTTGAATCACATGGTCCAATTGTCGACAATACCGACAAGATTTTATATAATCCCTTGAAAAGTGCCCTATTTATCCACAGTTGTAATAGATTAGTTGCCGTCTTCCCCGACCTACACCTCCACCCCTTCCCCCTCCCCTGCCTCTTGCTGGGGAGCCTCCTCTACTTGAGGGAGATAGTGGTGAAGAAGGGCCAGCTTGGACCCTGTATAGGTTTCCTCGGTTTATCATTAAGTCATAGGTCCGAAAGTTATGTTCATCATGTCCCACGGATGAGCAGAATTGACACCATTGTTGCTTTAATTCTGGAACATACACACCAAGATGTGGGCAGTGGTTGGTATCATGTAGTCTAGCTATGCGATAGTTAGCGCACCATAATGTCAGACCACTTGGTCTCACAGCCTCCTTAGGACGCAACGGGTTGGGCCCCCAGCCTGCATGTAGTCTGCTAGTAGAGGACACTAATCCTCGGTGTGGCTAGATGCCCTTTATCTTACGCATCATATGTCTGGGCTAGCTTCCTTTCCTCACTCTTTCCGTAGATTCTGGAGTTTAAGGTGCATTACCTTTGGCTGTCCCTGGATCTGCTGCACCCTAAACTAGGCATTGTCTCTTAGCACAACTTTTAGTTTCAGTGCAATCTCCAAGGATTTGTCTTGTGTCTTAATCGCCTGTTGACCCATAGGTCCGCATAGGTGAGGTAACAGCATAACGATAAAACATTCCTTGTGCTGCCTATCATCATACTGAAATTATCCATCTTTGATAAGCTTCTTTAACCATTGATCAACTTCCCATACAGACTCAGTGGGTCCTTGTCTAAAGTCTTTTAGGTCAGTTACTAACTGCGATTAGGACTTAGGCTTCTGGAAATGTTGTTTTAAAGCTTTCTTAATCTCTTGAATATACGGGTTCGCATGCTGGCCTACGTACCCCATATACCAGTCCAAGGCCCTTCCTTCAAGGGCGAGGGATAGTTGCGTTCTCTTTACAACATCGGTAGCCACATTCTGCACTGTCGATACTGATTCTGCTACAAACCAAAATCGGTCCATATCTTCATCTCCTACACCCTTGAAGTTGGGTAGCTTCATGTGTGTGGCCATATCTTCTTCTGGTGGCAGCGGAGGTGTGGGTGAGTTTTTACCCTTATGCTGACATGAAGGTGGTGTAGCTAGAGGACTATTTCCTGCATGCAAATTCGACTCTCTTAATGGAATGTAGATGGATCTATCCCCTTATTTATTGGTTCGGTAGTACTTACCACTTCGTGTTGTAATTTCGCTCTGATCAGAGGTCATTCATTTAGTGTGGCTGCAAAAAACACCTTTTTCGCATAGTAATATTTTAATTAGCAATGGAAATGTTTGAAAGAACTTACTTCTGAAACCTTTGAAGAACCTCCGCTATGCCTCAGAATAGGATACAAACTGATCAACTACAAATTCCATTACAAATCCCCCTAACACACTATCCACCCAATGATCTACCGTGCGGGTGATCATGTTGTCAGCTTTTTCCAATTGTTGAATCAATTCCGGCGTCCACTGTGTAACCTAATCATCCTTCCAACATGTTTGAAATTCCACAAGCCTCGCTAACCACTCTTGAAGCTCGTGCATGAAAGTTACAAAGAAAATTTCATAAACTCCAGTGAATATTTACTTATTATTCCACTTCTTAGCCGTCAACTTATGCTATGATTCTCTTTTACAACAAATTCCTGAATCGGTCTTTCAAACCAGTCTTCGATTTCTAATTTCTCAGGTCTCCAACGGCCTCATGGCATTACCCGATCTCTCTCTCAAAATGCTTCAGGTCCCAGCAATAGAACCATTTGTTGGCTTGTGGGGTCCTAACCCAGGTTCAGATATTAAGGTTTGCCAACAAACCCTTATACTACTGGCCCTTTTGGAAATGACCTACTTGCGCAGGCCAAGGTCTCACCTAAAGTAATATAGGAGGGTGCTGGAACCAGGTTTATGCACCCTGAGAGAGAGAAGGTAATTTAAGGCATATCTGTGTTGCAACTTAGTAGGTTCGCATAGAATGAGTCTATTTGCAACTCTTTTAACACTATAATCAACACATAACCATATCAAAGCTATTATTACTAACATATCTAATCAATACCTTCGCATCCACATGCGCATTAGCGAATACCATCACAGAACATTATAACCACAGTTAATTTCAGATCATAGATACATTCAAATCTTAAGTAATTATCAAAAATTCACTTCAGCAGTAAACAAAATCAATCCAGATGACACAAAGGTACTTCAAATATATTTTGCATTCATTAGCATCAAAAATCCACTTACGAACCAAACACAACCCGCACACACAACCTAGCGAGGTCTGCACACAGCAGGACTGAGGATCTCTGTGCACAAAATCAGCAGTAGTACTTACCCAAAACAATCCAGACAGATCTTAACAATTCACACGTAGCATCAATATTATGACTCGCCTACCTACTAGACCCAAAATATCTATATATTTATAATATCGTAGCCTTCGCTGTCCTATGGTCCTGGTTTTCAGACCTTAGAGCTTCCCTTTAACCCATTAAAAAACATTAGGGGCTTTGACCCACCCCAAAACCCCTATGCAGGACCGACTATTACAAAATTATACAAAAACACAGGTTAAGGAACCCCGTTCCAGCATGGTAAAACTTCTTGAGGTAAAGGCCGTTGACGGGGTTGCTGAGGCATGCCCCGTCTGGTTCTGTCAAGATATATGCCCCTTGTTGGAGGAATTTTTTTATGATGTAGGGTGCTTTCCACAAGGTTTCGAACTTTCCTGGCCCTAGGGCTTCTTTTGCAACATCATAGTGGAGGACTAGTTCTCCCTTAGTGAATGAGTGAGGATTGATGTGGCAATTGAATGATGGTTTTACCCTTTTCTTATGGGCCTCATTGTGTTGTAGTGACTATCTTCGAATTTCTTCGACGAGCTCTAGTTGTACTAGGCATTGTTCTAGAGGCTGGGTATCATCAAGGAGTTCGATAGAGTCATGTAAATTCAGGATCTTGCGGAAATCAATGCAAAAGCGCAAGGTATCTTCATATTTTGCAATAGGAATAAGGTGGAAATATTGGGACTTGGGGGTGGCTGCAATCCTATTTCTTATATGTGATGAAACAAATTGTATGTGTTGTATCAGGTCGTTAGTGTTTGGTGGAGGAAGAATTTCTCTGGTGGGAGTTTGCATATGCACAAGGTTGGGTTCCCTGCTAGGATGGTTAATTTCTTGTGGGTGGAAATTGTGCGTGATACCAAGGAGCCTCAATGTTTCCATTAGCAGGCATGCCTCTGTTTCATTGTTCTGGCCAGTGCAAATGGTGCATGGCACCACTTTCGCAACTGAGTAGATTGTATGGGAATCAACACTACTCTTCGTCCTTGATGTGACCGCCTGGAAAGGATCTTTCGTAGAAGAGGTGGTCTTTTTCTTCCACTTCCGTGTTGTTGGCTTGGGTGTGACTAACTCTTTGGGGGAGTGTAGAGTTAATGCCACTCTTGCCACTCTTAGCTTGGGGAGATGCGCACATTTAATCGTATGGTGAAAGTGTGAACATATCCGGTAATAGGTACGCATAATCTTCTCTTGGTTAGAGAGAAGTATCTATGGAAGAGGAGAGACTGTGTGAAAACTACTTGCAAGGGGCTTTATTTCTTTGCACTGATTGATCGGTGGTCATTTAGGTCACATAGTCCACATGTTATCCTAGGTTTGGCCTGGGTCATGCTCGGTTGGTGTGTCGTCCTAGTTTTCCCATCACGCCTATGTGCCCCTGGGGTCGCTGGCCTAGGGGTGATGTACTCTCTATATTGTCTGAGCTCATTGTCTTGTTTCTTCTCTATTGTATAAATCATATCGATGAGGGGAAGGACCCGCAGGATATAAGTACAATGCTGTCCACAGTGATTGCCATGACATACTATGAAAAAAAGCCTAGATATGGGTGTCCCGTCATGCTCAGTTTGTGGTCTGTGTTAGTCATCAGTATTTTTCACTTGTTGGTGATGACTAGTTGTAACAACCAATTTTTCTAGCAGCTAATCTAAAAAATTGTCAAATTCGCCAACTGGAAATAACCTATAAACTTTCTTTTCCCTCTTACCTTTCAGTCTGCCCATGACGAGATGAAAGCTCATTATCAAATCCTATCAGGCCTCAGCCATACTAGTTTGCCCATCAGCTCCAAAGAAACAATCCATTTCTGTCCAAAGAAGTCTCCCCTAAGTCTGTCCAAAGCATTTCTCCCTTGGAAAAATATCCTAAAGCAAAATAACCTCCATCTGCTACAAACCAATCATAACAGACCTCCCATTCTGCAAATAAAGTTGGTTACAACCCTAGGTCGCGCCACTCATAAAAACTCAAGTCTCAAAAATACTTATACCATAGGTCAAACTGATTTTAGGTGGTTTTACAAAGTTTTCATGGATCTTTCAAGAATAGAAGCATACCAGCATTCCCAGAAGACAATATTTGTTTCCACATGAGAAGACAACTGCTTCTCATATGATCTTGAGCCTGGGATGCAACTACAGAGCAGAGAGTTTTTCATTAAGCTGTTGCGATCACATTCAAAGCCTGAAATGACAGTGAAAGGAAAAATAACACTATCAAAGGGCTGATGATATGACATGACTGAAAAACCTCCTTCATCCATCAACAGAGGGTTTGACGACTGAAGAAACTCCTTCATTTCACAAGCAGAGGGTTAAGAGCGCCTCCTTCATCTATAAGCAGAGGGCAAATGGAAAAAGACTAATTTTAAGCTTTTCACTAGTTGTAAGGGCAAACTTAGGTTACAGTGAGACAACAACTAAGGGTTTCTGAAGAAAAATAATGTCTAAGGCAGAGGCAAAGCAGTGGCACTTTTCAAATATTGTTTGCATAAGCTCCATTGTTATTTGAGTTACAATATAAAGCTAATGAGTTGATCATCAATGGAGAAACATTATTGAGCAGGTGGCCAAAGGAGTCCAACAATCTTAGTCTCTATCTAGCTCCTGCCATCATGAACGAAGAAAACCACTATCTGTATGATTATCAAACATTTTTTATTTTGGTTGAGACAGATGATAGGTTGGCTTACCTCCTATTAGAGTTTCTTTCAAAAGCAGTCTGAAGCCCACATAAAACAACCTTGCTGATGATTGAGAGATGGGTCATAACACAGGCTAAAGAATGATAATTATTTCTCAAAAGGTACTTTTATCCTTGTTCTTGAAGAATCTTCTTTTAATTAATCCTCATAGTAGACAAAGGCAGTTTGAGTTTGGTTTTTCCAAAAAGGCACTGAAAATAGATACACAAGGTCATAAAGGTGCTAGAAGAATTATGGTATGTATTTCAAGATCAGAAAAACACACCCAAAACAAATAGAGCATGACACTGTCACGAAGGAAGGCTTATTCTTTATGGAAATGTGTCAAAGGTGATAATGAAGCACAGGTGATTAAAACTGAGTTTCACCTCAAAATCAAAGAGAAAAATCATTTGGAGAATAAATCTACAGTTGTTCATGTGGCTCAGAATAGAATTTTCCTTCCACAGTGCAAATATCAAAAGGAAAACCAGTTTTCATTCCTTAATGAGAAGTAGTAAAAGTTTTAATTCCAAAATAGGTTGCTTTACTTCAAGAGTGGTCGAGCTTATAAAAGAAATGATCACTTGCCACTATGTATTTGTTTAAACAAAAGATAGTCTCATTTGTGTTTTGAAAAGGTATGAGAATCGTGTTTTGATTTTAACCCAAAGGCCTTCTCAAACTTTTTCGAAACCTTCATTAAACACTTCATAGGGTTTTTTAATTTTTTCAAATGCAAGGATAGATTGACCATTGCAAGCACTCTTAAATTTCTCCATACACAAGGCAACACCCCTCATGCTATTCACAAGACCAGAAAAGAAGTGTTTGAGCAAAAATCATAGGTTTTTCGGGCTTGAAGACCGCGCGGCGCGCCTGTGCAGTTGCGCGGCGCGTTCAGGCGCAATTTTATAAAGGGAATACAATGTGGCACGGCGCACCTGTATCGGTGCGGGATGCCTATAAGCACTGGTCCCGTCGGCCCGACAGTGACCCGACAACCTCCGTTTGCGCGGCGTTTTCCACTGCAAACGTGCCGTGCACACTTTGAATGGTCCAAACACCCTCAAACAAATCTGGAAGTTGCTCAAACTTGTCAACAAGGGATGCCATCAAATTTTCAAGGTATTCTATGAGCCTCCTTAGTATTGTCAAATTTCTAAAGGGTGAATAATGCTGCGTTTTTTCAAGACCGAATGATGGTAAAAAAATGAAGTTTCCGGTGTGAATTAAGGTGATGTGTTGAGTATGTTGAAGAAATCTTTTGTAGTGGGGGTTAGTCGATTAATTCACTAATTTCGAAGAACCTAGAGCTACCCTCAAGATAAGGCAAAAAACATAAACTCTGTCAGCTCTGTTGTAATGGTGAAAAGAAATATCAGGGCTGCCATCTTTGTCCATGAGACAGGCTTTAATGAGTAAAACTGTTAAATCAAGTTTGGGGGTGTTATGATCTAACTGTGGGTAGGAGATAGTGAACATAAGGAGCTGTGTGTTATGTTTGAGACTCATAATTACCATGGTTTTGTTTTCCCAAACCCTAACATAATGAAACTGGTGGATTTTTATAGCCATCAAAAGACCATATGAACTGCCCTCAGAACAATGTTTAAGGTTGGAGGCAGTGTTTGAAGGGAGACAAAACAGGGGTTTGAAAAGCAAAGCAGCGAGCCTAACTTCAGCAGTATGTGATCATTGTATAAGTGCCTTGCTGTTTCAAAAGTCATCTCTGTAGGGTAAAAATAGAAAAAACCAATGTTGCCTAATTTGTCCATAAAACAAACTTTAGTGTATGAAGCTGTAACTTGCCATTTGGAGGTATTGTCAAAGTCTATGTGAGGAATAGTGAATACAAGGGCAGTGTTTTGGTTAAGAGGAGTTTTTGCTGTTTGACTGCTACAGGGCTGTTTGTGCTCACACCAAAAAAAAAGGAGCTTGATGACTTTACCTAAACACAGTGACCCTTTGACTATGTGTATGCATTTTAGTTGACTGTGTGATTGTTATTGAATTTACTTGTTGATTGGCATAAAAAAGAAGAAGAGCAGCAAGGGTAGCATGATATTGATGAGCGAGGGCAGCCAAAAGATGATACACAACAGCCTCCTCAAGAAGAACAACACCCTCCTCAAGAAGAACAACAAACTCAAAAGGAAGAGGAACAAGGTGACAAAGGTAAAGGGGCCATGCCCTCTTCTCCTAAAAAGGCCAAGTCCCGGACAACAAAGAAGAAAGTTCCTAAGGTTGTCACTCCAAATGTGACAAGGGCCATCCGAAGTAAAGGAAAATTGCCAAAGAAGCCCATGATTGATTTGCCTAGGAGGAAGAGCACTAGAATAGCCACCCAAAGCAAAGGGAAGGGCAAGGTAGAAGGAAGTCATGAACAGGAGAGTGCATTTGACATCATCCAAGTCCAAAGAAATGATAGTGATAATGAGGCCCAGATTCTAGAAAACCTCTTAATCCATAGAGAAGGCCAAATTGATGCTTTTAAGGATGATCTTCATAGAGCAATGAATTTCAATCAATTTCTGAAAATGCAAAATAGGAAAATGAATGTCCATATGGCTGTTTATGAGACACGGGTGATTAATTACAAGAAGGAGGCCTCCAAAGCCCAAGCAAGGTTGGACGAACTCATGGGCAAGTTTGATGAAAGTGAAGGCGAAGATCAGCCTAGGCGAAATAGGCCTAGAACCATGGGGCTTAAAAAGGCCCTTGAGAAGCAAAAAGAAGAGGAAAATGCCCTTCTCCAATCTACCCTTCTCACTGCATTGTTTGAACAGGAGATAGAGAAAAATAAGGAGGCATGGCTTGAGAGAGTCAATGACCACTTGGAAAGAAATTTGGAGAAGGAAAACAGGGATTTATACCTTCAAAAGAGAATGACGAGGCATTATAAAAAGTTAAATCAGTTTTCCCGGCACAAGTTGAAGGCTGCCCAAGAAAAGCTCAAGGAGGGTAAAGAGAAGCTCCCAACACAGAAAGTGAGGGAAGACATGTCAGGACTTTAGATTTTGGCCTCTGCTTCACAACATGTTGCTGAGAACCCTTGAGGGTCATGCTCACCAATTTTGGGCGTTTTTCGACATATTTTGGTTTTTTGGCATTTTTGGGTTTTTGGTCAAAACTCATAAGCTTCACCATTTCAGTTTGGGGGATCAAAAAAGGAGGAGAATGGTATCATTGGATGCCATAATTTTAGGAGCACACACTCAGCGATTTTCAGGACATTTGAAGATCATTTTCTCCCCTGAAATGGCGAAAAATGCCCGCTTTTTCTACACTCTGCCCGGTCTATCAGCGAACCTTATTTTCTGGTTTTTTACACACAATCCTATTTTTGGAAGACTTTCGGGCATTAGATTGGGAAAATTATAGTTGCCCCAGAAATTAGACACTCAGATCTTTCCAACGAGCTATCATGAGCCTCGTTTTGACATCGGGAAGGCTGCCAAAAGTTTCTGGCAAGTCAGGGGACCTTTTGCTGATGTAATTTTTGAGTATTTTTTTCAATTTATTTCCCTCTTTTAGCATTTTTTAGATATTTTATGAGATATTTTGTGCCTTGGGCTTTGCAAAGCCTCAAGGAAAAGTTTAGATATTTTGAATAGGCCAATGAGAGTGCAAATTGAACTAAGAGGTTTTCCTCACTTGAGCCTATATATTCCAAAGGCTTTCATTGTAAACAAGGCTGAACTTGATGATAGAAGCAATATATGGTCATATAAACTTTGGAAGAAATACTTGTCTCATGCTCTTGGATAGTCTCTTGGATGTTCTTGGATGATGAAAGAGGATTTTTGTTGGATTCCATGACTTGGTAGAATGGTATAGTGTCTCTTTCTTTGTTTTGTTTTCTAGTTTTCATTCATGAATCCATGTTTCTTGCTTGCTATAGATCAGTAGAGAACAAATTTGAGACATGCCCTTGGAGGCACCTCAAATTTCCTGTTTCTTCCATGTTTTTTTCTTCCTTAGTCACATTAAAGAATTCTTGATTTCTCTTAAATAACTTAAGGATATTGTTGCTTATTTCATTCATGGTTTTATGCATGCTAATTATGATTTACGGTACGCCCTGCTTACTCATGGCTAGCCATAGCTCCATCCATGAAATTTCTCTTTGACTGATTAGATTGTCATTTGTTGAACCAAGGAGGTCTTGTTTCGATGTTGCCCTTTTCCTAAGACTATGCAATCTTGTTTTCAAAGTGCCCAATAACTTAAAGTACTGTGTTTAGGCATTCCGGCATAGTGATTTGAGTTGTTTGTCTCTCTTAAGTGTATTTCCCTAAAGTCTGATAGTCATTTCCAAAATTTAGAGAGTTATATATCTCTATGCATGGCTTGAATGTTTATTTCTATTTATTGATTAGCTTATAGTTACATTTCTCATGATTAATGGTTTTCCCTACCATGTTTATGTCAGCTATTATACTAGTTATGCTTGAAATCCTTTGTTGTTCCCAAACTTGATGTCCATTTTATTCCATTTTTCCCAAAGATCCTTTCTACCTCGAATAAAATCGGCCCTTCAACAACCTTGTATCACCATCTGATAGCTTTCTTGACCTTTTCGACCCCATAGCCCAGTTTATCTGACATATTTTTACCTATCTTATATATTTGATCAGTTTCATCCCTCACAACCTAAAAAAACAAAACCAAAAACCTACTTCATAACTAGCCTAAAATCAGAACACAATAAGCAAACACACAGATATCCCTTACGCATATAGAGAGAGCCCTCTTTGAGTCCAGGAAGGCTAGGTAATTGGGCTCCAAAGATTGGTTTGATGTTACACTATCATTTGGCTTGCCAATCAACCAAATCACGGGACCCTAACATAATGGCAATCATGGTGGGACTCTGAGTGATAAACAAACTTAGTTTCCCTAAAACCTTTAGAGACCTTTGAAAATACTATCTTGTTGACTTATCCCACTGCTCACTAACATAATGGCGATCATGGTGGGACCCTGAGTGATAAACAACTTATTTTCCCTAAAATCTTTAGAGACCTTTGAGAATACTATCTGGCTAACTTATCCCACCGCTCACTAACATAATGGCGATCACGGCGGGACTTTGAGTCAAAACATCCTAGGTATCCCTTAGGAACTCTCAAAATCTCAGTCAAACTTAGAAGAGTAGAATCTGGTTGTCTCACCATCCTAGCAAAATGATGACTCAGCTGTAGGATACTCTTACAAACCTTAGGAATACATACAAAACTCAGAAAAACCCCAAAAAACTCCCTTAGATTGGTTTTTGTCAATATTGGTGGTGGACCATACACATATACCTCAAAAAAATTAAAAATCCACCTGGCGACTCCACTAGCCTCCAGTAGGCCTTACTACTTTACTAAACTCTAGGCTACTATCCGATTGAGCCACCTCATCGCCACACTAACATAATGGCAATCACGGTGGGACTTTGAGTCAAAACATCCTAGGTATCCCTTAGGAACTCTGAAAACCTCAATCAAACTTAGAAGAGTAGAATATAGCTTTTTCACCATCTTAGCAAAATGATGATTCAGTTGTAGGAAACTCTTCCAAACCTCACAGGCAAGCAGTCCATAGAATCATTTAGAGTAACCTATTTTTGTTATCACCACCCTAGAAAAGTGAAGAAATAGGTTTAGAATACTTTAATAAACCACAGGCTGCACATAAAGAACTCAGAAAAAGCCCAAAAAACTCCCTTAGATTGTTTTTTCCTAGTTACTGGTGGTGGACCATAGCTACATCTTTACAAAAGAAACCAAGTTCCACCTGGTGACTCCACTAGCCTCCAGTAGGCCTATTACTCCACTATTCCTTATAAAATCTTCTGGGAATGCATTAAGCAATCCCAGTCATGCTGATGGTGGACAACGGAGTTCAAATCCTCCACCTGGCAACTCCACAACCTTCATTAGACCAAAAGACTCCACTGGTAGAGAACCTTAGATTGGTTGAAGAGACACAATGATCCTTTCTAATTAACAAAAATGGATCCAAGGACACAAAGGAGATGTTAGCGCTCAAATCTACCTGGCTGAAATAAGGTAAAACTCAAGGCTACATCAAACCACGCTCAACCTCGTAGCTAGCCCTACGAGGACAGGAGAGGGCTCTCTCCGGGTCTATCTCGGCAAATGTTTTCAGAGGAGCTGAGATGACTTATGATGAACAATGAATACTGATTTTAGGCTAGTAAAGAGATAGGAATGTTTGATTTTTATTTTTGGGTTTTCGTTGGAGAAATGGGAAAAACAAATTTTGGGTCCGGGGATAAGGTCAGACCTTTGCAGATTTCGAGTTGGGGTGAGGTAGGTGAATGTCTTGATGCTTTTGATTGGATATACGAAAAGATCAGACCGACGAGGAGCTGAAGAGGGCGAAGAAGAACTTGGATTCTCTTCAAACAGTCGAAAACATATAGAACTAACTGAATTCAAAGGCAGAGCACGGTAAACGATGGATTCAACCTCATCTACTCATTCAATTTAGTTCAGAAGCATATGAAAGGAATGGCATACATTAAACATGAAGAACTTATAGTAAACAGAGAGAAAACACCATCAAGAACAAAACACCACAAGGATCCCAACAAGTGCCGCAAAACCTCTGATCTTTCCTTAGCCAAAATATGAAAAAATATGTACAATGGTACCAAAAGTCTCCCAAGAGTCCAACCTCTCCAACCTCTGAAAATGATTGAGAAATTACATCATATAGATCATCCTAACCCCTTCCCACACCTCTAGGGGTCGAATTCCTCCTTCAGGGGTCAGTTTCAACCAAATTCTAATCATGGAACTACAATCTAGGCAGCTAACAACTTGCCTCTAAAAGAGTGGGAACTGATCCATTTACATGATTTTTACTTTTTTGAGAGTGAATCTTCTAGAATAGATAAAAATAAGCCAAAGTTACATGCCAAACATAAATTTACATCATGAAAACCAAAAAATTTCATCCACAAGCAAAACTGGTCCAAACTGGCCGAAAATCTGAGCTGGAAGTTGAAAATTCAGCCAAAAATTTAAGTGGGTCGCATGCCTGAGCCAAGTGGGTCGCATGACTTTCAGCCCGATTTTGAAGTACTTCCCGGCATCCAAATTGAGCTCATGATAGCTCTTTGGAACGCCCTGGATGTTGGCTATCCAACCCAAGTGAAATTTCCCAATTTGGAGCTCATTTGACCCTCCAAAACTTCTTTGTCCCAGAAGTACTTCCTGCTGGTGCAAAAGGTGGCAGCAAGGTGGTTTTTATGGTGTTTTTAGCTTTTTGACCATCCAAAATCTGACGAAATGCTTCGGCAATGCCTGAGGATGCATAACTTATCATAAAAAATCCAAAAATGCAAATATTTCCTTCAGAAAGTGTCCCAAAAAAAAGTGAGCATATGAGTGCGAGACCCACTTAACTGAAAAACCTGTTTTTTAGACCAAAAATTTCAAAATGACAAAATTTTCTCCGAATTTGCTCAAATTCGGAGCGAAGATCCTCCATCATGTATCTTGCCCAGCCAACGAAGCATCGGCCAAAATCCGGAGGGGATCAGGCCTTTTCCGCCATTTTAGTGCTTCGCTCAACCTCCTCTTCAGAATCTTCATTCTCGCTTTGCAGACATGCATGCGAGCCCAATAATGTCCTTTCATGTGACGAAGCATGTCCTTCTCTCTATTTGCTTTTGCCAGCAACTTCTCCAGATGGATGTTCACATGTGTGAGTACAGAATCTCGATCAATTGGTGTCATGTCGCCGGGTCTTTTCCGGGCCAACTGTCGATCCTCACGGATTCGACGCAACTCATAAAGTGTGTGCTAATCCTCAAGCTGTTTATTGCGCTGCTCCAGATATTTTATCACCCACTGAGCCTTCTGCAATTGATATTTTAGCATGTCATTCTCGGCCCTTTGCTCCTGGATGATCTCCCTCAGTTTCGAGCTAGGAGAGCTCGCATCAACATCAATGATTGTGAAATCTGTGTCCCGGCCTCCTGATGGGCCCTCATCATGCATGGGCTTCTTGCCCCTGTCCTGTATCTGTACCTGTGCTGAAGAAGAAGGTGAGACCCCTTCCACATCATGTGGAGATAATACTCGCTCTGCTGATGAAGTCGGCAAGACCCCTTCCACCTCACGTGGAGATAATACTCGCCGTGTAGCTGCAAATAAGGCCCTGTGGCCTCGCTGATATGTCAGAACCAATGGAGCGCTGATGTGCTCAACCTCAGGAATGTCTGGCTGGTGTGAAGGCTCTCCCGCATCATGAACTACCCCGGGAGGCGGCTGTGACGCTGTGAAAAAGTCACGGGAGATGAAATCCTCCCAAGTGATGCCCTGCTGTGCCAACTGATGTAACACTATGATCTTCATCAAAGCGTAATGATATATGCTCCTATGCTGCTGTGCTAGGCTCTTCTTTTGTACAAAAATCACCATCCTTTCTATGTTGCGATATATGAAGTACGGAATGTTCATCATACGTACCCTTGTGAAGTGCATCAACAAACGAACATGGTACGCAAAGAGACGCGCGTATCTGCCCTCACAACTGAAATACTGAATGATGAGTTTCATCAGCGGTGCAAACTCATCCCTCAAGAATTTGAAAGGAAAAACTCTGCCCAAGTGCCTCATATACCCAGGTTTAATGTATGGCTCATAGTGGAATTTCTCTAAATGCTGACGTTTGTTCCATTCCTCTCCCATGTTTGGTATGCCAGTGGCTTGAGCAATAGTCAAGGGTGACAGAATGAAATCAACCCCGGCAAGATTTACGCGGCCATCACGTAAATGTAGAACAAACAGACGAGCTAGTTCACGATGAAGCTGGGTTTGTGAAATCATCTCACAAAATCGAAAACATGACAGATACCGAAAAACAATCCATTGCTAATGGACATGCCTGCAACTGAGCCAAAGAAGTAGGCTCCTCCCTGCGATGATCACCACCTTTGAAACCTCTGTAAGGCCTCCGTGACACATTACCCTCTGTCGTGGAATCACTGTCCGAGTCCCGCTCATAAACTGACTCTATCTCTGACATGGCTTTGAACAAGATATTTGCAATGTAGATATTGATATAGATGCAGTGAAGTCAGAGTTTCAATGCATTCTCAAAACCCAAATATATTGCATATGTACCAAAGCATCATAGGAAACACACAATGGTAATAGCTCTGTTTAGGTGGATTGGGATAAAAGAACAGTCTCTGTTTTGATTACAAGTGGATTTTGACAAATGAGTACCAAGTGGAAAATGTGGGGTGCAGCCTTTAAAATACTGGATAAAGTTTGTCAAAGGGAACAATGAGTATAAGACTGTGTTTGTCAATGGGAAGTGAGACAGAATGTGACAATGATCACAGTGAAACAAAAAGCCATAACAGTGGTAAAATAATGATGATGGCAACAGTGGTAGAATGAGTGTGAGGGCAGTGAGACTTTGACAATATATGCAGAGGTATATATATCAACCATACAAGGTGGGAAAACCTTCACAAAACCATCCATATGTATTTAAAACCCTAAGGAATAAATCTGCCATGAATAGGGTTTCACTTCTCCATTCAAATAAATCAATTTTCCCACTTCAAGACATCACAACCATATTTAAAATCTACTGAGCAATGATTTAAAACCTGTTTGGAAGCAGCTGGAATCGATTCAACACAAAACTGGGCGCAAATCACGAATTTTCTGGGCTCTGTTTTTAAGTGGGTCGCAACCACTCAAGTGGGTCGCAACCACCAAGTGGGTCGCAACCACTCAATTTTACACTGGCTGAAACGGTTAAGCGGGTCGCACCCCTCAAGTGGGTCACAACCACTCAAGTGGGTCTCGCGCCTTCCAAACCCTGTCCAGAACTCTGCTAAGCACGATTTCGGCCTCTAAAACACGATTTCTACTCCTGCCTTGGCGAAATTCTCGCAAATGATTATGTTTGTCATGTTCATATATGAAATAAATATCTCATCAAATCAGATTGCTTTTCAAATGTGTTAGATAACCCACTCTTATAATGTTTCTGCATTTTTACATTTGGCTATTTAATACAATATTTCTCTTTGGCTTTTCTGAGTTTTTGGACTGATAACTTTGCTGTCTTTTGCAGGGATGTGGCTCTTTAGTTTAGGAAAAGATCAGAGGCTTGTAGTGAAGCTTCTCATGATGAAATGGATATAATTATTACAAAAATGGAATTAAACAATTTCTAGTTCCAAAACAGAGTTTTGGAATAGAAATGTTTTCAAATGCTTATGATAATAAAAAAAATATGAAATCAAAACTTGCGAAACCAACCTCATGGCCTGCGGGCTTTATGAAACATATGCAAAAGACACGAAAACCCTAGACTCTAGGACTAAAGACCCTTTTTAACGAAACTGATATTTAATGACCATGAATGAAATGACGATGAACTTCAGTACTTTTTGAGAAATTTTTAAATAGCCCTGCAGGTACAAGCATGAGGAAAAAAAGGACAACCAGACCCCCTCGTCAGTCAGTGGCATGCTCCTAGCGAAATGCAACGAAGTGGAACAAGCGAGACACCTAAGAATGAATATGCAAAAGCGAAACGATCTCTGACGGAGGGCTGTAAGGACCGACTCTAACAGGAGATATGCTCCAATGAGCAAAGAACATATCCCTGGATTCCCACACAAAATGCCTAAAGACGTAGATTGGATAAAAAACCTACCTATCTTTCGAGATGAAAATGTTGACGACCCATTTTTACACCTCATAAATTTTCATATACATGTATGGAGGTTAAAGGTTGAATGTCATGAGGACTGCCTCATGAAAATGTTCATGGGTACATTAGATGGAAAGGCAAGAGAATGGTATGAAAGCCTAGAACCTGGCATCTTGTTTTCTTTGAGCGATTTCCACAAAGTATTTTGTAAACGCTATATAGGGAATTTTCCATCTCTATCATTGGCTGAAAATTGTTGCGATCAATCTGAAAACCTCATACAACACCTTGTAAGCATTGATGAAAACTTAGGAAATTGGCATCTTGAGGATTTTTTAGAGGAGATCCATAATTTTCTTACCCAAACTAACCATCAAGATGACCAAGAAGAGTTGATCCTAGATGAAATCCATCAAGAAATAAGAGAGGATCCACAAGAGCACTTTGAAAAGGTTGAAACAAATAACAATCCATCTGCCCTTCCTTGTAAAATACAAGAGGACATTCAGCCACAAGAGCAACTTCCACAAAAAATGGGAAGAAATTGTTGCCCAATCCAAAGAAAACAGAAAATACCTCCTCCTTTAACTGAAGAGGAAATAGATCAACTTATAAACATGAAGATAGCCTCTGAAACTTCATATAACCAAAACTTCTCTGATATTTCTCCTGTTAATCTTGCATATCATAAGTCAAAAAATAGATTTGTAAATCAATTTGAAGAGAAGTAATCTGATAGTCCAATATGCATGGCTGGTGACATTAATTATGTTAATAATTCTCCAAGGTTTGATCAATATGTTGATGATTATGATTTCCAAACAGAAGCTAACTTTGAAAAATACTCAGTTTTTTATTTTTGGGAGGAAGCTCAGTTTCATAAACTTGAGAAAAGTGAGCAGCCATTACAGGTCATCTATGACACTGATGAGGAGAGCCTTGAGAGTTTAGAAGTAAGTGAAGAGTCTCGGACTCTTCGTTCTAATTCACTTCAGTCCGTCAGAGATAACATTCACATAATTGGAAATCAACAGTTTTTCAGCTTTGATGATGAGGTTGAGGAGGATGATGAAATTATTGAGCATGTTGTAAATGAGAAGCCTTTGCCTGAAATGGTTGAGGAGATCATTTTGGACATGCAATATTCCTTAACTCCATATTTGCAGCCACCAAGTTCCATTGAGTTACAAATTGCAGATGAAGAAATAGAGGTTGATAAACACATGAGAGTTGTCGCACTATCCTTTCAAGATAATCTATTGTCAAAGTGTATCCCTGCTCATCAACCTGATGACCTTCACACAGTTTTCAGTCCACTTAATCAGAACACACCAGCTTGGAAAGAAATCTACACTACAATATATGATGAGGCTGACAGTTCAAGTGATCATAAGTAAGGGGAAGAGTTGCTTTACCAAGGAAGTCCCAAATATAGCCAAGTGGAAGAAAGAGTAGTCCTGAATGAAGCCTATATATCAAAACCTATAGATCAGGTATTATTCCAAGATCCATTTGTTGTTTTCCTTGAAAAATCTGAAGGAGTAGTGGGTTCTATCATAAAGAAGTTGCTACCAAGAATGAGAAAAAACTTACGCACTACTGTCCGAAAACAAGCCAAATGGGAGTGGCCTTTTCATTACTTCTGCATCATGAAAGAACTAAACCAAGATCAACTATGCAATCATCTACTTGACTGGCTATATTGGAAAGAAGAGTTCACTAAATGAATGTATGTTGTGTATAGTTTAGACTAGGATAGATAGACAACTGTGAAAAATAAGCTCAGCCTTGTGAGCATCTTTTCAGTTCTAGATTGTTTGAAGAAAAAGTGAAAAAGCAGAAAATACAAAAACAGGAAAAAATAGAAAAGAGGGTAGTTGAAAAATAGAAAAAGGCCCCATATTCCAAAAAATAGTCATTCAGAAAGCGCACAAGTCTAAATGCCGCTACTAGTACTCAAATGTCTTGTTCAGTTATCTAGCCTAATCATAGTTGAACATGTTTTAAATTTATTTGCTGATAAGTTAGTGAGTGAAAAAGATGGTCAACATTGTGTAAGCTTGACTTATCAAAGAGAGTAGATTAGGAAAAGATACTGGTTTCACACGCTCAAAACAGAACCAAAGAGGGAAGCGGGGATGAAAAACAAATTGTGCATCTTAGCCCCGTTTTTCCTAGTTTCCATTTTTTGTAAAATAATATTTGTGTGCAACTTGTCTTTCATGCCACAAGTACATGACAAATCAGACTGTCTAACCCTGATTTGATCATTTTAAATTTCATGTTTTAGATTAGAGAACAAAATCCTATCAAACAACTTAACCTTGACAGTTGATCTAACATAGGTAGAGTAATGAAGGAGTTCATCAGTTTAATCTGAACTCTCGACAGATATAAGTGTAGAATTAGATAGGTTCATTTTTCAAAAAAGAAAAAATATATATTGTCAAAAGGGTTGCTAGTCAAAATGCACCAAAAGGAAGAAAAAATGTTAGGAAAGATAGTGGGGTAGGTAGAAATATCATTGATGCTAATCATGCTGTCATTTTTCAGAAGTAGCATCAAGGAAGAATGAAAGTTGCGCTAGTGGGTAAGGCACTGGTCTTCATAATCCAAAGATCTGAAATTCTGGACACCTCCTCAAAAGGAGCTGCCCTCCACCAATGGAGCCACTGTTAGTCATCAGTATTTTTCACTTGTTGGTGATGACTAGTTGTAACAACCAAGTTTTCTAGCAGCTGATCTAAAAAATTGTCAAATTCGCCAGCTGGAAAACACCCATAAATTTTTTTTTCCCTCTTACCTTTCAGTCTGCCCATGACGAGATGAAACCTCATTATCAAATCCTATCTAGCCTCAACCATACTAGTTTTCCCATCAGCTCCAAAGAAACAATCCATTTCTATCCAAAGAAGTCTCCCCTAAGTTAGGAAGTGGCGCTTTAGGCATTTCTCCCTTGGAAAAATATCCTAAAGCCAAAGAACCTCCATCTGCTACAAACCAATCATAACAGACCTCCCATTCTGCAAATAAAGTTGGTTACAACCCTAGGTCGTGCCACTCATAAACCCTCAAGTCTCAGCAATACTTATACCATAGGTCAAACTGATTTTAGGTGGTTTTACAAAGTTTTCATGGATCTTTCAAGAACAGAAGCATACCAGCATTCCCAGAAGATAGTATTTGTTTCCACATGAGAAGACAACTGCTTCTCATATGATCTTGAGCCTGGGATGCAACTACAGAGCATAGAGTTTTTCATTAAGCTCTTGTGATCACATTCAAAGCCTGAAAGGACAGTGAAAGGAAAAATAATACTGTCAAAGGGCTGATGATATGACATGACTGAAAAACCTCCTTCATCCATCAGCAGAGGGTTTAAAGACTGAAGAACCTCCTTCATTTCACAAGCAGAGGGTTAAGAGTGCCTCCTTCATCTATAAGTAGAGGGAAAATGGAAAAAGACTATTTTTAAGCTTTTCACTAGCTGTAAGGGCAAACATAGGTTACAGTGAGACAACAACTAAGGGTTTCTAAAAAAAAATAATGTTTAAGGCAGAGGCAAAGTAGTGGCGCTTTTCAAAGATTGTTTGCATAAGCTCCATTGTTATTTGAGTTACAATATAAAGCTAATGAGTTGATCATCAATGGAGAAACATTATTGAGTAGGTGGCCAAAGGAGTCCAACAATCTTAGTCTCTATCTAGCTCCTGCCATCATGAACGAAGAAAACCACTATCAGTATGATTATCAATTTTTTTTTATTTTGGTTGAGACAGATGATAGGCTGGCTTACCTCCTATTATAGTTTCTTTCAAGAGCAGTCTGAAGCCCACATAAAATAACCTTGCTGATGATTGAGAGATGGGTCATAACACAGACCAAAGAATGATAATTATTTCTCAAAAGGTACTTTCCTCCCTGTTCCTGAAGAATCTTCTTTTAATTACTCCTCATAGTGGACAAAGGCAGTTTCAGTTTGGTTTTTCCAAAAAGGCACTGCAAATAGATACACAGGGTCATAAAGGTGCCGGAAGAATTATGGTATGTATTTCAAGATCAGAAAAACACACCCAAAACAAATAGAGCATGCCACTGTCACGAAGGAAGGCCTGTTCTTTATGGAAATGTGTCAAAGGTGATAATGAAGCCCAGGTGATTACAACTGAGTTTCACCTCAGAATCAAAGAGAAACATCATTTGGAGAATAAATCTACAGTTGTTCATGTGGCTCAGAATAGAATTTTCCTTCCATAGTGCAGATATCAAAAGGAAAACCAGTTTTCATTCCTTAATGAGAAGTAGTAAAAGTTTTAATTCCAAAAGAGGTTTCTTTACTTCAAGAGTGGTTGAGCTTATAAAGGAAATGATCACTTGCCACTATGTCTTTGTTTAAACAAAAGATAATCTCATTTGTGTTTTGAAAAGGTATGAGCTTCGTGTTTTGATTTTAACCCAAAGACCTTTTCAAACTTTTTCAAAACCTTCATTAAACATTTCATAGGGTTTTTTGATTTTTTCGAATGCAAGGATAGATTGACCGTTGCAAGCCCTCTTAAATTTCTCCATACACAAGGCAACACCCCTCATGCTGTACACAAGACTAGAAAAGACGTGTTTGAGCAAAAATCACAGGTTTTTCGGGCTTGAAGACCGCGTGGTGCGCCTGTGCAGTTGCGCGACGTGTTCAGGCGCAATTTTATAAAGGGAATACATTGTGGCGCGGCGCGCCTGTAGTGGCGTGCGGCGCGCCTGTAAGTGCTGGTCCCGTCGGCCGGACAGTGACCTGAAAGCCTCCGTTTGCGTGACATTTTCCATAGAAAATGTTCCGCACACACTTTGAATGGTCCAAACGCCCTCAAACAAATCTGGAAGTTGCTCAAACTTGTCAACAAGGGATGCCATCAAATTTTCAAGGTATTCTATGAGCCTCCTTAGTATTGTCAAATTTCTAAAGGGTGAATAATGCTGCGTTTTTTCAAGACCAAATGATGGTAAAAAAATGAAGTTTCCGGTGTGAATTAAGGTGATGTGTTGAGTATGTTGAAGAAATCTGTTGCAGTGGGGGTTAGTCGATTAATTCACTAATTTTGAAGAACCTAGAGCTACCCTCAAGATAAGGCAAAAAACATAAACTCTGTCAGCTCTGTTGTAATGGTGAAAAGAAATATCAGGGCTGCCATCTTTGTCCATGAGACAGGCTTTAATGAGTAAAACTGTTAAATCAAGTTTGGGGGTGTTCTGATCTAACTGTGGGTAGGAGATAGTGAACATAAGGAGCTGTGTGTTATGTTTGAGACTCAGAATTACCATGGTTTTGTTTGCCCAAACCCTGACATAGTGAAACTGGTGGATTTTTATTGCTATCAAAAGACCATACGAACTTCCCTCAGAACAATGTTTAAAGTTGGAGGCAGTGTTTGAAGGGAGAAAAAACAGGGGTTTGAAAAGCAAAGCAGTGAGCCTAACTTCAGCAGTATGTGATCATTGTATAAGTGCCTTGTTGTTTCAAAAGTCATCTCTGTAGGGTAAAAACAGAAAAAACCACTGCTGCCTAATTTGTCCATAAAACAAACTTTAGTGTATGAAGCTATAACTTTCCATTTGGAGGTATTGTCAAACTCTGTGTGAGGAATAGTGAATACAAGGGCAGTGTTTTGGTTAAGAGGAGTTTCTGCTGTTTGACTGCTATAGGTTTGTTTGTGCTCACACCAAAAAACAAGGAGCTTGATGACTTTACCTAAACACAGTGACCCTTTGGCTGTGTGTATGCATTTTAGTTGAATGTGTGATTGTTATTGAATTTACTTGTTGACTGGCATACAAAATAAGAAGAGCAGCAAGGGGAGCATGATATTGATGAGCGAGGGTAGCCAGAAGATGATACACAATAGCCTCCTCAAGAAGAACAACAGCCTCCTCAAGAAGAACAACAAACTCAAAAGGAAGAGGAACAAGGTGACAAAGGTAAAGGGGCCATGCCCTCTTCTCCTAAAAAGGCCAAGCCCCGGACAACAAAGAAGAAAGTGCCTAAGGTTGTCACCCAAATGTGACAAGGGCCCTTCGAAGTAAAGGAAAATTGCCAAAGAAGCCCATGATTGATTTTCCGAGGAGGAAGAGCACTAGAATAGCCACCCAAAGCAAAGGGAAGGGCAAGGTAGAAGGAAGTCATGAACATGAGAGTGCATTCGACATCATCCAAGTCCAAAGCGATGATAGTGATAATGAGGCCCGGATTCTAGAAAACCTCTTAATCCATAGAGAAGGCCAAATTGATGCTTTGAAGGATGATATTCATAGAGCAAGGAATTTCAATCAATTTATGCAAATCTAAAATAGGCAAATGAATGTCCATATGGTTGTTTATGAGACACATGCGATTAAGTACAAGAAGGAGGCCTCCAAAGCCCAAGAAAGGTTGGAAGAAATCATGGGAAAGTTTGATGAAAGTGAAGGCGAAGATCAGCCTAGGTGAAAGAGGCCTAGAACCATGGGGCTTAAAAAGGCCCTTGAGAAGCAAAAAGAAGAGGAAAATGCCCTTCTCCAATCTACCCCTCTCACTGCATTGTTTGAACAGGAGATAGAGAAAAATAAGGAGGCATGGCTTGAGAGATTCAATGACCACTTGGAAAGGAAATTGGAGAAGGAAAACAGGGATTTAGACCTTCAAAGGAGAATGACGAGGCATTATAAAAAGTTAAATCAGTTTGCCCAACGCAAGTTGAAGGCTGCTCAAGAAAAGCTCAAGGAGGCTAAAGAGAAGCGCCCGACACAAAAAGTGAGGAAAGACATATCAGGACTTCATATTTTGGCCTCTTCTTCACAACATGTTGCTGAGAACCCTTGAGGGTCATGCTCACCAATTTTGGGCGTTTTTCGACATATTTTGGTTTTTTGGCATTTTTGGGTTTTTGGTCAAAAATCATAAGCTTCGCCATTTCAGTTTGGGGGATAAAAAAAGGAGGAGAATGGTATTATTGGATGCTATAATTTTAGGAGCACACACTCAACGATTTTAAGGACATTTGAAGATCATTTGCTCCCCCGAAATGGCAAAAAATGCCCGCTTTTTCTACACTCTGCCTGGTCTATCAGCAAACCTTATTTTCTAGTTTTTTACACACAAGCTTGATTTTGGAGGACTTCTAGGCATCAGATTGGAAAAATTCTAGTTTCTGTAGAAATTAGACACTCAGAGCTTTCCAACGTGCTATCATGAGCCTCGTTTCGACATCAGGAAGGCTGCCAAAAGTTGTCGGCAAGTCAGGGGACCTTTTGCTGATGTAATTTTTGAGTATTTTTGTAAAAATTGAACCTTTAAAAACTGCTTTTTCCTCATGTGCGTTTAGCTATTTTTGCACATGAGAAGTTATGAAAATTCAATTTATTTCCATCTTTTAGCATTTTTTAGATATTTTATGAGATATTTTGTGCCTTGGGCTTTGCAAAGCCTCAAGGACAAGATTAGATATTTTGGATAGGCCAATGAGAGTGCAAATTGAACTAAGAGGTTTTCCTCACTTGAGCCTATATATTCCAAAGGCTTTCATTGTAAACAAGACTGAACTTGATGATAGAAACAATATATGGTCATATAAACTTTGGAAGAAATACTTGTCTCATGCTCTTAGATAGTCTCTTGGATGTTCTTGGATGATGAAAGAGGATTTTGTTGGATTCCATGACTTGGTGGAATGGTATAGTGTCTCTTTATTTGTTTTGTTTTCTAGTTTTCATTCATAAATCCATGTTTCTTGCTTGCTATAGATCAGTAGAGAAAAAATTTGAGACATACCCTTGGAGGCACCTCAAATTTCCTGTTTCTTCATAGGTTCCATGTTTTTTTCTTCCTTAGTCACATTAAAGAATTCTTGATTGCTCTTTAATAACTTCAGGATATTGTTGCTTATTTCATTCATGGTTTTATGCATGCTAAGTATGATTTACGGTACACCCTACTTACTCATGGCTAGCCATAGCTCCATCCATGAAATTTATCTTTGACTGATTAGATTGTCATTTGTTGAACCAAGGAGGTCTTGCTCTGATCTTGCCCTTTGCCTAAGACTATGCAATCTTGTTTTCAAAGTGCCCAATAACTTGAAGTACTGTGTTTAGGTGTTTCGGCATAGTGATTTGAGTTGTTTGTCTCTATTAAGTGTATTTCCCTAAATTCTGATAGTCATTTCCCAAAGTTAGAGAGTTATATATCTCTATGCATGGCTTGAATGTTTATTTCTATGTATTGAGTAGCTTATAGTTACATTTCTCATGATTAATGGTTTTCCCTACCATGTTTATGTCAGCTATTAAACTAGTTATGCTTGAAATCCTTTGTTGTTCCCAAACTTGATGTCCATTTTATTCCATTTTTCCCAAATATCGTTTCTACCTCGAATCAAATCGGCCCTTCAACAACCTTGTATCACCATCTGATAGCTTTCTTGACCTTTTCGACCCCATAGCCCAGTTGATCTGAAATATTTTTACCTATATTATACCTTTGATCAGTTTCATCCCTCACAACCTAAAAGACCAAAACCAAAAACCTCCTTCATAACTAGCCTAAAATCAGAACACAATAAGCAAACACATAGATATCCCTTACGCATATAGAGAGAGTCCTCTCTGAGTCCAGGAAGGCTAGGTCCTTGGGCTCCAAAGATTGGTTTGATGTTACACTGTCATTTGGCTTGCCAATCAACCAAATCACGGGACCCTAACAGTCTGGAGGGGTACCATCATCGTAACACTGCTAAATAAGGGCAAATGGCGACCACATGATTGGGAATTTTCGTAACTCACATGTTGGTCTTCTCTGTAGAGAGTGGTTGGGGTTCCCTTATTGGTCACTTTTCAACTAAAAAGAATAGGATGGATCTTCTCGTCACATATTCTTGGTTTTTCGAGCTGTTGATGGATTCTAAGTCAATGTCATCTTCTTGGGAGAGGAAAACTATCGTTGAGCGCAAAATAACGAGGGCAAATTAGAATCGGGGAATATAGTGACAATTTTCTAGAAAGTGATTGTCAGCGCATAAAGGACATGTGAATTGTGTTGCCTGCAATCCAACATAGTAAACCCGTTCTATAGGATACTATCTGTGGATGAGTTCCAGGGATGCGCACTCTTCGAGGAAGTGAACATGTTCATCGCACAACGTGCAGCGTATAACGGGAGGGGGCATGACTGGGAGTCTTTTTGGTGACTGTCGTTTCTTCTGTAGGTACAGGATGACGAGGTTCATCTCTAGCAGACTGGGTGGAGGGATCCTCTTGATAAGATTTCTCAATGGCATGTAAGGCATCCCTATATTGTGGGATCTCTCAGCAATGATGGGTATAGTGCCCATAATTGCTGCAGATAGCGCATGTGTGATTGGTATGCAATTCTTTGCCTTTACCTTTGGTGGTAGGTTCCTTTTTAAGGGAACGCGACGTCGCGATGTCTGCCTCAGAACTGAGGAGTGGTTTTAACTCGTCCAATTTTTGGCAGATATGGGTAGGGTGGCCTATTACGTCGCATATGGTGCAAAATGGTGATTCTCAATGTATGGAAGGAGTTTCCAGCTTCTTTCCTCTCTTCTCGGTTTTCTTAGCCATAATCATCGGTTTTGCAATGGGAATTTCCTTTGCAGGGATGTTTTCGACCATTTCTTGAATGGGTGGGGCCTCCTTGGGATTGAGGGGCTTTAACCCAGTGGCAATGATGTGTGTGGCTCCTGTCCCCGTAGGGGGAATGAGATACCAAACTGGTATTTCAAATGATATTTTTGGTAAAATCACTATTGCCAAAACATGTTGGAAGACGAAACCAACTGGGGGGTAGAGGAAAGGGGTTTGGGAAGCGGCGTAGGCTAGAGAGGCTGCTATGGTCGAGGACTCGGTGTGATTACTGCTTGCGTCTATGTCTTGAATAACTTCAATGCTTGATGTGGACATCATGCACACCGAAGCCCCTACTACATCAGGTGATGACTCAGGTATAATGGGGGGATCTCCTAGGAATGATCCTAGAATGGACGACGGTTTGAACTAGCCTGGGCCATATTCTTGGTACCATGAAAGCATATCCGATGATGTATCCATATAGGGTAGAATTACGTCAGTGTTTGTCCGGGGTCGTTTCTCGCTATGCGTCAATAGGTCGATGGTAATGATGCGGTCCTCATGGGGGAACATCATAATGTGGAAGACGAATGAGGCTATGGCTGACATGGCGTACATATAACTTCGACCAAGGAGTATATTATAGTCCAAGTGAGCATCCAAGACTTCAATGTCTATGTGGACCATCTTTCCAGCTAAGAAGACTGAGACGTTTTGGTAGAGACCGACGGGGGTTGAAGGATGACCATCATATTCTCTAAGCGTGATGACTGATGGTTTTAGTTCGGGAGACCCTAAATTCTGCCAAACATTTTTTGACATGATGCACGTGGAGGCAGCCTCATCAATGCCACATCAGTGAATGGTGATATTCTAGACCAACACTGGTATCTGAAAGGTGACCATCAAGGGAAGCCTAGGGGTGGCTTTGTTTAAGTCAAAAGCCATTAGGCGCGTATCGGCAGGGTCAATAGTGCCTAACGTAGAAAGAAAGGCTTTCCATTGTTTCAGGCATGACTGCAATACTTCCAAAGCTGACATATCAGCAGGAGATTGGGCTAAATCATCCATGATGCTATAATTATGGGCCACTTTGGAGTAGTTTCCTGGTTGCCTATTTGGTCCCTTGGCCATTTTTGGCAATGGTTCAATAGGCATCTTTGAAATGGTCAAAGGTGCAGTTGGTGCACTGGTACTAGCCCCTGAGGCATTGGTGTCTGGTGGGGTGTCGTAATTGCGATTCTGTGTTTGAAAAAACATCTCTTCACCAGTCATGTATATTTCGTGGCTATTTTTTTCCGAAGTCCTCAGGATTTTGTTGCTGAGTGCTAACTATCACTTGATGGGGGAAAGGTTCCTGCATCAAAATTGTTTGCTGGGAAGATCCTCTTTGTCCTCGGTTACTCTGCAGCTTCTTCAGCTTAGGGAGATCGAGATAGTGGTGAGTATAATGGATGTACTCACCATAGATTGAACAAGAGTGGTTTGTTCGAAGAGGTGGCCTTTTTCTCTACCGTTTGGCATTGCTTGGCTCTTGGTGTTGATTCTGGTTGGAGTTGCCTCTAGCCTGAGATCATTGCGGGCATTGCTGGTTGTTGCCCCCCTATTCAGGATTCCATTTGGGATTTTTTTTTTCCTTTTTTCTTAACCATGTTAGGAGGTTAGTTCTCCTGATTATATGATAGGTGTGGTTGGTTTTGGGAAGGTTTCACAAAGTTCACTTGTGCATTGTTCTGCATAGGCGGTCTTGTGCTGGGGAATGAGCATAACGCGGTCCCTGGTTTGCACCTGGCTGTTGGGGGGGAGCTCTTCTGTTAGTATGTATATCTACGTACTGGGTCCCCTGAGCCAGAGGATAGGGTCCTCCATGGTGATACGACGATGCCCTATTGGTCAAATTTTGCTGAGGCATATGATGACTTTGAAAATCGAGTTGAGGTACGTTCTGGGTAGAATCATACATGTAATCGAGGTTTTGACTGCTGCTGCCTAGGTAATTTTGGGTCAATGACCCAATTAGACCGTCTATAGATTTTGGCGCACCTGGAAATTCTTCATAAGTTTGAAGGCACAGAGCGTTCGACAGGATATTGTAAATATATCATGACTGCGTATAAATCAGCTCGAGCTATTGGGCCTTGTTGATGGCATCCTCTTCGGATATTGGCCTTTGTTGCACCACATCCTTTTAAATCTCTGTGGTGAGAGATTTTAGGAATAGGACTAATAACACCCGTTTGTCAAGTTTGGCTTTACATAAACCACGACGCCGCCACCATTCATGGAGATGGTCCGAGATATGGATGACAGGGGTTTGTCTAAAGTGTGTCAGTAATTCCATTCCATAATCATGGTGGATGGGTAACTGAAAATATGTTAGGAGTGCAATGGAGAGGGCGCTAAAGGTTCCATGTGTAGCATAGGGCTGCTCCACATAGCATTTTATTGCTATTCCTGTCAGAGTGCGTTGAAATAGTCTCAATCGAATAGTGTCCTCAATGACACTGTTCGATGAGCACCATAGGTGGAAGGTCATGACATGATTACTTGGGTCTTCCGCTTGCTTTCCTTAGAAATTTGGAATATCCGAAGGGAGCTTCGTGGGCATGGGAAGCCATGTAGGGTTGTGTGTAATGGGGTCATTCATCAGCTTGGTTAAATCTGGTAGATTCAACGAAGCCAAAAAGGGTGATTGCGAGGTTGAAGCCATTGCAACTTGTGAAGTCACAAAGTTCTGGTTAGGAAGAGGGTTTTTCTATAACATACCCTGCTATGTATTCCCGAATGGGTAGCACTCCTATTCCCTCTAGGGGTTGTGGGAGGACTGGTATGCGGTGTGGCGTTGGGAGACTAACCAGGGTTACCAAATAAGGATGCCCCAATAAAGGACAAACCAATAATAATGGTAGGGTACCGTCTTTGAAACCTAAATGGCGAAAGACATGGAAACCCTCTTGGTAATGGGGGGAGGTCCAAAAGACGTCTATATCGAAGAGATCCCGTTGGGTCCGTTCTAGTGTCGACTAGGTTTGGCTTTGGAAAATTTTGAGAGGATTGAGATTATGATCAAAGAAAAATTCCGATCGCATACATAAAACAAAGCAAAAATAAAATAAATTTTCCCTTTAAATTAATCTTATGTGATTAGTCAATAAAAAATATGGTTTTTTTTTGTTTGCATATGATACTCAAATCCTAGAAGACCTAATCATCCTCACACACTCAAATGTAACTGAGAGAATATATCTTGCAGGTGCTGGCACTGTTAGCCGCCTATAAAATTTGTTATAGAAAAAGGTGGCTAAAATTTTTTGGAGCCTTCAAGGAACAAATTTTATTGCTAAAAATTGTTGGCTCTTGAAGAGTCTTGAAGGCCTCATGCCTCTGTCCAAATCTTCACAACTGTTCCCTTTTCTATACTCAGAAATTCTGCTGATTCCAGGAGAAAGATTGCTGCAAAACCATCATTCTTCCCCTTCCTCCACTCAAACTAACCTTCGTTTTGCTCCCCTTTTTCTCCACAAAACTCCTTTATTTTTCATGATTCCTATTCTTCCCTTCATGAAAATCATTTTTTACAAGGTTAAAAACTCACTTTTTAGCCTTACCGAAACCCCCAAATCCATTGAAAACTCTGAAGAATTTCATAAAAAACAAGTTTTTTATTACTATGGACTTAAGCCCCCTTGGGCTAAGTCCCAACCACTTCCCCACCATACACTTTGGGGCTGGAACCAAGCACTAACCATTTTCAACGCCTATCGCATCGCAAAAATCCAAGTGCGTAAGTCTGTTTTCCATGTTTAAAAAAAAAAAAAAAAGTTCTGATGCGATTAAGCCCATGTGCATACCCCCCCGATCGTATTATCGTTTCATGTAACCCATGGGTCCGCAATCAGGTGCTAAACCATCGAATAAACCATCTCCGATCAATGTTTTTCTTTGTAAAGTCACAAAACCCTTTTTTCCAAAGTTTTTTTCTAACGCGCCCATGCAATGATTTTCAAATAAAAAATGGTTAGATCAAAAAGACCCGAAGCACAATCGCATCGGAGAAATCTGCAATGGGTTGATTGTAAAGAACCGCATCAAAATTTCCGATGTGATTGGGTCATATATGTATAAAACCCACCCCCAAAGCCAAAAACTTCGTATAATATTAAACTTTGGGTTTTATAAAGTTTTAAAGGGTTTTTCGCCGGTTCGCTTTAAAAATAAATCCAGGTCGTTGATCGTAAGTCGATCAAATGGCCCGCGCTCAATCGCATCAGAGTTTTCCATCGCATACATTTTTTTTCTCCCTCCAATCGGCCAACCCTCCGATTCATTCTCCACCGTTGATCTGATCCTCAGATCAACGGCCCACGCTCAATCGCATCGCATTTTTTCATTGGGCGCGTTTGTTTGTTCGCCCCGATCGCAAATCTCCTGATTTAATATCCGCCGTCGATCTCTTTGGGTCTAGTCGCATCCGATGGCTCATATTTATCCAAAAAACCATTTGATCCTTAATTCATGTCTTCCTCCGATAAAGGTTTTTAACCTTATTTCTTAAATTTTTTCACCATTTCTTTGTAAAGTGACCCCTTTGCTTTATCTCCTCCCAATTAAAACCTGACCGTCGATCTCTATGGATCGATGGATCTAACTTATTACTTCCCTCTGCTCTCCTTTTAACCTTCTCTTGGCTAAATCTCCATCGTTGGATGCTGCCATCCAACGGCTACGCTCCTCCCCACGCCCTCTGAAGCAGTTTTTCCCCAAATACGCAGGATTTTATAATATTTTATGTATTTTGCAGGTGTTTGATGGGTTTTCCATTATATAAAGGCCGAAGGCCGGGAATGACGATTCCCGTGCCTTAAATTCATAAAATAGAACCATTCACGGGGCTCTACTCCACATTTCGTCAATACTTCATGGGAATTGATGCTTTGAAGAGCCCCGCGCAGCCTGCACATCAACAAGACACCGTGATTTTAAATCACAATTAAAAGAGTATCAGTGTTGAAGACAGAACGCAACAAAACAGAAGTTTGAAGACAGATCTACAGGGATTACGACTAAGATTGATTATAAAAGGCCTAATCCCCCACATTAAAAACACAGTTAAAAGAAAATCATAAGTGTTCAATAGACAAAAGGCCTCCACCGCCACATCTGAGGCGAATTGATTTCTCCCAGCTACCACAGTGCCACCTGTAGCTACAAGCATTCAACAGAGGCCGAAGTTATTGTTCGAAATCAGATATTCACCTCAACGCAGCTAGAGAGTTACTTCTACAAGGAACTTAATGCAAAAAATATCTGCAGAGTTACTCCAACATGACACAGAGCCTCAAAAGTCAATAAAAGCTCCCACCGAGCTTTAATCTTAATTGTAAAATAGGTAATACAGATAGATCAGCTATATACTTCTCCGTTGAGCACCTCAAAGGCCGAGAAGTCATCACCCCGTATTAATTTCCCTGGGAGATATTTTATCAGATCTCACCTCCTCATTCTTCTATAAATACTTCTGTAGAAGATGAGAAACTGTTGGTTGCAGAACTTTGAAATAAATTTGAGCTTAAACTTCTGATTGTAAATAGTGTTCACTGGCCCTTGAAGCTATGTTTGTGATTAGATTAGTTAGGCTGAAAAGTGAAGATGATTGCTGAACTGAAACATTGGACCTGTAGACCGTAACTGGTTTGACATCAATAACAAGTTGTTTCTTGGGATCCTGGTCTATATCACTGGTGAAGTGCCTTTTTCTTTGTTATTGTTTTTCCTTATATGTATGTCATATTTTTCACTATTCTATAATAAAGAAAAACATTTATAGAGTTAGGATTTACTGTTTACCAGTACCCTTCTCCAACTGATAAGCTTTATCTCAATGTTTTCCTTCAATTTTTTTATTTAAGAATGATTCAATATAGTTTAAGCAGTTAGGAATGTTGGCGTTCCCTCGTCCTACTGTTTGCTTTAAACATTATTCTTGAAAGTTATTTTCATCATTCGCTTATTAAAGTTAGACTAGAAAAGTGATGGTTTGCCCTGTTTCTAGTTTCTATTCTCCAAAGGCAGATTCTGAAGGTTTCCCTTAGTGTTGACTGAAAGCAGACTAGGTTTAAAAGTACCTTATCTGATCTTAGGTTACACTTTGTTTTCTCTTATGTGTTTTCATACTTTCTGAAGGTAATTATGTGGATTACTGGATTGTTTGTCAATTAAGCTGCTTTAATACAACTTTCCCAAGAAGTCTATGGTTAGCCCTGTTCTTGGTTGGTTTTAAACAGTTACTTCAGAGGCTTTTCTTGTTTGGACTGACTATAAATCCCTTGTGAAATTATTATCAGTTTCCACCCCTCCAACACTTTATTGTTTCCATTCCATCATTTTAATCTCAATAATATTGTGATATAGATGACTTTCCCCTTGGATCACTCTTGATGTTGTTGCTAGATTAAAGCCCTGATATGAATCTATAGCCCAGTGGACTAAAAACTAGCGTTATATCTATCTTTTAGCCAAAACTGTTTTATTTTCTTGCAACTTCTCACCTTTGAGACTTTTTACATTTTGAACTTTCCACCTCAAACAGTAATCATGCTCAACCATCCAAAAACAAAAAAAACCCCTTGCCTTCATAACTAGCCTAATATCATTACCCCAAAATTCAAAGAAAAATCCATCTTTGCACTTATTGGAGAGATCCCTCTCTGGATTCAGGAGGGCTAGATCCTATAATCCCAAAGTGGTTGAAATAAAGTTGTTTCTGTGATTGGACTTTGCCAATCTTGCTAATTACAGATTCCTAAAATTTCTGGCGGCACTGCTGGGGATCGAACCCAGAATCATTTTCACCTTAGGTTCCCATAAAAAAATCATAAAACTTTGTGAGTAAAAGTAGCCTTTTCAAGCACTACCAAGGAATGGTAATCATGATACAACTTGTTTGAATTAGTGACAAACTAGGTAAAACCTAGGATTCTCATAAGTCTTTATCTAACCTTGAAAATCAGCTGGCTTAGCCATAAGAGTGAATTGTCTTTGTCTCATAACCGTAGCTAAGTTTTGAAACAGAGCTAGGATATTCTTAGAAACCACAACTGAAAAATAACTCAGAAAACACCAAAAATATTTTAGATTGGTATTCAATGAACATGGTAGTGGACCATAAAACCTTTTACCTCTAAAGAGAGCTAAAAAATTCCACTTGGCGACTCCACGATCCTGAACAGACCTTATGACTCCACTGGGAAGAACCCTTATCATTGTAATATCATTCAACTCAGTTAGAGGACTGTAGGATTAAAATTTGTGTAAACAGACTAGTCAACCTCTTAAATACTGTCATATCTGGTTGAGCTTTTCTTGTTTAGTTGGGTCTAAAAACACAGCATAGTGGCTCCTAGAAAGATTCACACTAGAGCCCATCCTGACCCTCACCCACCTGAGATAGTTGATGACCCAGAAAGTATCCTTAGGAAGTCTCCTAAGATAAAATCGTCAACTGTTTTTAGATCACCCTTTCGAGCTAATTCAGTTCCCGAAAATCTTTCAGCTCTACACCAATCACAAGTTGACTTAGTAAATCTATTTAGAACTAGGTCATTTGATGATATAATTCAGATAGACTCTGATTCTTCACTTTCATCCCCGAAATCAAGTGAACATCCTGGTAGTAGAGAAACAACACCACCTGATTTACACTTCCTTCACAATTTAGGTGTCTCTTATCCAAGATTAGCTCAGAACTCTACTGTCATTCCATCCACATCCCTTCCTCCTTCATTCACTATCCAAACCAATCCACTTCAGCCCACTTTTTCTTTTGTTAATCCACCTCCACCACATATCATGGCAACATGGTATGCTCCCTTATTCCTTCCTGTACCTTTAGTCAATCTTACACAGGACTATCAATCCAAAATTCTGTTATATGATGCTAGTAATGCTACTACTGCATCACAACATGTGGATAAGATGAATGACTACTTTGACAGAAATGAAATTTATGATGATTCTGTCAAACTTAGACTATTTTCTCAAAGTCTGGGGGGAGAAGTAAGAAAATGGTTTAAAGGCTTAACCCCCCATAGTATCGATGATCTCCAAGCCTTCCATCAGACTTTCTTAAATAAATGGGAAGTGAAGAAAAATCCTCTCCAAGTCCTTTATGACTACAAGAACCTCCATAGAAACACTGGGGAAAGTGTGCAAGCTTATTGCACTAGATTTAACAGTGTGTACAATGCACTTTCCGCAGATCTAAAGCCTTCACAAGGCTCAGATTTAAATAATTTTCCTGAAGGGTTCGACCCCGATATGGCCTATCAGCTGAGAGAGAAAGAGATCCTGCAACTCTTGAAGAGATGCAAAGAGATGCTCTTGTTGTGGAAGTCAACTTGATGGAGAAGAGAGCAAGAATGAAAAATGAAAAGAGAGTATCTTTTAGAGAGGAATCCACACCTTCTACTTCCAGCTAAAAGATGGAGAAAATGATGGAGGAGATGATGAAAGATATGAGCATAATTAAGAGAGCACAATCAAGCCAAAAAAAAAATTCTCCTCAAAACAGAAACCAGAACCAGAATCAAAATTTTAGAAGGAACCAACCTCCAAATAGACCTAGGGAAGATGATCAACAGATCACTCCTCCCTTTCAACAAAACTATGTAAGTGAGATTGAGGAAACAGATGACATAACAGAGGAAGATGATATCAACATGCTAGGGGTAGATAATGATGACTTTGAGATTCATTATAACAGAAAACAGGGTATTTATACACCTTATGATGACAAAAGAGATGATGATGAAAATTATTATCAAGACATGGAAAATGTCATCATAGAGCCTCAAAGAGAATATGACCTTAGAATCAAAACCAGTCAAAAAACCCCCAACACCAAAACCTCTGAAAAATCTTCACAAAAAAGCACTGCAACCAAGTCTAAAATGGTCAAACAAAAGGAAAAAACAATGGCTGTAAATTCTGGTAATGGTAAAGAGAAAGGCACTCAAAACAATGAAAAACAGAGTGCAGACCTTAGTAGTACTAACACTTTAGCTAGTACTCATGTTAAAAAAATTTCGTCAAATGTAAATAGAACAAATCAGCAAGCTGATATTGCTAATAGAGTGACAACTAATAAGGTCGAGACCAGCACTTTAAAGAGTCAAATTCCTTTCAGCCTGGAGTAGGAAATTTCAAAGATCAAAATCTCTGTTCCTTCGACTGAGCTAGTTGCCTAGCATGTATATAGGACCCAAATTTTGAAGGCTTTAAAACTAGAGGAAAATGAGGATACAGTCAATCTTAATGATGACCAACTAGAGCTTATTTTTGGTCCAAAGATTGAAGGTATGTATCAAGAGGGACCTGTTCCTCCCTTTTATGTGAGTTTAAACGTTCATGACAAAATTTTGCACAACGCTATGCATGACTTGGGAGCTTCTCATAATTTAATGCCAAAAGCTGTAATGGAGAGCCTGGGTCTAGAAATCACCAGACCTTATAAAGATCTTTACTCCTTTGACTCAAGCAGGGTAAAATGTTTAGGATTAATCAAAGACCTCTGTGTTAACTTAGCCCAGATTCCAGCCAAATGTTTAGTCATGGATATTGTTGTGGCTGATGTTCCCCCCAAGTATGGAATGTTGTTATCAAGATCGTGGGGGGATAAGTTACAAGGGAATATGCAAATGGACATGACCTATGTGACTATCCTTGTTTTCAATCAGACTAGAAGACTGTACAGGGAATACCATATGCAATACACAGTTTGATCAGGAGCTCAAGTCCAAGCCATGGAAAAAGGCTAAAAAATGAAGTTTCTCAGAATTGATCCAAAATAGATTGACTGAAAATAGCTCATCAATACGATCCCAACGCCGTGAACGGCACTCAAATCCGACGCTGTATGAAGAAGATATTCAGCTTTGAAGTTCACCAGTTTCAATTAGAAATGGTCAAAATTTGACATTGGAAAAAATATATTTTTATTAAAAAAAGAATATTCCACAGAATATTCTGGGAATATTCTGTGGAATATTCTATAGAATATTCTGTGGAATATTCCAAGCGCAGCCAATTAAAGGGCGTCACGTGGCCAGCCCGGAGGCCGCCACGTGGCCCCAAGGTCAAATGGAGTGGCGTGTTAAAAAATTTGTTTTATGCACTCGACAGGATTTGAACATGGGTCGGTGGGATAATAGCGGATAGACTTTACCGTTGGCCCACATGTTCAGTTGTTGAAACATGGCGCATTTTTTGTGTTTAAAACTCACGGTTATAATGGGCGTGCAATCCGTTTGGGACGTGGTCCCGTGTTTATAGCGCCGGGGGCGGAGTTTTATTTAATTCGTGGTTGCAAACTTTATATAACTCCGAATTTAACTCTAAGTTATCCATTCGGTGCGGTCATATGCACCCTTACCACTAGCCCCCATGACTGGCGGACCCCCAATTTCAGCGGCTACTCCAGTTCTGTCGGTGTTATCTGGCAGTTAGCCAGATTTAGTGGAGTTTTGTTAGGCAAAACTAGCAGTTGGAGTAAAAGAGCCATAACTTTGGCTAGGAGAGGCCTTTTGATACGAATTTTTTTTTGATTTTGGGTGTAGACATCATTTTGGAGCTGTTGGAAGTGTTTTAAAAGCCATCAGGGTGCTATAATAGAGAATTTACCAGCGTTTTTGGTCGTGGAGCCACCAGGGCCTAAGGGAAGAAGAGCTGTTTTGGTCTACCTTCATCCATTGGAGGTGATTTTTTAGTCAGTTTATACTGATTTGAGTCTTTTGAATCTTATTTTGCAGTGTATTTTTCCCTTTGAGGCTTCTATATAGTTTTATTCACATTTTGAGCAATTTAATCAAATAGGACAAGCCCATTTTGGGAGGCTTGATCCAGCGGAGGTAGCCCAAGAGAGGGGTGAACCGCTTAAACAATTATTTGCTGTCATACTGTATAATTTTGCTGCATATTTTCAGATTCTGATCCTTTAAACAGTAAATCTTTATAAGCAAACTTTTCCCAAGCAAGTTTAAACAACAAACAAAATTTGTTAGTTCATCTTCAAATCACTACACTTCATTTGCAGAATATGTATACTTGCCTATTCATACATTAAAGTTGGATCAATGAATACTTTGCAGTTAAAACAAATACTTTCATTGATCAGATATTTGTGATTACTTTTTATTTATTTAGGCAGAGTCTGTAGAAGGGCCAGGTAGCCTCCGGATTCATCCTTTCTAGTAAAGGTGAAATATCCGGTGAATGCCCCTACAGTCAATCTCTGTATGAGAAATACTTTGTTCTCACAATTTCAGATCAGGTTGGTATCAGAGCTCTAGGTTTTGCTTAAGAGTTTGTGAAATTTTTGCAAGTAAATTGTGTTATTCTGCAAAATTTGATGCTTACTAGGCTGAAATTGCAAAGAGGGGAAGGCCAATTGGTTAGAGAACAGTTTAATCCTCAACCAAGGAGGGCTAGAGTGCCATTATATCCACCTTCCATTTCATCCTCAATAGCCTTAGAATCAACCACAAACATGTCATCTTCTTCTACAAGTGAAGTTTCCTCCTTCACGAGATTCTTCAATGATGACATAAAGAATGAGTTTTTTAAGGTGAAGGACATGGTGCAGATTCTCATTGAGGATCAAAGAGAAAGCGTTAAGCTTCATGCACAATTGCTAGCTATGCAGGAAGAGAAAGAAGCCATTCTTCAAAGACTGCATGATATGGAGTTGCAGCTTCTTCAAGCTCAAGAAGCTTTGTCCAAGAAAATTCTTGAGGAAAAGGATAATCGTTCCAACCTGTCTTCAATTTCCTCCATTGAAAAGTATGTAGGTTCTTTTGAAAAACATACAAGAGGTATTGGGTCCAAATTAATGTTGAAAATGGGCTATCAAGAAGGCAAAGATTTGGGCAAGCATGCACAAGGCATTGTTGAGCCTATTTGTGTTGTGGAGCATCCCAAGAATATGGGTCTTGGCTATGAGCAGCTTAATGGTGAAGCTTTGAGCACATGCATTCAAGAATGTGATGCAAATTTAAAGAGAACCTTTGTTCCAAGTTCTCAATTACATCAATGTCATGATAGCAATCTTCCTTGCCATTGTTTGAAGCCTTCATTGTAGCAAAAGAGGTATAATCATTCACATGATCAATTTGATTATGTTTCTGCAAAGAATGATCAATTTTCTTGTTCAAATGAAAGAAAATTTTGTTGCACATTTTATGGTGGAGTTAACCATGTTGCTTCAAGATGCTGGTTGAAAAAGAAAGCACACAGGAAGCAGAAAAGGCAAAGAGAACTTTCTCAGAAAGTGCTTAAGATTTGTCCAGTTTGTCAAAGGAAGGGACATGATGTCTCTCATTGTTGGACTTTGCATCCAACAAATCTTCCAAAGCGCATGCAGCTAAGGGACAAACAGTTTGGCGCAAGTGGATCTATGGAGTCCATTATCGATGTGGAAATGGAAGATTCACATGAAGAATTGCAGTTGCAACAAAAGACGCCATGGAGGTGGCTTGGTAGGAAGTGGATTAACTTCTTAATGCAGTAAGTCATACTCAGTTTGTACATGCAAATTTCAGATTGGTATGCATGTATTTTAGTTGAAAAGTTGATGCAAGATTGCATGTATAAAAAGTTTCAGTTGAAGGAATTTCTTTGTTGTTGCAAAATTCCGCCATGGAGGTGTAAAAGATGAGTATGATACTCACTTATGTTGCAGCAATATCTTTTGTTTCAGCTCTTGTTCACCCACATGTTTTTGGGATGATGTACTTGTTGGTATTTGAAAAGAAGAGTTGAAGTTGCACATGTACATAGAGGTTGTATGTGTAATTAGCGAACTGTATATAGTTCATTGTACATGATACATACACATATGTTTGTCAAGATGTATCTTGTTGTTTATCGACTTGTGTCAGTTGTGTGCACACTTGTTACAGAGTTTGTGTGTCATTTGTATAGCACATTTCATTGTCAACTTGTTGTTGATGTCGTATGTTGCACAAGATGCTTTTTGGTGTCGTTTGGTGCAAAGAACGAAGTGTCAGTGCAAAGCAGTGCAAGATTCCATGAGTTGGAAAGGCATGCAAGAAAAGAGGGAAATTTTTTTAGCAAGTGTCATTGCTGGTTTCAGTATGGCAGATTGGTATGGCAAGAAAACTTGGTCGGGATTCGGCACAAGTACATGGCTCATTCAGCAAAATTCGCCATGTGAACAGTTGGCAATTCAGGAAAATTTTTGAAGGCTGAAGAGAAGAGGATGTTTTTATTCTCTCATTTTCTGTACTACAGTTCAGCTCAGCATTTTAGTAAGCTTTTGGGGACCAAAAGCCTCTCATTTGGGAGGTGTGATCAGGAGCTCAAGTCCAAGCCATGGAAAAAGGCTAAAAAATGAAGTTTCTCAGAATTGATCCAAAATAGATCGAATAAAAATAGCTCATCAATACGATCCCAACGCCGTGAATGGCACTCAAATCCGACGCTGTATGAAGAAGATATTCAGCTTTGAAGTTCGCCAGTTTCAATTAAAAATGGTCAAAATTTGACTTTGGAAAAAATATATTTTTATTAAAAAAAGAATATTCCACAGAATATTTTGGGAATATTCTGTGGAATATTCCATAGAATATTCTACAGAATATTCCAAGCGCAGCCAATTAAAGGGCGCCACGTGGCCAGCCCGGAGGCCGCCACGTGGCCCCAAGGTCAAATGGAGTGGCGTGTTAAAAAATTTGTTTTATGCACTCGGCAGGATTTGAACATGGGTCGGTGGGATAATAGCGGATAGACTTTACCGTTGGCCCACATGTTCAGTTGTTGAAACATGGCGCGGTTTTTGTGTTTAAAACTCATGGTTATAATGGGCGCGCAATCCGTTTGGGACGTGGTCCCGTGTTTATAGCGCCGGGGGCGGAGTTTTATTTAATTCGTGGTTGCAAACTTTATATAACTCCGAATTTAACTCTAAGTTATCCATTCGGTGCAGTCATATGCACCCTTACCACTAGCCCCCATGACTGGCGGACCCCCAATTTCAGCGGCTACTCCAGTTCTGTCGGTGTTATCTGGCAGTTAGCCAAATTTAGTGGAGTTTTGTTAGGCAAAACTAGCAATTGGAGTAAAAGAGCCATAACTTTGGCTAGGAGAGGCCTTTTGATACGAATTGTTTTTTGATTTTGGGTGTAGACATCATTTTGGAGCTGTTGGGAGTGTTTTCAGAGCCATCAGGGCGCTATAATAGAGAATTTACCAGCGTTTTTGGTCGTGGAGCCACCAGGGCCTAAGGGAAGAAGAGCTGTTTTGGTCTACCTTCATCCATTGGAGGTGATTTTTTAGTCAGTTTATACTGATTTGAGCCTTCTGAATCTTATTTTGCAGTGTATTTTTCCCTTTGAGGCTTCTATACTGTTGTATTCACATTTTTAGCAATTTAATCAAAGAGGACAAGCCCATTTTGGGAGGCTTGATCCAGCGGAGGTAGCCCAAGAGAGGGGTGAACCGCTTAAAAAATTATTTGCTGTCATACTGTATAATTTTGCTGCATATTTTCAGATTCTACTCCTTTAAACAGTAAATATTTATAAGCAAACTTTTCCCAAGTAGGTTTAAACAACAAACAAAATTTTTTAGTTCATCTTCAAACCACTACACTTCATTTTCAGAATATGTATACTTGCCTATTCACACATTAAAGTTGGATCAATGAATACTTTGTAGTTAAAACAAATACTTTCATTGATCATATCTTTGTGATTAATTTCTATTTCTTTAGGCAGAGTCTGTAGAAGGGCCAGGTAGCCTCCGGATTCATCCTTTCTAGTAAAGGTGAAATATCCAGTGAATGCCCCTACAGTCAATCTCTGTATGAGAAATACTTTGTTCTCACAATTTCAGATCATAGTTACAATTCAAAACAGACCACAAAACTCCCCTTTATACTCTATAAACACAGGCCTTGATTCATTTATCCTTTTTAATGAAGAAACATTGGATGAACAAGTAACTTTAACAGAGTTAATGGCCGATAGAGAGGAGGAGGTAAATACCACAGAACTATCAAAACAATTTGTTGAACCTTTAAACAACAAAAAACCAAATATGGGTTTTGAACTACAAGTCGTGCATCCTTTGTTTTTAAACCTTGACACTCGAGAAAATGTTCCTCCACTTCACAAAAAACCTGAAGAGTCAAAACAAATTCAATTAAGTGCCGCTAATCATGAACAATTAGAAAGCACAGTAATTGAAGAGGTCGGTAACCAAACAGATGAAACCGAAAACAATCCTCTATGGAGTATGTATTTTGATGGATCTTGCACTAGGAACAATGCTGGTGCAGAGGTTTGGATTTGCAACACTGAAATCAACCACACAGAAAGTCTATCCTTTAGATTAAACTTCCAGTGTTCGAATAACATAGCTGAATATGAATCTCTTCTTTTAGGCTTACGATTTTTGAAGAAATCAGGAGCCAAGAGAATCAATGTGTATGGGGATTCAGAGTTATTCATTAGGCAAGTCAATGGGGAGTATAACAAAAATCATCCTAGACTTAGGGCCTACCGAAACGATGTCATGGACCGTTTAAAAACATTCGAGGAGTCCAAATTAATTTTTGTCCCAAGAAAAATAAATATTGCGGCTCACAATTTAGCCTTTGCAACTAGAACATGCTTAATGCCATATGATACCAAAGACTGCACAACTCAGATAAAATTTAGACCATCCATTCCTGATAACAAAAAATATTGGCAGGTGTTTGACGGAGACAGACAAATAGAAGACTTCATGTAGTTCAGAAATGAATTCAAACTACCAAGGTCGGATTCAGATTATGAAATCGATTGCCCTAGTGAAGAAAATTTTCTTGATGAAGAAGAAAGGTGTCCTAAACTTGCTAATATAAACCTGTTATCTAGAAAATTTGAAAACGAAATAGAAATGAATGCAAAGTTTGAAACAGAGGAGTTAGAAACCCTGCAGTCTAATGATGAAAGTTCGCCAAATGGTTTAGCACCTTTAGAGGAGTTGTTTGATTTTAACGATGTGGCCAAGAAGCCAAAACTGGAACCTGTAGAGACTGAAGTGGAGGATTGCAATATAGGCAGTGAGCTTAAACCGAAGATAATTAAACTGTATAAGAATTTACCAGCTCACATTAAACTCAAATACATAGAGCTGTTTAAAGAGTTTTTTGATGTTTTTGCGTGGAGTTACGAAGATCTTAAATCCTATGACACTGAAATAATACAACACAAAATCCCTCTTAAAGAAAACCAAAGACCATTCAAACAAAAACTGCACAGAATAAACCCTGTTCGGCTGCCTTTGGTTGAGAAGGAGATTAGAAAAATGTATGAGGCTGGTATTATTGTCCCTATTAGATATTTTGAGTGGGTGTCTAATCTGGTGTCAGTTAGGAAGAAAACTGGAGAAATCAGGATTTGTATAGACTTTAGAGACTTAAACAAAGCTTCATTAAAGGACAACTACCCTCTACCTAAGATGGATCGTATTTTACAAAGGGTGGTAGGGTCTAAAATAATTTCTTTGCTGGATGGCTATTCAGGGTACAACCAAATTTTAGTCCATCCTGATGATCAATTAAAGACAGTGTTTACTACACCTTGGGGCACTTTCATGTATGTGAAAATTCCCTTCGGTATAATTAATGCTGAAGAAAATTTTCAAAGAGCCATGGACATAGCATTCTCAGAAGAACTGGGCTACTTCATCATTATATACCTTGACGATGTCATTGTGTTTTCAAAAACAGATGAAGAGCACTTAGAACATTTAAGAAGATTTTTCGAGAAATGTAGAAAGTTTGGGATATATTTAAACCCTAAGAAGACACTATTCGGTCTCCAAGAAGGTAAAATTCTTGGGCACATTATTTCTGAAGAGCGTATTAAGATAGATCCAAAGAGGATTGAGGCCATATTGCAAATCTCTAATCATCGAAACATCAAAGAGTTGCAATCTTTCATTGGAAAGATTAACTTTTTGAGAAGGTTCATCCCCAACTTGGCTGAGCTCCTTAGAAATATCACAAACATGTTGAAGAAGGAGCAAGGGGTAACATGGACCTTGGAAGCAAAGAAGTCTTTTGAGCTGGTGAAACAAGCATTAACCAAAATGCCGGTTCTTACAAGTACTGATTTTTCAAAAGATTTTTATATTTTTTCATTTGCATCAGAACATACCATAGCTGCTGTCCTTTTACAGAAAAATCCACAAGGACAAGAGCAGCCTATTGCATTCTTTAGTAAGGCATTGAGGGATGCTCTTCTGAAGTATAACATTATGGAGAAGCAAGATTTTGCTTTGGTTAAGGCTTTGAAGGACTTCAGAGTGTACATCCTTCACTCACACATCATTGCCTTTGTCCCAAATTCAGTTGTTAAAGACATTCTAACACATGACCCAGATGGTAAGAGAGGTAAGTGGATTTCTGTTATCCTTGAATATTATTTGGAGATAAAACCCACTAAACTCATCAAAGGCCAAGGTCTAGCTAGATTAATGGCGGAATCCAATTTTGAAGTTCTTGATATTAATATTATTGATGCTTTGGATGAACAAGAAGGATTCTAAACTCCTATTGTTGAAGACCATTTTATGACTTCTACTTGGTATGCTGATATTACTTATGTTTTTCTTAATTTAAATACACCTCCTGGTTTGACAAAGACAAAGGCAAGATTCCTAAAGTTAAAAGCTGTAAACTATTGCATTATTGATAAATGTCTTTATTGGAAAAATTCAAGTGGTCTATTGCTTAAATGTTTGCCTGATTTGGATGCAGAGAAGGTTAAGCACGAGTTCCACGAAGGAGAATGTGGAGGTAATTTATACTGGAAGACAACAACCAACAAAATTTTGAGGGATGGTTTCTATTGGCCTACTCTTTTTTATGATATACACAAAATGATCATAGCCTGTCATAAATGTCAACTTTTTGAAGGCAAAAGAAAAATGCTACCCCTACCTCTGCATCCAATCACTGTTGAAACCCCTTTTCAACAGTGGGGACTTGAATTCATAGGAGAAATCCATCCACCATCTTCTGCCCAGCATAGATGGATTCTTACTGCCACAGAATACTTCACTAAATGGATAGAAGCCATTACTTGTAGGCAAGACAATGACTCTGTTATTATAAAATTCATTGAGACTAACATTCTCTCCAGATTTGGCTGTCCTACCAAGATCATCACTGATAACGCAATAGCATTTGGATCAAAGAGGATGGTTGAATTCTGTCACAGATATCAGATAACATTGGGGCATTCCACAGTCTATTACCCCCAAGGTAATGGACTTGCATAATCCTAAAACAAAAGTTTAGTGAACATAATCAAGAAACTGTTGGAGGATAACAAAAAGTCTTGGCACACAAAGCTTGTGCATGCACTTTGGGCTGACAGATTGACATTGAAGAAATCTATTGGCATGTCACCTTTTCAGCTTGTGTATGGTACTGATGAAATTTTTCCAAATAGCCTTGGTGTTCCAGTGATGAAGTTGATTCAAGAGTTTCAAAATGAATATAATGACATGATCAGAAGAATAAATCAGACCATTCGTCTTCAACAAACTAGAGAGGAAGTTTATAACAAAGCATTGCAAAAACAGAACAGCATCAAAAAGATTTTTGACATAAGAACAAAGGCCAGAAATTTCAAAATTGGGGACAAAGTTTTAAAGTGGGACTCAAGGAGGGAAGACAAGGGCAAGCATGGAAAATTTGAAAACTTATGGCTTGGCCCTTACTCTATCCATTCAACTGCTGGTAACAATGCCTTTTTCTTGCAGGAGTTGAGTGGAGCAGAATTGTTTGGGGGTCCTGTCAATGGCAGGATGCTTAAGCATTACTTCTCTTGATCCATGTTATGTTCCGAAAGCCTTTTTATCTTTTTTCCATTATAAATATCTCATCCACCATTGCATTCAAAGTTATAAAAATCAAAATTACAAAAACAATAAAAGAAAGAAAAGAGGGCGAATTGTGAAAGCAAGAAAGGTATAGCCCCATACCAAAAAAGAAATAAGTCTGAAAGTGTGCAAGCTCAAATTCTACTCCTAAAAACACACACTTCTAGTTAGCCAAACATACTAATCTTGACTAATTAGCTTTTAAATTTACTGCTGATAGGATAGTGAATTTGATTTTCCAAACTGTTTAATATTGGCTTATCAGTAGGTAGATTAGAAATGAAATTAAAGGTTCAAACATGCTCAAGATCTGAACCTGAGTTTCCAAAGAGACATGACTCAAATATGTTTTATTTCCTGAGTCAAAAAAGATTTAAATCTGGTTCTAATTAGCTCAAAATCTGAACCAGAGAGCAAGGAAGAAACAACTCGAATAAGAGTCAAAACAGAGCTGTAAAAGGATGAAGGAAGTGCTTTGAATTTTCAGATCTTAAGCCTTCCATTTTAGTTTTAAATTTTCTGCAAAATAAATGTCTATGTGCAGCTTGTATTTTATGCCATAGATCACAGCAAGTCGAACAACTTAATCTTGACTTGACTGTTTTTAAATTTATGTTATAGAATGTAGAGAATAAATCTTGTTGGACAATATAATCCCAACAGATGGTCGATTAGGCAGAGAATAATATGGGATCAACTGTTTAAACTGAGTCCATGGCAATATTGAAGTAGAAATAGATTAGATTTCCTGCTTTTAAAAGAATAAAATGTGGTGAAAAGTGTTTTCCAATCCAAGTGCACTCTAATGAAGAAAAAATGTTAGATCTATAGGATTGGGTAGGTAGAAATCTTGTTGATGAAAGATCCATTGTTTTTGTGGCTGCTAATATGTTTTCAGAGCAAGGTCATCCCAGCAAAGGAAGGGCATCCCAATGGATGAGGCACAGGTCAGCCTCCCAGAGAACACAATGGATGTGGCACAGGTCAGCCTCCCAGAGAATGCAAGTCTGAAGTTCTTGATGCCTTCAAGAAGGCACCATCCCCAAGTGGAGCCACTGTTAGCCACCTATAAAATTTGTTATAGCAAAAGGTGGCTAAAATTTTTTGGAGTCTTCAAGAGCCAACAATTTTTATGGCTAAAATTTTTTTGGGCCTTCAAGGAACAAATTTTATTGCTAAAATTTTTTGGCTCTTGAAGACTCTTGAAGGCCTCATGCCTCTGTCCAAATATTCACAACTGTTCCCTTTTCTATACTCAGAAATTATGCTGATTCCAAGAGAAAGACTGCTGCAAAACCATCATTCTTCCCCTTCCTCCACTCAAAATAACCTTCATTTTTCTCCCCTTTTTCTCCATAACACTCTATTTTTCATGATTCCTATTCTTCCCTTCATGAAAATCATTTTTTACAAGGTTAAAAACTCACTTTTTAGCCTTACCGAAACTCGCAAATCCATTGAAAACTCTGAAGAATTTCATAAAAAACAAGTTTTTTATTACTATGGACTTAAGCCCCCTTGGGCTAAGTCCCAACCACTTCCCCACCATACGCTTTGGGGCTAGAACCAAGCGCTGACCCTTTTCAGCGCCTATCGCATCGCAAAAATCCAAGTGCGTAAGTCTGTTTGCCATGTTTAAAAAAAAAAAAAAGTTCCGATGTGATTAAGCCCATGTGCATACCCCCTCGATCATATTATCATTTCATGTAACCCGTGGGCCCACAATCGAGTGCTAAACCGTCGAATAAACCATCTCCGATCAATTTTTTTCTTTGTAAAGTCACAAAACCCTTTTTTCCAAAGTTTTGGTCTAACGCGCCCATGCAATGATTTTCAAATAAAAAATGGTTAGATCAAAAAGACCCGAAGCGCAATCGCATCTAAGAAATCTACAATGGGTTGATTGTAAAGACCTGCATCAAAATTTCCGATGCAATTGGGTCATATATGTATAAAACCCGCCCCCTGTTGAAAATGCAACAAGATGATGGAGCTTAGTGAAAAGAAGTCGCCTTCACTAAGTGGGCCCGCAGGCTATTTTTGGTGCAAAGTCTGTTTTTAGACTATGTCTATTTTTAGACATATGGATCATGGTCTATGAGTTGCAGGATGCTATTTATGGATGATTGGTTGAGTTGGTAAAAATAGATGGACCTCTATTTTTAGACATTGGGTAGGAATCTATTTTTAGACTGCCAGGCTAAAAATAGAACAGTCGAATATTATTAACCCTTAATAATATTTGGACTATAAACATTATCTTATCCTCTTGGAGCACTTTAGTTTGATGCTTGGATGTGGCACATGCAGCTGAAAGAAGGAAATATGCTTTTCCTAAGGGTTAGTTGAGCTATTTCATGGTTGACTTCAGTTAGAACTCATGTGGCAGAGTTTGGTGGAGTTGATGAGACAGTTGGTGGAGTTGTGTTTGGTTTAACTTAGTTGAACTAGTTGTATTTAGTCTAACTAATAAATACACTAGTGATGAGTGGTGTGAATTAATTATTAATTAATTCACTAATTATTAGCTCATAAATCAACTAAAGAATACATCAGTTAACTCAGTGCATGGACAGTTCAGTGGAGACCAGTGTTAGAGGTGGGTGAAAGGGTGAGTGTGACTATCAGTTGTGACTATACTTGTGCATGAGATTTGCACACACATTGATGGAGATTTCCAATGAGGATTTCATAGTACAGGCTAGGGGATTCGAACTTGGATCTCATTCATTCTCATCTTGGATTGCGTAGTAGAGGCAGGCAGACTTGTGGAGGAGATTTGAACCTGTGACTTGTTCAGATCTGAGCTAGTTTGTGTGTAACTTTTGGAGATAGTACTAAGTACTTGTGAGGAGTATTGTACTATGATTGCTACATGTTATCTATCATTATAATATACAGATATTTGGGGGTTTTCAGCTATCAGCTTTCCCCATTACATACTGTGTTATATGTGTGCTTGATTATGTTTTAATGTGCGCATGCGACTGATTCTATTTCTGCAAATTGATGATAAATTGTAGAAGAGGTTATGTATTATGCATGAAGCTTAAATATTGTGTAATCAGGATAATCTCGGTGAATAATTCAGCTATTATTCAAATTTCTACATGGTATCAGAGCTAGAATTGATCATCGGATCTATTACAGTGATTACAATTTATTTCGGTAGAGAGAGTCTGTAAGCGGGCCAGGTAGCCTCTGGATCCATCCTTTATTTGAAAGGTGATATATCCAGTAAATTCCCCTACAGTCGATCTCTGTGCTAGAAATAATTTGTTCTCACAGATCAGAAGCGATTGAGTTTTGAGCTGGTGGAATTTGAATTTGCAGCAGAATTTGGAATTCGAATTTGCAGCAGTTTTTCTTGGTGTCGAAGTCAAAATGTGTTTCAACGGATTGTGACTGGAGTATGCCCTTGAGGGAAGCTCGAATTATGTTGCATGGAAGGACAGGATGGAGGCGGTATTAGATGATAACGGGCTGAAGGAGGTCATAGATGTTGAGGTCCCAAAGCCTACTGATGCTGCTCAAGTTGAGGCTTGGAAAAAGAAGATGGCAAAATGTCGAAGGATTCTGTTGGAGGGCATGAAGGATCACATTGTATCCAACCTGCATGGAAAAACTTCTCCATACTTGATGTGGAAAGCGTTGACCGATTTATTCCAAATCAAGAGCGACCAGAGGAAGTTGGCGCTCAAGGATAAACTCAGAAACATAAAAATGGAGAAAGGCGACAGTATACCCAAGTACCTCACGAAGTTCACCCAATGCAGGGATGAGCTGGGAAGTGTGGGGGTGACTGTAGATGAGGAGGAATTGGTGGACTTGGCTCTCCTTGGTCTTCCTAAGAGTTGGAATTCCTCTTAGGACTCTGTCAATGGTTGGGAGAAATTGCCAGGATGGGAGCAACTTTGGTTAGATCTCATGCAAGAGGAGATAAGGCGGAGTACCAGGGACGAACCTTCATCAAAGGCATCTGATGAAGAAAATTGCGCTTTGGCTGCCAAAGCAAAGAAGGGGAAGAGCAAGAAATCTTCTCATTCCGGTGCGAAAGGCAAGAAGCAGGACATGTCCAAGGTGAAGTGCTTTCACTGTCACCAGCATGGACATTATGCCACAAATTGTCCGCAGAAGAAGAAAAATAAGCATGCTGCTGGATCTGTAGTGGGAGAGGCCTTAACCTCGCAGTTTGAGCTGGATTTTTCACTGATCGCATGCTTGGTATCAAGTGTGATGGGATTAGTATGGTTCTTGGACAGTGGTGCATCTTTTCACATGACAGGAGATCGAGATTTGTTTTTAGATCTGGATGAGAAAGATATTGGAGTGCACATCGAGATGGGCGATGATGGTAGATACAGTGCGACCGGTATCGGTACCATTTCCTTTGAGAGGGAGTCTGGTAAACCCTTCGTATTGAAGGAAGTGATGCATGTTCCGGGATTGAAGAAGAATCTTATCTCTGTGGCGATGTTAGAAGACAAGGGGTATGATGTTGTATTCAGCGAGGGAAAAGCTTTCCTGCGCAGTAAGACAACTGGAGAAACCCGGAAGATAGGGGTTCGAGTCAAGAACCTTTATCAATTGCAAGTAGATGGCTGCGCAGCAATGGCATGCAAAGCAAAAGGAGTGGTGAGCCGGGATGATGGCGAGCTGTGGCACCGGAGATTGGGCCACCTTCACCATGGAGCTTTGAAGATACTGCAGTAGATTTATACTGGGCTTCCTAAGGGCACTCTTGCGCAGTCAGATTAGCGCAAGGGGTGTACCTTGGGAAAATTTGTGAAAGCCACCTTTCACGAGAAGGATAGTCATGCCACGACGATCCTTGAGAGAATTCACACAGATGTGTGTGGACCTTTCTCAGTAGCTTCGACAGCAAAGCACAGGTACTATGTGATATTTGTTGATGATTTTTCTCGGAAGTGCTGGATCTTCTTCATGCAGAAGAAGAGCGAGACATATTCAAATTTCTATGAGTTCAAGGCGCTGGTTGAGAAGGAATTGGGGAAGCATGTGAAGGCTCTTAGGAGCGAAAATGGTGGTGAATTCATCTCTGCTGAATTCAAGGAATTTTGTAGCACAGAAGGAATTCAGAGAGAGCTCATAGCACCTCATAACCCACAGCAGAACGGGGTTGCTGAGCGGAAGAACAGAATGATCGTGGGTGTTGCACGGGAGATGTTGCATGATCAGGGCCTACCCATTCACTTGTGGGTGAAGGCATGCAATACTGCATTATATGTGTAGAACCGTTGTCCTCACAAGATACTTGGCATGAGTACACTGGAGGAGGAATTTTCTGGCAAGAGGCCTGATATTTCCCATTTGAGGATTTTTGGTTCACCTGTCTACATGCATGTGACGAAGGATTCCAAGAAGAAGCTGGAGCCGACCGTAGAGGTTGGGATATTGGTGGGGTACACTGATATGCCCCACAACTATCGTGTGTATTTTCCAGACAGTCGCAAGACTGTTGTGCGACGGGATATCAAATTTCAGGAGGAGAAAGCCATGAAGTGTTCACTTGAGAGGGAGCCACAATTGCATGCAGATGAGGAGATATTAGTTCCTAAGGATGAGATTCAGGATGTGGATCAACCACAAGAGGAAGTTCATGGAGTGGAAGAGACCACTCATGCAGCGCCAACCATTAGAAGGAGGAAGCGCACTATAGAAGTTGAGCGACTGGCTTAAGATGTAGAGAAGGTTGTAGGACCACCTATAGCACAACGCAGACAGAGACAGTCACCGGACCGGTACACTGGATACATGGCTCTTGTGAGCAAATGTGTCGTGAAAGAGCCATCCAAATTCGAAATTTATGCATGGAGGACCCGCATGGGTAGATGCCTTGGTGGAAGGTACCAGATTCGGATTATCGAACGGTGCATGGGAGATTGTCCCAAGGCCGGAGGAAATCGATGGGTGGGTTCGAGATGGATCTACAAAGTGAACGGGCGGGCGCGGGAGTGTGGCGAAGTACAAGGCAAGATTTGTTGCCCGAGGCGTCTCGCAGATCGAGGGGATCGATTATGAGGAGACCTTTGCACCTGTCGCAAGGTACTCTTCCATACGGATGATCCTAGCTCTCTCAGCGCAGATGGGATGGCACATCCATCAGATGGATGTGAAGACTACATTCCTCAACGGAGTCATTGAGGAGGAGGTGTACATAGAGCAGCCTGAAGGTTTCGAGATCTTCAGCAGTGAGTCGCATGTTTGCCGACTCAAGAGAGCACTGTACGGGCTGAAGCAAGTACCTCGTGCTTGGTACACACGGATAGACAGTTATTTCACTGGACTTGGATTCTCCAAGAGTGAGGCGGATCCTAACCTGTACCAGATTGTGGTGGAGGGTAAGTTGCTGATCATTGTAATTTATGTAGATGATTTGATTTTGACGGGAGGTGAGCTGTTGATACTTTCATGCAAGGAGGATCTTGCTAGAGAGTTTGAGATGAAGGACTTGGGCCTCCTTCATTATTTCCTGGGATTGGAAATTTGGCAGCGCAGTGATGGACTGTTTGTTTCTCAAGGTAAGTATGCCCGGGAGATACTGGAGAGGTTCAACATGCATGGCTGCAAGCTTTTTGATACTCCTCTTCCTGGAGGTTGGAGGAAGGAGGATGCTACTTCGGCGGAGGTATTGGATGCCACTGTTTATCGACAGTTGGTGGGGTCGCTTATGTATCTGGTCAATACACGACCCGATATATGCTATGCTGTTAACCAGATTTCACAAGCTATGGTTAAGCCTACCAAGCTCTTCTGGAAGGCAGGAAAGCATGTATTGCGTTATCTTAGAGGCACATCGGGATATGGACTATGGTACAAACAAGAGGATGAGGTGAAGCTGTGTGGCTTCACAGATGCAAATTGGGCAGGGAGCCCAATGGACAGAAAGAGCACATCTGGAGGGATCTTCAGTATCGGGTCAACAACAATTTCTTGGTACCACAGGAAGCAGAGATCCGTGGCACTCAGTTCAGCAGAGGCTGAGTATATGGTAGCAAGCTTGGCTGCATGCGAGGCCATATGGATGAGGAAGATCCTGGTCGGGTTGTTCGGTTCATACTTGGAGCCTACTGTGATTTATTGTGATAACCAAAGTTGCATTAAACTCTCAGCTAATCCAGTATTTCATAATAGATCCAAACACATCGACATCAGGTACCATCATATCAGAGATTGTGTGCAGCGGAGAATCATGTTACTTTCATACATTCCCACGGAGGATCAGGATGCTGATATCTTGACGAAGGCGCTCACCAGGAGAAAATTCGAATACCACAGAGGCAGGATAGGGGTTGCAGATAATCCATATCTTGTTTAGAGGGAGTTTTGAAAATGCAACAAGATGATGGAGCTTAGTGAAAAGAAGTCGCCTTCACTAAGTGGGCCCGCAGGCTATTTTTGGCGCAAAGTCTATTTTTAGACTATGTCTATTTTTAGACATATGGATCATGGTCTATGAGTTGCAGGATGATATTTATGGATGATTGGTAGAGTTGGTAAAAATAGATGGACCTCTATTTTTAGACATTGGGCGGAATCTATTTTTAGACTGCCAGGCTAAAAATAGAACAGTCGAATATTATTAGCCCTTAATAATATTTGGACTATAAACATTATCTTATCCTCTTGGAGCACTTCAGTTTGATGCTTGGATGTGGCACATGCAGTTGACAGAAGGAAATACGCTTTTCCTAGGGGTTAGTTGAGCTATTGCATGGTTGACTTCAGTTAGAACTCATGTGGCAGAGTTTGGTGGAGTTGATGAGGCAGTTGGTGGAGTTGTGTTCGGTTTAACTTAGTTGAACTAGTTGTATTTAGTCTAACTGATAAATACACTAGTGATGAGTGGTGTGAATTAATTATTAATTAATTCACTAATTCTTAACTCATAAATCAACTAAATAATACATCAGTTAACTCAGTGCATGGACAGTTCAGTGGAGACTAGTGTTAGAGGTGGGTGAAAGGGTGAGTGTGACTATCAGTTGTGACTATACTTGTGCATGAGATTTGCACACACATTGATGGAGATTGCCAATGAGGATTGCACAGTACAGGCTAGGGGATTCGAACTTGGATCTCATTCATTCTCATCTTGTATTGTGCAGTAGAGGCAGGCAGACTTGTGGAGGATATTTGAACCTGTGACTTGTTCAGATCTGAGCTAGTTTGTGTGTAACTTTTGGAGATAGTACTGAGTACCTGTGAGGAGTATTGTACTATGATTGTTACATGTTCTCTATCATTATAATATACAGATAGTTGGGGGTTTTCAGCTATCAGCTTTCCCCATTACATACTGTGTTATATGTGTGCTTGATTATGTTTTAATGTGCGCATGCGACTGCTTCTATTTCCACAAATTGATGATCAATTGTAGAAGAGGTTATGTATTATGCATGAAGCTTAAATAGTGTATAATCAGGATAATCTCGGTGAATAATTCAGCTATTATTCAAATTTCTACACCCACAAAGCCAAAAAATTCATATAATATTAAACTTTGGGTTTTATAAAGTTTTAAAGGGTTTTTTGTCGGTTCGATTTAAAAAGAAATCCCCGCTGTTGATTGTAAGCCGATCAAACGACCCGCGCTCAATTGCATCGGATTTTTCCATCGCCTACATTTGTTTACTCCCTCTGATTGGCCAACCCTCCAATTCATTCTCCACCATTGATCTGATCCTCAGATCAACGGCCCATGCTCAAGCGCATCGCATTTTTTCATTGGGCGCATTTGTTTGTTTGTCCCGATCTCCGATCTCCTGATTTAATATCCGCTGTCGATCTCTTTGGGTCCAGTCGCATCTGACAGATCATATTTATCCCGAAACCCATTTGATCCTTAATTTATGTCTTCCTCCGATAAAGGTTTTTAACCTTATTTCTTAAAGTTTTTCGCCATTTCTTTGTAAAGTGACCCCTTCGCTTTATCTCCTCCCAATTAAAACCTGACCTTCGATCTCTGCGGATCGACGGATATAACTTATTACTTCCCTCTGCTCTCCTTTTAACCTTCTCTTGGCTAAATATCCATCATTAGATGCCACCATCCAATGGCTACACTCCTCCCCATGCCCTCTGAAGCAGTTTTTCCCCAAATACGCAGGATTTTATAATATTTTCTGTATTTTGCAGGTGTTTGATGGGTTTTACATTATATAAAGGCCAAAGGCCGGGAATGACGATTCCCGTGCCTTAAATTCATAAAAGAGAACCATTCACGAGGCTCTACTCCACGTTTCGTCAATACTGCATGGGCATTGATGCTTTGAAGAGCCATGCGCAGCCTGCACATCAACAAGACACTGTGATTTTAAATCACAATTAAAAGAGTATCAGTGTTGAAGACAGAATGCAGCAGAAAAAAAGTTTGAGGACAGATTTGCGGGGATTACGGCTAAGATTGATTATCAAAGGCCTAATCCCCCACATTAAAAACACAATTAAAATAAAATCATAAGTGTTCAACAGACAGAAGGCCTCCACCGCCACATCTGAGGCAAATTGATTCCTCCCAGCTACCACAGTGCCACCTGTAGCTACAAGAATTCAACAGAGGCTGAAGTTATTGTTTGAAATCAGATATTTGCCTCAACGCAGCCAAAGAGTTACTTCTGCAAGGAACTTAATGCAAAAAATATCTGCATAGTTACTCCAACATGACACAGAGCCTCAAAAGTCAATAAAATCTCCCACCAAGCTTTAATATTAATTATAAAACAGTTAATACAGACAGATCACCTATAAACTTCTCCATCGAGCCCCTTAAAGGCTGAGAAGTCATCACCCTATATTAATTTCCCTGGGAGATCTTGTATCAGATCTCACCTCCTCATTCTTCTATAAATACTTCTGTAGAAGATGAGAAACTGTTGGTTGCAGAACTTTGAAATACATTTGAGCTTAAAATTCTGATTGTAAATAGTGTTCACTGGCCCTTGAAGCTCTGTTTGTGATTAGATTAGTTAGGCTGAAAAGTGAAGATGATTGCTGAATTGAAAAGTTGGACCTATAGACCGTAACTAGTTTGACATCAATAACAAGCTGTTTCTTGGGATCCTGGTCTATATCACTGGTGAAGTGCCTCTTTCTTTGTTATTGTTTTTCCTTCTATGTATGTCATATTTTTCACTATTCTCTTATAAATAACAACATTTATAGAGTTAGGATTTACTGTTTACCAATACCCTTCTCTAATTGATAAGCTTTATCTCAATGTTTTCCTCCAATTTTTTTTATTTAAGAATGATTCAATACAGTTTAAGCAGTTAGGAATGTTGGCGTTCCCTTGTCCTACTGTTTGCTTTAAACATTATTCTTGAAAGTTATTTTCATCATTCTCTTATTAAAGTTAGACTAGAAAAGTGATGATTTGCCCTGTTTCTAGTTTTTATTCTCCAAAGGCAAATTCTGAAGGTTTCCCTTGGTGTTGACGGAAAGCATACCAGGTTTAAAAGTACCTTATCTGATCTTAGGTTACACTTTTTTTCTCTTATGTGTTTTCATACTTTCTGAAGGTAATTATGTGGATTACTGGATTGTTTGTCAATTAAGCTGCTTTAATACAAAATTTCCCAAGAAGTCTATGGTTAGCCCTGTTCTTGGTTGGTTTTAAACAGTTACTTAAGAGGCTTTTCTTGTTTGGACTGACTATAAATCCCTTGCGAAATTATTATCAGTTTCCACCCCTCCAACACTTTATTGTTTCAATTCCATCATTTTAATCTCAATAATATTGTGATATAGATGACTTGCCCCTTGGATCACTCTTGATTTTGTTTCTCAATTAAATCCCTGAAATGACTCCATAGCCCAATGGACTAAAAACCAGCGTTATATCTATCTTTTAGCCAAAACTATTTTATTTGCTTGTAACTTCTCACCTTTGAGACTTTTTGCATTTTGAACTTTCCACCTCAAACAGTATTCATGCTCAACCATCCAAAAACAAAAAAAACCCTTGGCCTTCATAACTAACCTAATATCATTACCCCAAACTTCAAAGACAAATCCATCTTTGCACTTATTGGAGAGATCCCTCTCCGGATTCAGGAGGGCTAGATCCTAGAATCCCAAAGTGGTTGAAATAATGTTGTTTCTATGATTGGACTTTTCCAATCTTCCTAATTATATATTCCTAACAGGCACAACGTCCCATAATAGCTGGCGATGACCCCAGTTAGCCAAAGAAAATCCACCAAGGTAAGGGTAGAGGGTCTAGTGCTTGCCTGGACCATCACCTATAGGGAAAGGATGCCCTAAGTTTTCCACTAAGTACCACCATACCATGTGAGTGTTTGAGTCATGGGCTTCTTGGTAAGTTATCTAACAGTACAGAGTATCAGTCGGGTCAGGTAGCCCTGACTTATAACACACACACGATGCCTAAGCCTAACCCCCTCTGAAACGGGTCTTTGCCGCACTCGGGTTTTCTTTTTTGTGGGCTGATAGGTGGATTTAAATCTCCCTAAAAAATCAAATTCTATGTTTCAAGATGAAGAATGATCAAGGCGGCTTACTATATGCCTACCCCCTTGATCCTAACTTAAAATATAAATTATTTTGTGGCCCCTTTGGGGAGAATTTAGTGAGCTTTGTTAAGTTAGTTTTAGGTGTATTTTCTTTGCTTAGTGTGTGGACGTGTGTGAGTAAAAATGGACAAGCACATAGTTTGAAATTGTGGATATGCGATGATCCTTTTCAAAATCCCCTATTAAAATATGTTTTGTTGTTCCTTGCTCAAAAGAAAAACATGTGCGGATATGGGCTGCTTTCTATTTTTCCTAGTTAATCTATGTGATCAACTAAAGGGAGATGGTGAGTTGTAAATAGAGAGTGTTCATATGCTTGCCTAGGATCACCGAAGGGTGCAAAAAAGCATAGATTACTTGCTCTTCTATCAACAATTCGATCCTGGTCCCGAAATCCTAGTGCAAAATTTGAACTAAAATAATGATTTTTACACTAGAAAAAGGAAACTAGCTAAGCATGCGTGGACTTGGGCCACTTAATTTGGCTAATTCTCTAGGTGTATTGGTACCTAAATTTGAAAAACACAATTTTTTTTCGAAGTGCAAGTTAATTTTCCCCCCTACTTAAACTATGTGTCAACTTTGCAAAAATCAACTTGGAATAAAACTAACACTAAGCCTACAAAAATTAGCTAAGAGTGAGCTTTAGCAAGCTACGAGGTACCTCAACCAGTGCTGGTAGATGTATATGGGCTGCCAGGCACTTTACAAGTAGGAAAAGATAGAAATATGGGAGAAATTTCTCATTCTGTTTTTTTTGTGCGCGAAAGGCTGCAATAGACACGATGTCTGTGTGCAGGTCAGCTTTGAACGTATGTCCTGGGTGCACCCGTGAGAGGGAAAAGCGTGAAAATTCTTGCAAAAGTAATTTTTGGAGTTGTTCTGCTTCAGTTTGTCACTTGGGATGAAATAGTAACTGAAGGAGAAAATGGGGGCAATTTCAGCCCAACTCCACAGCACAAACAAAGGTCTCTGCAAAAAGGCACAACCACATAAACTTGAAAATAAACATTAGTGGAGTCACCAATCTTGTGTTAGTGTGTTTGGTGCATGCATGTATGAAATCATACCAACTTAAGGGGTGTAGTTTTCCCTCTTAAGTTATTATTCACACGCAGAAAAAGAAGTGGAGTCAAGCAATTTAGTGGAACATGCTAGAACATAAACATACTAGATAGAGAAATAGCATGCATATTCAAACATAAAAAATAAACTAAAACTAAAACAAATAAAATAAAAGCTTTAAATAGAGTCAAACAACTACAATAATCCAAACGATGGTGCTTACGACCCCTCTTATTGAGTGCTGGTAGGAAATGATGATGAAAATTTAACCCACTTGCCAAGGGGCCCGTAGAACTTGGGTTCTAAGTCTCGATGCAAGGATGTCTTTACTTCCAAGCTTGCCTCGGTGTAAAGTCTCCCTCTCTCTACTATGGTGAACTAAAGTTGTTGGATGGCCAACAATTGAGTCCCCTCTATCTCTACTCCAGATCACACATTGCTAGTATTGCTTGGGGTAATTCTGGCCAGTATAACAATGTGCTCTCAAGTTGTTCATCTCTTTGTGGCATTTTATAGGAGAATTCAAATCCTCCTTCCCTCTCTTGGTACATTTTGGATGGTGACCCAAGAGAGGGGGATGATTCCATTGTGTGCTCCCTTGATGTCCTAAGGAGGATTTGGTGGTTGTCCTTAGGTGGCTTCAAGTGTGAAATCACTGTCTTGGAGTGTGCTTTTTGTCGTCCCGGAAAGTAACTTCCACCACTCCCAAGATTGCACGCATTTTAGGTCAAAAGGCACACAAAGGCGCTCTTCTCAAAGGATTTTGCATGAAAAAGCATGTATGACTTGTTCAAATTCGATTTTTCCTTAGAACTTAGAGATTTTTAAATACTTTCCAGATTCTTTAATGTCTCTCAGCCCTATAAGTCCTTTTTCCTAACATTAAATAATGTCGTCTTTTCTTGTATGATTTTCCAGTGTTAACAACCACTTACAGAAGAAGGATTGTGAACTTCTTCCTTAATCAGTTCTCAGTAATGAAGAGTCGAGCCCTGACTGGGTGCTTGAAACGCATAGAAGCCAACAGTGTTGAGCTGCTGAAGGGGGACCCATTTTCATTTCAGAACTTTGTGGTAGTTGTTACACATGTACTAGCATATGCACAAATAATACAAACCCTTGGTGATTCCTGGCTTGGGTTAAGGTTCAAGTTCCTTTTGATCTGGATGCCAATAGAGGATTACTAGATTAATTATGAATTGAGCAAGTATGAATAAGAGCCTTGGGTATGACAACTGATGGCTACTTAAGGGTACAAGTCTGTATATGAAGATACAACCGATGCTTATGACCTCACTGACCTGCACCAGAGATATTCTCATGGGAGATGAGATTTTGCATGAGGACATGCAAGTGCTTTAGCTAGGGGGAGATGTTGGGTGCCAATTTTGTACTTATTTCCTACATCTGTTTCCCCCATTTTACCTTGTGACTACAACCATTGGGACTATCTTTGCCTCTTTTTCATACCTTTCTATCTTAAATAGTGTTGTTTCACATTTTTTCATTATCTTGCTATTTCATCGATTATTATGATGTATCGTGTCTTTTTTTATGAATAACCGGGGATGAATGTTTGGAGAAGTTATCTGGTCTTTTTTTGTCCTTCCATATGTTATTTTTAGCATAAAATATCTAGAGCATGAGGCATACAGGAGCAATTAAAGGTGTGCTATTACAGCGAGCTGTTACACCATGACGCTATTACACCATGATGCTGTTATAGACCTGCTAGATGAACTGCTATTACAGCTGTACCACTGAATGGATATCGTCAACTTCTAATGCTGACCTATCCTCTATTGTTGTTACACTACATCTATGATTTTCCACAATAGCTGTAGAAGTCATTATGTATTATATTTTAGGATAACTGCCTTTAGGCGATTTTGATTGTAATCTATATTCTTCCAGTAAGAATTTTTATTAAGAAGCGGTTGTAACTATATAGATTCTATTTTGATCAGCATGAGAATCATAATATTCTCATGACTGATCCATCTCTCGTTTTTCTTAACATGTAACCACTATATAATTCTCGACCCTTGAGGTCGAAAGGTTAGTGGAGAACAATATTACTTTGGCTCTGTAATTTTGGTCACATTAATATAAGTTATCTTGTTGATGCTATTACATGCATTATCTGGTTTAATTTCCGTTTAAGTTCCTTCTCTTCATGTGCCCTGCTAGGGAGGAAGGGCCCTCCTCTTTAGCAGGGATTGCAACAGTTAAGGTAGCTGTAAATATTTCTTATTTTCTTTATGTATCAGTGGAAGTGTTGTTGTTGCTGTTCTAGATGTGAATATATCTGCTTCAATTCCAATATTATATATGCTGTTACACATGTGTGATTAGAGATATTGGCTGGGTAATTGTTGTGTTGCGTGCTAGGTACAGATTAATTGAGCCATGATCACAGTCATGTAGATCATTTTATTTCTGCATGAGTGATTCCTTCCAGCATTTAATTCAGTAACAATTTCCTTTATTTTGATTTGCTTCTGGTTTGATGTATTGACACAGACAATGCGTCTGCCATTGAAATAAAAGACGTCCCTATATTGATAATTTATGTGTACCATTTTAGTCATTTAACAATGATTAATACATTCCAACAGTCAAGTCAACCTAATACACAAATTTATGGTTGGCCTATTTAAAGGACTGTGCCCTATATATATACATAGGTCATGCGGTCATTTTGAAAAAAAAAGCAACATTGCGGATCTCTCAAAAATGACACAACAAAATATAATGCGTCCTCCTGAAGTATAATGTGGTCAAATAAAAGTAATACGGTCAAATTTGAAATTTTCAATGCTGATCTCTGAAATATACTTTGCGGATAAGACATGTCCTAAAATGCGAACAATACATTGCGGAATATACATAACAACAATTGCAGAAAATACATAACATTTAGTGTGGAATATACGTAACAACAAGTGCAGACTCTTCTGTGATAGAAGTGCGGATCACTCTGATTCAACATAAGTGATTGACAAAAAGTTTCGAGAGGATATAAATGCGGGTCATGTATAACACAGAGACATCTGAGGTAAAGAAAGGTATGATGAAGTCTGGTCAAATGCAGATTATGCTAAGTGCAGACTCCATACAGGAATATCAATGCGGATATTCTGAGCATAGTTGTGGATCCTAGAAATGAATAAGATGCATATTTTATTCTGAGTATAATTGCAGTTTCTAGAAGAAAATAATATGTAGATTTAGGGATCAATAACAACATCAATGTTCAGTGAATAATAGTCTGGAACACATCGTATAAACAATGATTTGTTGAAGAAGCTCCATGGACAGAGTTGGTTTCAAATGCGTGGATAAAATTAGGAAGGAGTGGATTGTTGTGATATGAACGAGAGACAATGAAGTATACATATACAAAAATAAAGCAGTTAGAAAGTATAAGTAAAAGAGGAAGGTAAATTTATAATTTACCTTTCTGTCTACAACTTCAAGCATATGTCAAGTGAAGATGTTTTTACAGATCAGAGAAGTTAATGCAGAGGAAGAGGATCAATGTTGTGACAATAAGTGACAAGGTCTTGGAAGCATATATAGGTCAAGGGTCTGAGTCTTGGTCATGGTGTTTGACATTTGAAGATATACAAGAAGAATTATTTGCGGGTTTTCCTCTCCAAGAGGGAGAGGTTTTTCCCTGGATCTAGGAGCCAAATATTATGTCGTGTGTATTTTGATAATTGACTTGATGAAAGACTAAATAAGATAACGAAGAGAAGACATAAGTAACTCAAGTAAGTTCACAAGTAATTATCAAGTAGAGAATTTTAATTAATCATCAACCCTCCAAATTCTCAACATGGTATCAGAGCTAAGGTGCTAAACTCAAGGGATAATTGACAAAGGAGACACTCCAGGAAGCGAAGATAGAAATTTTGGGTTGGAAAATAAAATTAGTTTGAAAATGAAGACTCTCTAACTACTTCAAGATATCCTATCTCATTTAAAGGATCAACTCAATCAAGAAAGTAATCTTTTTTCACCAAAGATTCACATTCAAGACATTGTTAGAAGGATGACTTCAATTTCTAAGGATATACTTCATCATCAAGGATTCAAGAACATCTACATTGAATATTTATATCTTTGAAGAAAATATTGAATTCATCTTCAAACATCATCAAGGAAGATACTGAAGAAGAAATTAACTCTATCAAGAGAAGCAATCTCTTTGAGATCACATGTAAGAAGAGGGAGAAGTAATGTTTGACTCTGAGATGACTACAGTGGTGCTGAATTCTCTACCAGGAGAATGGGGAAACTTCACTTCAAGATTATATGGAAAGATAGAAGCCACACCATTCCATGATTTAAGTTCTCTATGTAAAATATAAGAAACAAGATTGAAACAAAAAGGTTTTATAGGATCAAGTGAAAGGAATCCAGCCTTTGCAGCCACGCCAAGAAAGAAAGGAAGATTCAGAAGCAGTGTAGCATCCTAATCAAAGAATAGTAAGAGTTATACATAAAAAAAATCTTGGAAAACCTCTTTGATAACATTACTAATGGAAAGCAGTCATCAAGATAAAGGGTCATCATGGAAACAAAATTCTGGGATCTGATGACATATTAATGGAGCAGGAAAAGAGAATGAAGCTCTTCATTCTAGAGAAATTGCTACAATATGACTCAAGGGAAAAAGGTATGAGGTAAGTATATGTGCTGACATTGTATGCTCTGAAGTCATGTCATATGGTTGCAAGTAATAGACTTCCATATTTAGAAGTATGATCTATGAATAAGGATCTCTTGGTGCACTGACAGATGAAATCAACATAATATGTACTCATGGAATATGAGGTGGTTGTATATGAATGAGAAACTAGAAAGTTTGCAAGTTCTCGGGAATGGAGAATGTGCAGAAAGGAAGAGATCATGAAATGCAACCATGTTAAGAGGCAGTCATCATCCGAAATCCAAGAAGATGTGACTAAGAGATCGCCTAGGAAGATATGTAGACTCTGACTGAATTCTAGTAAAGAAGAATACCCTTGGCAAAACATATCATTAGGAGACGTGTCAATATGAATAAAGGATGCCGATGCGTACAAGAAGATGTCATGGTGAAATATCATCACTGAGGTAAATTTTAAAATTTCATATGTATATGTTTATCTGGATGAATTTGTGCAGGGCTGCTAATCATGAGAAAGGATGTATGAACCTTGGAGATGATTCAAAGGAAAGCAGCATGGCATAACAGTGAACCAGATGAGAAAGATATATGAATCACTTTCTGGTAGAGGACATGACTCATGAATGAAATTAATGGATGATCTATGCGCTATGGAGCTAAAATTTGAAGATTCCTCAATATCGAAATCCATGACATCGAGGGGAGGAACTATTCATGAGTAGCTGGGTGTCTCACCATTACTGCTACAGGTCCCTAATTGAGAGAGAGCCTAGTGATCAGTTTCTTACTTGGAAGAAACTAGGTAATTTCTAAGAATGAGCTTAGTTACATTCCTTATAGAGGAATGAGTACATTCCCTTGTGGAATAGGTCCTCCCTGGTTGAGAGGGAGAGATAGACACATCATTCTGGTCTTAACTTGGAAATACATAATGGAGGATTGGGTAATCATCTGGAATTCGTTACTCTTTGAGAATGTGTTAGGGAATTCAAGATAAGAGTAGTCGGGGGCCAATATTATTTGAGGGCTAGATACCCAAGAGAAGAATATTCCAAGAAGGTCATACTTTGGGAACACTTGGGTGGAGTATGTACCTTGGAGAGACAATGTCTATGGTGTCTATAAGTCATGTGTCTCACCAACATTGTAGTCCATTGTCTCATTGAGATATGGGGTTGTTAGTCAAGGTATTGTACTAAGAAAATGTTGGTCGATATGATGCTATATAGATGCGATTACTAATCTGATTATTCTTATGAGATTCTTTAGTTTGAAAGTAGCCATGTACCTGTATGAATACCTCCCTAGTTAAGAGGGAGTGTTGAAAAGTGTAACTAGTTTGGTCTTCATATTGACTATGTAATTATGTATTTATGTAAAGAAGAAGACAAAGATAATAAAATTTATTTTTGCTGTACTTTCTTCATGGGTTTCATGAGAAATATTTTATGTAGATAGACTTCTTCTTGATGTCTATTAACTTTTTGTCTTCTAGGAATAAATGGAATTAAGTGTCAAATATATGAAGGATCTATTCTAGGAATATATGCTCCAAGACCTTGTGGAATAAGCTTACAACAACCCTCAAACAATGATGGAAGACAAGCTTTAAATACAATGAATAAATTCCTCATCAACGCTGGAATAAGCTTACTCTAGTAAGCCTAATTCACCATGGTCAAATTGGCCTAATACACAGCTGTATGTTTGACCTATTTAAAGGAATATGCCTTATATACACACAGGTCATGTGGTCACTTTGAAAAAAAAACGACATTGCGGATCTCTCATAAATGACACAACAAAATATAATGCGGCCTCCTGAAGAATAATACGGTCAACTAAAAATAATACGGACAACTCTGAAACGTTCAACGATGATCTCTGAAATATACTTTTCGAATAATAAATGTCATAAAATGTGTACAATACAGTGCGGATTATACGTAACAACAAATGTAGACAATAAATAACATTCAGTGCGGAATATACGTAACAACAATTGTGCACTATTCTGAGATAGAAATGTGGATCAATTTAATTCAATATATGTGATTGACACAAAGTTTCGAGAGGATATAAATGTGGGTCACGTATAACACAGATACATCTGAGCTAAATAAAGGTATGATGAAGTCTGGTCAAATGCAAATTACGCTAAGTGCAGACTCCAGATAGGAATATCAATGTGGATATTCTGAGCATAGTTTTGGATTCGAGAAATGAATAAGATGCAGATTTTATTCTGAGTATAATTGCATATTCCAGAAGAAAATAATATGCATATTTAAGGATCAATAATGACATGACTGTTCAGTGAATAATAGTTTGGAACACATTGTATAAATAATGGTTTGTTGAAGAAGCTCTGTGGACAGAGCTGGTTTCAAATGCATGGTTAAAAGGAGGAAGGAGTGGATTGTTGTGATATGAATGAGAGACAGTGAAGTATACATATACAAAAAGAAAGCAGTCAGAAAGTATAAGTAAAAGAGGAAGGTAAATTTATAATTTACCTTCCTGTCTATAGCTTCAAGCACATGTCAAGTGAAGATGTTTTTACAAATCAAAGAAGTTAATGCAGAGGAAGAGGATCAGTGTTGTGATAAGAAGTGACAAGCCCTTGGAAGCGTATGTAGGTCAAGGGTCTGAGTCTTGGTCATGGTTCTTGACATTTGAATATCTATAAGAATAATTATTTGCGAGTTTTCCTCTCTAAGAGGGAGAGGTTTTGCCCTGGCTCTAAGAGCCTAATCTTGTGTCGTGTATTTTGATAATTGACTTGATGAAAGACTAAATAAGATAACAAAGAGAATACATAAGTAACTCAAGTAATTTCACAAGTAATTATCAAGTAGATAATTTAAATTAATCATCAGCCCTCCAAAATCTCAACAAGTTGGGCAACCAACTTCCCAGGGTCGTACCTTGGTCATATTATCTCCGTTAGGCATGTATAATAGCTCGTTGTAAATAAATCTCCAATTACTACCAGATTTTTCATAGGCCCTTGCCTACGTCCAAGGGCCTACTGCAAACCTCAAAAAAACGTCGTTTAGTGGGTCAAAACTGCTCTGGAAGTTCAGGACCCAAAAAATTGCTAAAAATAGTAAATGCTGCTATAAACAAGGAAACTGATGAAACCGAATGGAGGTATAGGTGAAATATATGGGGTGACCACAAATATCCACCTGGATCATTCCTCCCTCCTTAGGAAGTAATAGCACCCATTTCATGTAGAGCCTCCATGAGGTGAGAAAGTTTTTATTGAACTCAGTCCCTGGTGAACCACTTGCCCTGGTGAAGGAGTTGGCCTGCTTTGAAAACTTGATATAGTTGGATCCTCTGTTGGTGGGTGTTCTTGATATGCGTATCCATGATGATTAGTTGTGACCCATCCCATGTAGTATAGGTTTAACTTTGTTGGTGTGAGTTGTTCTGCAATGTTATATGTGTCCAATAAAGTGGAAAGTATGGTCGAAGGTGGTCCACATTGAACACTGGGTGCAGACCAAGGAATGATGTAATGTTGAGCTCGAAGGAATTGTCCCCTACATCCTTGGTGATGGTGTACGATCCATATAGGAGTGGGCGAAGCTTGCGGTGGTGCCCAATGAGGTGCTCCTTCTGCAGATGTAGCCAAAATTTGTCTCCCACCTAGAACTTGTGTGGCACCCGATGCTAATCATGTCGTTGCTTGTACTTAGCATTGGATTTGTCCAATATGTCATGGAACTGATGGAGGATGTGGTGAATGTGATCAATGAATTTGTTCACCCTGTCAGCTTCAGACTAGACATGAGTCAAATATGCCTGAGTCACTGCAAATGGTATGGTCACATTGATGGGACATAGTGGCTGGAATCCCAATCCCTCTTGAAAGGGGCTATGGCCAGTTGAGCTATGGAGAGATATGTTGTAGCTATGCTGGACATAGGGGAGGATTTCATCCCATGTGCGTGGATGCTTATATTTGTACATGCATAGAATGTGTATGATCATCTTGTTGATGAACTCTGTTTGGCCATCAGTTTGGGGGTGGAAATTCGTGGACTTAGTGAGCTTAGTATCCAACACTGACCAGATAATTGACCAAAATGTACATAGGAACATGTTGTCCTGATCTAAGATAATGGACTATGGGATTGATCAGGAGTTCATAAAATTTTCTCAAAATTGAAAGTTACAGGATTGGGTTGAAACTAGGATGGTTGTGTAGATCTCATCTTTCTGATTTCAGCGCCATGAACGGTTCGAAAAACTGATGTCGTATGAGGGAGATATCGCATTTTGATCGAATTCCTAAACAAAATTTTACGACAGGTTTGACTGGGATGCCCAATCAGCATGAGGGTGCACAATCAGCAAAACATGAATATTTTGAAGAATGTTCCTTTTCTTAGAGCCAGTTAGAGGATGACAAGTGGAACTGTTCTATTCGTTGGATGGGACGTACGTTGTGTTTTTGTGGCCAATTAGAGGGTGACACATGGCCAGTCCTGAGGCCGCCACGTGTCCCCTGGAAGGTGTGATAAAATTTTATGGAGCCTACCGGGCTCGACCCCACAACCTTCGGCAGAACAGCCACCTACCACAACGAATGAGCCATGAATTTTTCTTAGCCTATAAGGGGTTTGGGTTATGTTTAAAGTTTTAAATCTTTGCATTGGAGGTTGGGACCATCGGCAGTCCCAACTTGCCGATGGTCCAAGGTTTATGTTCACATGTTCGTGGCAACAAACTGCAACATAATATTTATACACCGACTATTAATCCAACTATCTCCGTAAACATTAAAAATAACCACCATACCTTGTCACATTTCTATGTTAGTGCTAATGGCTATGGTTTAGTCTCCGTAACATTTAACTCCACAACATTATCACATGCGGTGGTTTAATAACACGTCTCTACATGGTTCGAGCCTACGATTCTGCCAACCGTTACAGTCAGGCAGGGTTAGCGGGTGCGCATGCGGCCACCCCTACCCTTTAAATTTAATATCACGGTTTAAAACTGGCGGAGAAATAGCAGCGCACCCCAAATTTGAGGGTTTTGGACGAATTTAACTGCAGTTAAGTGCAGTTCACCAAAGTTAGTGGATTTTTTCTAGGAGTTATTGGGAAAATGACTTGGAGGGTAAATTTTTGCCAAGTATGAGGGAATGAAGAGTTAATCTAGACTAAATGGATCATTCTGGAGCCATTGGTGCATAGAAAACAACCATTAGAGGCCTGTAAACACATGTATTTGAAAAATTTTGAGCATAATGAAATATGGACATGCCATTGGGAGATGGACCAGTAGATGTAGCCCGAGAGGGGTGAACTGCTTCATCATGCATATTATGTAAATGTTATGTGTGGTATTATTTCTCTGTTTGTAAAATCCCAAAAGGGAGAATGCTGTAATACTGAAACACAATATAAGAACTGCAACAAAGTAAACAATAAATCTATATACACATCAAAATGCACAAAAATAATTGAGCCATTTTACTATATTGGAGGTGAAAAATCAAGTACAATAGTGCTCAAAATATGAGACACTCAAGCCACAAGGGTGGCCTATAATGACCCTGCAATGATTTCCCAAGAGGGATTGCATAACTTCTGAACTACTAGATGGTAAACTGCGCTGTCCCTACTGCAACTGTGGAGACGATAACTGCCTGAAAGATAGAAAGTTAGATCTAGGTAGAATGCGAGCTCCGATAATGATGAAATTGTAAATCTGGGCTCAATGATGGATTCCCAAGATAACCCCGAGAGGGTTTCTCATATATTCAAGTCTAAGAAAATCACCATCTTAGGGCTTCACATATATGCTACTGGGAATGCAGATCTGAAGCTAGATCTAATGATATGATGGCTGTAATGATGCACAATTAGATCTATGCAAGAAGGGATAACCCTTTCACTAGATCCTTGGGCTAAAAGCTTAAGATCTAGCTCCTCCAATCTCCTCCACTGAAAATAGCTGTTGGATGAAAAACATCTTCAGAAAACTCCGCTGTTAGAGAGGGAGGCTCAATAGCCTATTGCTGGATATGTCAAATCAGCGCCTGAATGATGGAAACAATGGATCCATTGTGAGAATATGGTCCCTCATAGGATTTCCAGCTGAAATACTGGAAACTTCCTTCCTCCAATAGATCTACAGGATTGAACTGCGCAATCCTTGAAGGGACTGCTACTGCATGGAGGTAAAACCTAATGGCCTGAATGCCGGATGTAGATCTTCTACTCCTGAAAGGCTAGATGTGAAGAACAAAGTGGTAGGATGAATTCTCCACTGGTTTCCTAGCTGAATGCTAGAAACAACCTCCTAAAGATGGCACCAATGCCTGATAAGGAATGAAGAACAATCCTCTTTCCAGAGCTACTCAAGGAAATATGTGGGATTCGTGGTCGGGAACACCCTGTGCTAAACAAAACTGAAAACTCTGCTAAATAGCCCAAGTCTGCATAGAAATTTCCTAAGAAAAATTTAGATCTAAACATATCAATAAATGAATAATCCAAATCATGCCTTCCATTGTGCCTTCACCTTCATTATATGCATGAGCCTTCCATAGCCTAGGCCCACTCCAAATCTGCACTGTACATGTGGAAATAGTCTCCATGTTTGAATACGCTGTGGCCTCATGTCATCCATCAAGTTCACATGGGGTGATCACCCTCTCCATCATATGTGCATTAAATGCACCACTTCCTCCACTATCTTATCATAAGTGCTTCATGATCTTCTTTGAATGCACTATGATCTCAGTTGACCTTATCAAAGATCCTCATGATTTTATATTTAAGATCCATGACCTTATTTGACTGTTTCATCCTCCATAATCTATCTCATAAATGAGATATGATCTCCATTAATGGAGCTGCTCCACTACTCCATGATTTTAGATCTAGATCTAGAATATCCCCATACACACATTAAAAGTGGATTTTATTCATCTTTTAGGTTTTTGGGTCCCTCCACCCTTTTTTTTCTTAATTTATTAAGAAAATCAAGGACTATAATATTCCAAATATGATGTGAAAATTTGGGAATATTATAGTCCCACCGACAAAATGTTGCTTGTCCTCAAACAACTCCAAAATTAGATGCAAAGCCATCTATTCCCCTCCAAACGACATTCACATAAGGAAGGCTTCCTCCATTTGCTACAATGTGTTATGCATGTTTGGTTCCAAAGTTGTCTCTAAAAAATACATAGAATGACCTCCAACTGTATGGTTAGATGTCCTCCTTCCACCATGAAGTACCAAGTGACAACCATATGATGTCCAACATCATCATTAATACATGAGATACACAAAATAAAGTGGCTCTTTCCACAAAGGAAAAGCTCCATCTCACAATACATATCTTCATCCCATGCTTTATGAATTTGATTGGGCATTGACATGCTCCCATCCTTAGCCCTGTTGGCCTTGTTGGATCCAAGCATCATTCCAGCATTATGAAAAATAAGAAAAGGAGATACATGGGTAGACAAGGATGTCAGACCATATTCTCCCAATAGTAGCCACTAGAGTAAGGCCCTTTGCTGCCATCCTTAATCTCCTCCATGTAAGATGGACATCCTCCATCTCCTCCATGTAAGATGGACAAGCCAAACTCCCCCAAAAGGAACCAAAGAAACAAGAGATATTGCTGCTTTCTCTCCTCCTCATGTGCATCATGGAGTAAAAACATACTAATAGACATGTGGAATGTCACATCAGCCCAATACAAACAAACACCATCAATACACATCATGAGAGCATCATGCCAAGTTTTACCCAATACAAAATACATAGACATAGGAGATGTTATGTGGTGGAAAAAGTCTCTCAAGGGAAACCAAAATGAACATGCCTTCTTTTGCTGCATTCTACCTTTAATACACAAGGAATGAATAAAAAAAATATGAGCTATTGGGTTGTGACTGTACTCACCCACGAGCAGCCAACGCAACAATGCCTCATTCATTTCATAAGTGTTTTTCAAGGCATGGATCAAAGAAATAGGAGCCTTTGGGTAGTGACAAAACTCTCTCAAGAGAAACCACCGTAACCAAGCTTGCTGGCCCATGTCATATATCCAAAAGTGGTCATGCAACCCCTTGCTTATCATCCTCACCCACTCATCCCATTGTGGATGATGAATGATGTGTTGCATAATCATGGTATCCTCCCTTTGTAGAATACCATCCTCCCCAAACTGTTGAAGAACTTTTCACTTCATGAAATGTTGAAGTGCACCTCCAATGAGATCTCTCAATGAGATTATCTTTTCACCAAAGGCCCTCCAAAACCAATGAAGTTTGGATCTGCTGCAGGTAGAAGTTTCTCTTTGGGAAGTGAGATGCTCATTGAGAAAGTGTCATCTAGAAAGGAGAAAATATTTCTCATCTCAATATGTCTACCATTTATCATCTTTACTTCCATTTCTTCATGAGTGAAGCTACCTTTAGAATGCTCCAAGAATGATGGGGCCTCTCCATTTTCATAGCTACTAAGTGACAATGCTGTAGATCTGCATGGTAATACATGTGCTATCTCAAAGAAAGGCACAATACTGATCTCATAACCAGTTATTGTACATAGGATCATGCTCATCCCATTTTCTGAAACTCTACAATTCAACTCAAAGGGTTGAATGTAGCTCAACAATAATAAACTGGGATAGTTCTTAATCTCCTCCTTTATTAGATCAAGGGTCCTCTGCACTGTGATATGTTACTGCTTCAAATCAGCATTTTGTTCTAACCCTTGGTTATGCATTGGCCCCGATGGCCTGTAATTATAAGTTTCAATAAGATCTACTGAAACAATATGTGATGAAAGTTCATGCATACCTTGGATCAACTCATGTTTGGGAACCTCTTGCCAGAACACAAGAGTTCCTCCAACCGGAACAATAGTGTCTCCAATTGCTGGTAAGAGTGGTGGCTGCTCTTCTCCAAGAGTACCAGCATTAGAATCTTCCTCCTCTCCCTCATGCATCTCCTGAATCATGCATGGGACTCTATGTATCAAGAGCTCAAGACTATCTTGAAAAGTTGCAAGTGTCTCTTCTTTGGATGCAAGTAATTCTGAAGCTGGTGGTGAATGTAGTGACTTATTTTCTAGAGTGACAAGATTGACATCCTCCTTTATTTCCTTAGGAAATGTCACTTTGTGACACATATCTGTTTTTCTCACATCAAATTTCTTCCTCAAATTGTGAAATAAATATGAATATTTAGTCAGCTTTGCATGCTCCATGTGACCAAAACACCAATCATTTTCTTCACCTAAAAGATGAAGTGCTGCAATTTGGACAACCTCTCATTCAACTATAGGATGTAGCCTGAAAAATGCATCTAACTCTTTCCTCCAAGCCTTAACATTGCTTGAGGAAGATCCATCAAATGTAGGCAAATATAATATATTGTGCCTCTTCCTTTTGTTGCTGCTATAGGATCATCTTTCTTCTTTGATTTGGAAGAATTATTGGAGAGTTAGAATCTCTTTGAATGCTCTAGACTGTGCTTTGTACTCTTCAAGATATAGACTAAGAGTCTCATGAATCTCAGGTTCTCTTCTTTCTTCATTTCTACACCTTTCAACTTCTCAAAAGAAAGTGGGCATAGTGGATCTATGATTCTCCAGTCTTCTTTTATGCTAATAGAAAGTGCTTGGACCTTCCTCATCAAATCTTCTTCTTGGATCTTCTTTCTACTTTCCTTATTCATTTGATTGACCTCCTTGGAGAGATCTTGCATGGATCTAAATAAATGAGTGGCAGAATTTTCCTCCTTCATGATAGATCTCATATATCTGCTTATTCTTTTGATGCAAGAGATGAAGTGTCCACAAGCTTAGCCAAAGATCATGCTCGGATACCACTGTAATATCCCAAAAGGGAGAATGCAGTAATACTGAAACAAAATATAAGAACTGCAACAAAGTAAAAAATAAATCTATATACACATCAGAATGCACATAAATAGCTAAGCCATTCTATTATATTGGAGGTGAAAACGCAAGTACAACAATGCTCAAAATATGAGACACTCAAGCCACACGGGTGGCCTAGAATGACCCTGCAATGATTTCCCAAGAGAGACTGCGTAACTGATAAACTGTTGGAAGGTAAATTGCGTTGTCCCTGCTGCAACTGTGGGGACTACAACTTCCTGAAAGATAGAACGTCAGATCTAGGCAGAATGGGAGCTCCGATGATGCTGAAATTGTAGATCTGGGCTCAATGATGGATTCCCAAGATAACCCATAAAGGGTTTCTTAGATATGTAAGTCTAAGAAAACCAACCTCTTAGGGATTCACATATATGCTGTTGGGAATGAAGATCTAAAGCTAGATCTGATGATATGATGGCCATAACGATGCAAAATCAGATCTATGCAAGAAGGCCTAACCCTTTCACTAGATCCTTGCGCTAAAATCTCAAGATATAGCTCCTCCGATCTCCTTCACTGAAAATAGTTGCTGGATGAACAACAGCTTTAGAAAACTGCACTGTCAGAGAGGGAGGCTCAATAGCGTACTTCTGGATATGTCAAATCAGCTCCTGAATGATGGAAACAATGGATCCAATGTGAGAAGATGATCCATCACAAGATTTCCAGCTGAAATACTGGAAAATTCCTTCCTCTAATAGATCTATAGAACTGAACTACGCAATCCTTGAAAGGACTATTGTTGCATGGAGGTAAAACCCAATGGACTGAATGTCGAATGTAGATCTGCTGCTCCTGAAAGGATGGATGTGAATAACAAAGTGGTAGGATGAATCCTCCACTGGTTTCCTAGCTGAATGCTAGAAACAAACTCCCAAAGATGGTACCAATGCCTGATAAGGAATTAAGAACAATCCTCTTTCTAGAGCTACTCAAAGAAAGAGGTGGGATTCTCGCTCAGGAACACCCTATGCTAAACAACACTGCAAAATTTTCTAAACAGCCCAAGTCCGCATAGAAATGTCGTAAGACAAATATAGATCTAAACAGATCAAGAAATGAATAATCCAAATAATGCATTCCATTGTCCCTTCACCTTCATTATATGCATAAGCCTTCCATAGTCTGGGCCCACTCCAAATCTGCACTATACATGAACATAGTCTCCATGTTTGACTGCGTTGTGGCCCCATGTTCTCCATCAAGTTCATATGGGGTGATCACCCTCTCCATCATATGTGCATTAAATGCACCACTTCCTCCACTATCTTATCATAAGTGCTTCATGATATTCTCTGAATGCACTATGATCTCAGTTGACCTTATCAAAGATCCTCATGATTTTATATTTAATATCCATGATCTTATTTGACTGTTTCATCCTACATAATCTATCTCATAAATGAGACATGATCTACATTAATGGAGCTGCTCCACTACTCCATGATTTTAGATCTAGATCTAGAATATCTACATACACACATTAAAAGTGGAATTTATTCATCTTTGAGGTTTGTGGGTCCCTCCACCCTTTTATTTACTTAATTTATTAAGAAAATAAAGGACTCTAATATTCCAATATGATGTGAAAATTTGAGAATATTACACTATTATACATTGCTATTCAATGTTATTTAGGTTTATTTTCATGCTTATAATTCACAAAATCATATATATTTCATGGTTAAAATCCTCAATCCTTAAGAAAAATATGGAGACATGTATGCACATGTTTTATAGCTGAAAAGACACTTAGCACAACAAACTATTACAGTCCTTTCAGATCAGGTAGGTTTCAGAGCTAGAGTTTATTCTCTAGTGTTGTGTTGTGCAAAATATTTGTTTAACTGTGTGCAAGTTTTCACATGCTTACTAGGCTCAATCTCAAGAGAGGAGAAGGAAAATTGTTGGAAGCAAGCAGGTCTCAAAGTGAGCCACAACAGAGGAGAGCAAGATTGCCACAATCTCCATCGCCTATTTCATGTCCTAAGGAAGCAGAAGAAACATTAAGCATGCCTTCAGAGGAAGAATAAATCCATGAAGAATTTGATCCCAAAGAGGAATAAAGAGTGTCCAGGAAAGCATTCCTTGACATGACTGAGATGATTAGAATCCTTTATTAAGAAAGGAATGGGAAACTAGAAGGATGAGGATCCAAACTTCATAATGAAGGACAAGGATCATCAGGAGGTCACAATGATGAAGATAAATTAAAGAAGGGAAATGGAGGAAATGGAGGCAATGGAAAGTCACCATCCTCATCCTCATCATCATCATCCTCTACTTCATTTTTAGTACATCAGTCACACAAGTCAAAGAACACTGGTAAAAGTCATTTTTAAAAACTTGATTTTAAGTTTGAATTTCAAATGTTTAATGGTGAAGTCAATGTAGAAAAGCTTAATACTTGGATTAGGAAATTACCAAAATTCAATTAGCTTCATTGAGAATGGAAGGTGCAACACTTTTTTGGTGGGAAGCCAAGACAAAGGAGGAGATCAAGAAGAATGGTAAGATTATTCTATTTATTAGTCATCAGTATTTTTCACTATTTTTAGATGACTATAGATTGGTTTTAGATTTCTGAAAACAACCTTCCTTGAATATTGCGAGTTTCAGAAATCTCACCACCTTCATTATCCTTATAGAAATTTTTTCACTATTCTATCAGTTTCCCATTTCATGGTCACCCTGTTGCTCCTAAAAACTCCTCATAAGCGTATACCTCTCATTTTTTCCCTCCTTCCCTTCCTATAACCTCATTGGCCTATTTTTCCCCTGTCCATAAACTCCACTTTCCCTCTATGGTTTCCTATAGCCTACTCATTCCCATGTTCCCTAAGTTCCTCAAGCATTGATGGTCTCAAAACTATCACTGTAGGCTCTTTAGATAAATCAAGTACATTGGATTTTGGATCTTCAATGCAACACGTTTGACAATAATCTGTTTTTACTTGAACCCTCTAAGCCAATTTTCAGTCAAGATCAGGTCAAAGAACCCCCCCACTAGGTCATTAGGGTTTCACATGTTGTAAGGTCATCATTGGCTGTTTCAGGCACTACTTTTCCTTTGCTAGAATCTGGGTCAGATGTAATAGAATGTCAAGACATGGTTATTCAAGAAGGACCTAAAAGATTTCCAAGGAAGACTATCCCTTAAATTTAGAGTCTACACATAAGGAACATGGACAAACTTTGGCACTTTTGCAGGAATGTTGAAATGTCTATCAGTAGAAAGTACTGATAAGGTAGGTGGTCTACTCCTGAATGAAAATGACTTACAACAAAGGAGAGAAGAAACACTTGGTCTTGTAGGTAACTAGGGTTATGAACTTAATGGTCCAGTTGAGTGCCAAAAAAATAGATTACTTGCAGAAATGACAGAGAGGAAGCACACAAAGCCAAACATGAAGAAATTATATCAGAGACTATTGATGATATTTGGAAAAGGTGAGGTGAGCTGGACAATTGTGAATGAACTTGAAAGGGCTATAGATAACTTAGAAGACAACACCGATAATTGCTGTAAATCACTCCAGACACCTAGGGTTTTGGAAAGTGAATAGAGAAGGTGAAAGACGAGTTAAACTCCATGGTGGAAGAAAACGAGGATTTTGAAGATGCCACTGTGTGATCAGATCCAAAACTTGTAAAAAATGAGCTTGTCATGCCTAAATGAGCAAAAGATGATCTGAGCTCCAAGGTGGGAAAAAAAGAGGCTTTTGAAGATGCTATTTTGTGTTTGAATCCCAAGGTGTCAAAATAAACATATCAAGTCTCCAGGATCAAAAGAAAAGCAAATTTCGTAACTCCAACAAACTACAAGAAAAAAGGTGAAAAGGTTAAGTTGAACTTAAAGGATGATACTACATAAGAATTTGAAGATGCTGCTGTATGCTTGAATCCCAAGGTTGTCAAAATGAGCTTGTAATGCCTCAAGGAGAAAAATAAAGCTCAAATTCATCATTTTAGTCACCTGCAAAGAAAAATAGTGTAAAAGGGTTAGTGAGAAAAGAAATGACTTTAAAACATTGGAAAGTGGGTTTTCATTATTAAATCAAGTTCCCCAAGTCTATAAAAACCCATTTTACACTCAAATGAATCATTCTTTCTTGTAAAAAGACCGAGAGCACTCAAAAGAGAAACATTTGTGAGTTTTCAAGCAACTTTGGGAAATTTTTTTGTGGTGCTGCATGCTCAGACTGGCACTGCACCCCTAGAAGCTAGCGCTGCACGCTTGGACTTCCCCCTCTGTTCAATTTGTGAAGGCACTGCACACCTAGAAGGAGGCACTATGTGCTGGGGAAGGCACCGCACTCTTGCCTGACACACACAATTCAGTTTCCTTTTGGCGCTGCAACCTCAGAACAGGCGCTACGCGCTCAGCACTGTCGCTACACCCTTGGCTAGGAGGGTCCTCTAAGTGATTTAACCACTCAAATCACTCCAAAACACCTACAAATCTCTGCCAAAGGTCCTCCAAGCATATTGAGGGGTAAGTACATGCTATAAATTCATCTTAAAACAATTTTGGTGTTTTCTTAATGAATGAAATCAAACCCTAAGAGAAACCCTAAATTTCAAGCTTGAAATCACTGTTTGAACCTCATTTCATCTTCCTATAAAGAATGTTAGTGATACAAAGGGAAATCATATAGCTGGAGGGTTATCATTGAGTTATTTAGCCTCTCACTCATTCTCACACACTTATACCCTCACTCACTCATTCCCTCATTTTCCAAAATTTCCTTTTCATTACCATCTCTTCATTCCATTTCCATTTACACTCCAGGGTTTTATAAGAGTAGAGTTTACAATCTCAGAGGGTGAAAGAAGTGATGTGGAGGCCCAAATGCCAAGGAGGCATCATCAAAAAGGAGGAAAGATCAATATATTTGAACCCCTTAGTACAAGAGAGCGCATGTCATCTCCCCTTACTGTTTCTTATTTCAAACATGTAGGATGCTTTGATTTTTGTGAAAAGGTGCAGCAGGTGCAAAACCACCCTGAGATAACTAGGCTGTTTATCATTAACTTGCATGGAAAAAAAGTTAAACCTGCAGGGGTCACCTTTGAGTTATCTACAAATGTTATTTCCAATGCCACAAGCATACCTAGTGTAGGGGAGAAATGGTTCAAGCAGGTCAGTCTTGACATGAGTTTCTTTGAGCCATATCTTAAGCCCAGGTACAAATACCACAACAAATCAATATTTCCTTTCTCACATTTTCTTGATACATATGCACCCATCATGAGGGTAATCGTGAAGTATTTCACATGTGAGGGAATTTTCTCCCTCCTTTACTCATACCACATCAGGCTACTTATGAACTTTACTAGAGTGAGGATGCTACACATACCCTATTACCTCTACAAAAGAATTGATAAAATGTTCTATATTGTACAAAAGAGAGACTATCCTCAATAGATTCAAAGTATCTTCCATCACTCACTTATCAAAATGGTTGTTATGCACCAACTACAGCAGAAAGGAATTCCATGGGAGACCTTCATTGCCAATGAGGTTTTTACTGCTCCACAAGGCCATCATCAGCAAGATATTCCTTCATCTTTGAACCCTCCCATCCCTACTTCTCCATCACTTCCTACTGTTCCTACATCTCCACTCACTCACATTTCTTCATCCCATGATGATCCTCCTTCATCACCTTCTCAAAACCCTTGACCCTCATGTCATGACACCACGACATCAAACGGTGAAGTGAGTAATGAGGCATATGGCAGTGAGATAGATGGAAGTGAGGTAGAAAGTAGTGAGACATATGACACTGAGATGGTTGACATAGAGAATTTTCCTTTGACCTATCGAAGAGGTCATAGGCAGGTGTTTACTCCATAGATTTTGGAAGGGGCCCTGCCTTCATCATCAACAAAACAACTCGAAAAAGTTAAGGAAAAGGTTGTAGAGCAAGACATTGATGAAAAATAGGATGAATATTAGACTGAACAAGAATTTCAGCTAATTCACCTTGACATTGATGATGGGAATGAGGAGAGGATCACAAACATGGTGCTCAAGAGCAAGGATGCCTGGATTAGGGATCTGCAAACCAATCTTGGTAGGGCTAAGAATGTAATAAACTTCCTTGAGGTGGAAATCAATAGTTAAAGACATAGAAGGCCATCTGTGAGGTTAGAGCTATCAGAGCTCGGAAAGAGGCTGGAAAAGCCAAGGAAAATCTAGATGAAACCTTGGGCACTCTAGATGACATTGAGGATGAGGAATAACAACTTCCTAGAAGGAGGCCAAGGACAATTGGGTTGAAGAAGGCCTTAGCCCAAGAGAGAGAGAAAGACACAAAATTGGTAGAGCATCTCACTCCTAGTGAGCTACTTGCCTTAAAAATGAGCTATGACAGAGAATATTGGCTAGAGAGAGCCAATGTGCACCTAGAGGATCATCTTGAGAATGCACAAAGGAACATTAACATTCAGAAGAAGATGGAAAAGCATTATGCCATGAGGGAAAAAATTGCAAGGGCCAAGCTCAAAAGAGCCATTGCAAAGATTAAAGTCCTAAAAGAGGCAAAGGAGAAAGATAAGCTGGATATCCTTGCTGATGTATCCCTTCAAGCTTCCAAAACATGATCAACAAGTTAAAATCCAATTTTGGCATCTTTTTGAGTTTTTGAATTTTTGATTGTTTTGCTTGCAGAAATAAGGGCCAATTTTGGGGCACTCAATTGAGGAAAACTTTACATTTTAATGATCCTTAGGCCAAGGACATCACCCTTAAAAAGTTTGAAAACATTTGGAGTAGAACTGGTCCCTCAAAAGGGCCAAAAGCAAGCAAAAAATCACCTTTCTGCCCTCTTTTCAGGACTGGCGCTGTGCCCTGTGCAGTCTTGAAAAAAGTGGTTTTGACTAAGTAAATGGGCACCAATAAGGAAACCAAAGGCATATTTGGAAACTAGATAGGACAATTTTTCCAATGAGCTATCATGGAGCTCATTTGGACACCAAGAAGGCCTCCAAAACTTAGCTGCAACTCAAGCTATTTTTCCAGTTTTGGAGCTGCACCCTTGACCTAGCGTTGCACCCTTGGCTTGGCGCTGTGCCCTTGAACCTTGGCGCCGTGCCCTTGCCAGAAAGTCAACAACAGACACTTGGATATATTTTGAAATTTATTGAGAGGCCTTAAAGGAGTTATTAAGAAGTTATTTTTGTAATAAATGAGACTCTGATATTTTACCTTGGGCCTTACATGGTATCAAAGGTCAAAATGCTTTAAATATGTAATAAATGACATCTAAATCCCTATCTAGGGTTTCCATCTCCTCATTTTCAAGTTAAATACTGCATGGAGGCTTCATGTTTATAGTTGGTTGTTTATTGAGATGAATACATACACTTGGAGTTGTAAAGAAATTGGTTTTGGAGTTGTGTGAATTTTTTGATTTAAATGGAAATGGAGCAAGCACATTTGTAGGATTCATGAACATGATTAATGGTGATGTTTTTATAATCTAGTACTTGTCTTCTTATGTTTCCCATATTTTGCATCTTTCTCTTGCAATAGAATAGAAAATTTAGCTTAAGATATGTTGTTAGAGGCACCTTAATTCTGTCTGCTTCTATTGCTCAAATGTTTTCCTTTGCTAGGTCTGATTGAAGAATTCTACATTGCTCTTTAATTCCACTTAGCTTGTTTGTCTTCAAATGATTAAATAGAGTCAAGCCAAAGAAGTTTATGGTATGCCTTTTCCTTTGGTGTAGCTTGAATCATTGTTTTCTAGGCTTTCTTTGAAGTTTTATTATTAGGGTTCAGGCTAAAGAAGTTTATGGTTCGCCCGCTCTAGGGTTTGCTGGATAGTTGTTTTTAAGTTTACTTGATAGAGCTAGATCAAAGAAGTTCATGGTGCGCCTTGTCCTTTGATTCTTTCTTGATAAATAGTAATCTTGTAGACTATTCTTGTTATAGTTTATGTTAAAGGATTCTTAGCTTCCCTTTAAACCTACTACATTCACAACTTAATGTTCATTTCACACTCACTAAACCTATTTAGATCCATTTGGATTTGTTAACTTGCCCTATGAAACACCCTTGATTCATTTTTGTCCTTTTCAATTATTTCATTGACCCCATAGCCCAATGGTTTGAACCTCTCTCACTCTATCTGTTCTTCTTGAAAACCTACCCAACCAAACAAAACAAAACAAACAAACCCTATCCTTATAACTAGCCTAAAATCAGCATCCTAAGAACAAAAAAAATCACATTTTTTACACAAATATAGAGAGAGCCCTCTCTAAGTCCAGGAAGGCTAGGTCCTAGGACTCCAAAGTTGGTTTGATGTTACCCTTGTCTATTTGGTCATTGCGAATCTGCCAAATTACAGGGACCTAACACTATCATGGAATAATTTCATTACTACAATAAAACAATAGTTTTATCCATTAGCTCATATGTAGAAAGTCATAATGAACTCAAAAAACTTTAGGCAATTGAAGGGACATAATGTGCAAGATTACACCCAAGAATCTAGGAGAAAGCTCTCTTATTAGGGGTATATTTGTAGAGCCAAGATAATTTGCTCAAGTACACATGAGGCTTACATAGCTGCCTAAAACATACTATCCTCATGTTTAACCCCACAAGTCTAGATGAAGTATGTGTTTAGGCCACACATCTAGAAGCTAGAGGGAAAAACATTTCTGATGAGGGTAGGAAAAACCTTTTAAGGGGAAAAAAAAGATAAGAACTCAAAAGGTAAAAGCAAAAATAAAAAATATGTTAAGAAAGAGGGAGAAAAAGTGATTTATAAACATTGTTCAAAAGAAGGCCATGATGAAAATCATTGTTGGAAATTACATCTTGAAAAGAGGCCCAAACATTTCAACAACAAAGGGAAACAAAAAACTGCAGCTACAACTCAACATGATTTAGGAGAGGATTTAGGTGATGAATATAAAATTAGAACCATGGGATTGAATAACATGAAGGGGAAAGAAATTGAAACTAAAATCCAAATGAAGAAGAGAGAATTGAACTGTTTCATGTGAGGGTCATATCCAAACATACTAAGATTGACACGTTGTTTGATAGTGGGTCACAAGAAAAATTAATCTCTGAAGACTTGGTCAAGAAACTTAATATTGAGACCATACCACATCCAAAACCATATCCACTTGGTTGGATATGTAAGGATGCAAATTTTCAGGTTTCAAAGAAGTGTATATTGTGGTCTGCAATAACTGCACATTTTGTTGACAAAGTTGAATTAGATGTGGTTCTGCTTGACATAACAGGTATTGTGTTGGGGAGTCCTTACTTGTATGACACTAAAGCAATCTTCCATCACCATGGGAACAAATACCATTTATTCAAAGAGGGCAAGGAGTACATTGTTAGATCACATCACAAGAAGAAAAACATTGCTATGGTAAATGCTGGACAGGTAAAGAGGTTGGTAAATTGAAGTAATAATTTTGTTCTTCTAATGATTAAGCCTAAAGATTATTGTTAACACTAGAAAATAATACAAGAAAAGACGACATTATTTAATGTCAGGCAAAAGGATTTATAGGGCTGAGAGACATTAGAGAATCTGGAAAGTATTTAAAAATTTCTAAGGTCTGAGGAAAAATAAAATTTGAGCAAGTCATAAATGCTTTGTGCGCAAAATCCTTCGAGAAGAGCGCCTTTGCGTGCCTTTTGACCTGAAATGCACACAATCCTGGGAGTGGCGGAAGTCACTTTCTAGGACCACAAAAAGCACACTCCAGGATAGTGATTTCACACTTGAAGCTGCCTAAGGATAGCCACCAAAGGCTCCATAGGACATCAAAGGAGCACACAATGGAAGAAATGTGGCACACAATGGAATCATCCCCCTCTCTTGGGTCACCATCCATAATGTACCAAGAGAGGGAAGGAGGATTTGAATTCTCCTATAAAAGGCCACCAAGAGATGAAAAACTTGAGAGCACATTTTTATGCTGGCTAGAATTTCCCCAAGCAATAACAACAGTGTGTGATCAAGAGCAGAGATAGAGGGGACTCAATTATTGGCCATCCAACAACTTCAGTGCACCATAGTAGAGAGAGGGAGACTTTATATTGAGGCAATCTTGGAAGTAAAGACATCCTTGCATCAGGACTTAGGACCCCCAGTTCTAAGGGCCCCTTGGCAAGTGGGTTAAATTTTCATCCTCATTTCCTACCAGCACTCAATAAGAGGGGCCGTAAGTGCCACCGTTTGGATTATTGCAGTTTTTTGACTCTATTTAGAGATTTTGTTTTAGTTTTTAGTTTAGTTTTTATGTTTGAATATGCATTCTATTTCTCTATCTAGTATGTTTATGTTCTAGCATGTTCCACTAACTTTCTTGACTCCATATATTTTTTTCCTGTGACCAATAAATTAAGATGGTAAACCACACCCCTTAAGTTGGTGTGATTTCGTACATGCAGGCACCAAATACACTAACACAAGATTGGAAACTCCACTAACGTTTATTTCCAAGTTTATGTGGTTGTGCCTTTTTGCAGAGACCTCTGTCTGTGTTGTGGAGTTGCGTTGAAATTGCCCCCTTTTTCTCCTTTAGTCCCTAGTTCATCCTAAGTGACAGACTGAAGCAGAACACATCCAAAAATTACTTTTTTAGGAATTTGCATGCTTTTCCCTCTCACAGGCGCACCTAGGGCGCGCGTTTAGAGCTGACCTGCACACAAACATCATGCCTGTTGCAACCTTTCGCGCGCAAAAGACAGAATGAGAAATTTCTCCCATATTTCTATCTTTTCCTGCTTGTAAAATTCCTGGCAGCCCATAATACATCTGCTGAGGTACCCCGTAGCTTTCTAAAGCTGACTTTTAGCTTCTTTTTGTAGGCTTAGTGTTAGTTTTATTTCAAGTTGATTTTCGCAAAGTTCACACATAGTTTAAGTAGGGGGGAAAATTAACTTGAATTCCAAATATTTTTTATCTTTTGAAAATTTAGGTACCAACACACCTAGATAATTAGCCAAAATAAGTGGCCCAAGTCCAAACATTCTTAGCTAGTTTTTTTTTTCTAGTGTAAAAGTCATTAGTTTAGTTCAACTTTTGCACTAGGATTTTGGGACCAGGATCGAATTGTCGATAGAAGAGAAAGTAATCTCTACTATATTTGCACCCTTCAGTGATCCTAGGAAAGCATATGAGTTCTCTCTATTCACAACTCACCATCTCCCTCTAGTTAATCACATGGATTAACTAGGAAAAATAGAAAGCGGCCCATATCCGCACATGTTTTTCTTTTGAGCAAGGAAAAATAGAACATAGTTTAATAGGGGATTTTGAAAAGGATCATCGCATATCTAGGCGTTCAAACTATGTGCTTATTCGCTTTTTTCTCACACACATCCACACACTAAGCAAAGCAAAGACACCTAAAACTAACTTAAAAAACCTCACTAAATTCTCCCCACAGGGGCCATAAAAGAATTTATAGTTTAAGTTAGGATCAAGGGGTAAGGCATCAAATAAGCCACCTTGATCATTATTCGTCTTGAAAAATATAAGTTTAATGTTTAGGGAGCTTTAAATCCACCTATCAACCCACGGAAAAGAAAACTCGGGCCCGACAAAGACACGTTTCAGAGGGGGTTAGGCTTAGGTGCAGTGTGTGCGGTATTAGTTGGGGCTACCTGACCCGGCTGATGCTCGGTACTGTTAGCTGACTTACCAAGAAGCCCAAGACTCAAATGATCATGTGGGATGGTGGTACTTAGTGGCAAAAATTAGGGCTTCGTTTCCCTATAGGTGATGGTGCAGGCAAGCACTAGATCCTCTACCCTTACCTTGGTCGATTTTCTTCAGCTGACTAGGGGCATCGCCAACTCTTACAGGACGTTGTGCTAGCACTCGCAAGATATATTCTCAAGGCCTAGTTAAATTTGAATGTGTGAGAATGAATAGGTCTTCTAGGATTTGAGTATCATACGCAAACAAACAAAAACCATATTTTTGATTGACTGATCACATAGGATTAATTTAAAGGGAAAATTTATTTTATTTTCACTTTTTTTATGTATGCGATCGGAATTTTTCTTTGATCATAAATTCTATCCTCTCAAATATTTCCAAAACCAGATCTAGTCGACACCAGAATGGACCCAACGAGACCTTGTCACACTAGACATATTTTGGACCTACCCCCATTACTGAGAGGGGTTCCAGGTCTTTCACCATTTAGGTGTCAAAGATGGAACACTGCCACCATTATTGGTTCGTCCTTTAATGGGGCATCCTTAGTTGGGAACCCTTGTCGGTCTCCCAATGCCACACCACACACCACTCCTCCCACAACCCTAAGAGAACAGAGGAGTGCTACCCATTCGGGATTCCAGTCGAAAATACAACAGGGTACGTTGCAGACAAACTCTCTTCCTAAGAAGAACTTTGTGTTTTCACAAGTTACAAATTCTTCAACCTCACAATCACCTTTATTGTATTCGTTAAATCTACCAGACTTAACCAAGCCGATGAATGAACACATTGCACACAACCCTACATGGCCTCCCATGGCCATGAAGCTCCCTTCAAACATTCCAAATTTCGAAGGAAAGCAAGCAGAAGACCCAGGAAATCATGTCATGACTTTCCACCTGTGGTGCTCATCAAAAAATATCATTGACGACACTATTTGATTGAGAATATTTCAACGCACTCTGACAGGAGTAACAACGAAAGGGTATGTGGAGCAGCCCTCTAATACACATGGAACCTTTAGTGCCCTCGACACTACATTACTAACATATTTTCAGTTACCCATCCACCATGACTCTGGAATGGAATTACTGACACACTTTAGGCAAAATCCCGCCGTCCATATCTTGGACCATCTCCATGAATGGCGACGGCGTCGTAGTTTATGTAAATCCAAACTCGAAGATCGGGTAATTTTAGATTTGTTCCTGAAAAATCTCACTGCAGATATTTCAAATGATGTGGCTTAAAAAAGGCCCATATTCGAAGAGGATACCATCAAAAAGGCCTAACAACTTGAGCTGATTTATACGTAGTCAGGATATATTTACAGTATCCTGCCGAACGCCCTGCGCTTTCAAACTTAGAAAGAATTGCAAAGCATGTCGAACTCTGCATAAGGTCTAATTGGGTCATTGACCCAAATTTACCTAGGCAGCAGTAGTCAAAACCCCAGTTATACGTATGATTCTACCCAAAATGTACCACAACTTGGTTTTCAAAGTCATCATATGCCTCAGCAAAATTTGACGAATAGGGCATCGTCGTATACCCATGGAGGACCCTATCCTCCAGATCAGGGGACCTAGCACGTAGATATACATACTGATGGAAGAGCTCCCCCCCAAAATTCAGGTGTAGACCAGGGACCGCGTTATGCTCAGTCCCCAGTACAAAACCCGCCTATGCAAAACAATGCACAGGTGAAATTTTTATAGCCATCCCAAAACCAACCACACCAATCATATAACTAGGAGAACTACCCTCTGTTGTATAGGTAAATCCCCTCTGCAGATAGAGGTGATCCCTCTAGCACTAGGGTGGGTCTAGCAGCAAGAGGACATGGTAATGTTTCGGTTCCTAGTTAATGAATGAAATGAGTCGGGATATATTGTCCTACCTATGATCCAACGTGGTTTTCGTAGTTGTAGTGGCAGTCTCCTGATCCTTGTCCTGACACGTCATGATTCTTCAACAATGGTACTCGGATGCTTGCATAAAGATCAAAGGACTAAAGCAGCATACAATACAATATTTTCATTCATAACTAGCTAATTAGTCAAGGATAATTAAACGTATTGCGTAAGATAAATCACATCAATACAAGACGGGAACCAAAAAATCAGTCATGTATATATTAAGAGAAAGAAAGAGTTTACAATAGGAGCCTTGATGTCGCAGCCTTCTTCAGCGGGTCCAGTCAAAACACGTCTCGAGCATTCATCGAGGAATTTGGACGTGGTGAGGCAAGAATGCCTAAGCTCTCTCTCGATAGGGGTCTCTCTCTACTCTATCTCACACCAACTATATCAGTCTGTTTTAGTAAAATCTTCAGAGGAGGAGGTTGGGATCCCTCAAATGGTGGAAGGGAGGCCTTATCCTTTGGGAAGTTGCCCCAAAAGGAGGAAAAAAGAAGCCAAAAGAAGGTGCTCGACGTTATTCAGTTGAACAACCCAAGCTAACTCGCTCACGAAGTAGTTAGCATGGAAACTTCTCTTCTATATTTAAATTTTTTTCCAAAAATAGCTCAGCATGGGCAGGTCATTGAGACAGAGCACCAATGGGCACGAGGCCATAAATGCCTGCCAGCACCAACCCAAAAGCATGTATTTTTGATGTTCTATTCTAGGAAAATTCAATAGAGGAAATTTTGTCCTCATGGCAAGGGATGCAATGACACTTTTTGCAAGGCATGAAACTTCATATAAGTCACAGAAATGGTCCTCCAATGTGCAGGATGGGGATTGTAGGGATGATGACAAAATTATATGTAACAGATTCCCCCTAAAGCACAAGGTTCGAGAGAGAGGGAGGAGTGAAATGCTTTACGAGAATGCATTCGAACAAAACAATGCTGTTAGAAGATCTGCAAGTACAAATAAAATTGATATCTCTGATACATGAACATGTGGCATGGGCACAACCATCCATAATAGAATAAAAAAAACTGAGATCCGAGGTATGGATGTAGCCATCCAGCAATAAGGATCAACAAATAGACTCAGGTATAGTCGCAACCATCCAATCAAAAGAGTCATGCATATAGTCATGATAAACCAAAATATCCTATAGCCTGGATCTCATCAGACAAAACCTAAGGTCTTGCGATCTATCTTGACCCGAAGAAGTACAAATTCAAGCATGCGAATATGTGAGATGAAGTTGAACATGCAAGAAAGTCACCTGATTACTAACCAATGATGAAAACTGTTAACAGGCATGAGAGAAACCACCAATAATGACAATGGATCTCAAGGTACAACTAGTACAATCCACATAATATGAACAATGATCTGGCATTGAACACCCATAGAATCACTCGATAAAAGGCCAATGATGTGGACCTATCGTCGAATGCGAAGAACTTTCCGTTGAGGCATGCAAGCTTCAAGGTACCAGAAGGGAGTCTCTAGATCAAATTCCAAAATAATGAGCTGAACTCCACAGGAAGTGACCCCATCAAAGGAGGGCTATAAGTTTTACCACATCATTGACACGAGATAGAAGAATATGATGATAGTGAATCAGGATGTTTTGTACAACTTATTAATGATTTATTAAATGTAATTGTCTAAGGTTGTCTTAGGTTAATTTAAGCAAAAGGGCATGATCAAAGATCATGCCCCTTCACCAAGGGACACCATAAGGATATATTTAAAGCCTTGGTCACTCCCAATTGTAATCATATCATCTTTTATCAATAATATATATACATTTTTCTGTTATCTGAGTTTATACACTCCATTTGGTATCAGAGCCGTGATCTTCGTACTTAGAAAACATAGCACACCACTCCTGTTATCTGCCATCCATCCTCTGACTGCAAAATTCCATCCGCTATCCACTGTGCCTTGTCTACTGTTAGTCATCAGTATTTTTCACCTGTTGATGATGACTAGATTTTAAAACCAAGTTTTCTAGCAGCTGATCTCAAATTTGTCAAATTTTCCAGCTGGAAAACACCCATAATTTTTTTTTCCCTCATAACCTTTTCAATCAGCCCATGATGAGATAAAACCTAATTTTCAAGACCTATCCAGCCTTAGTCATACAAACTTGTCCATCAGCTCCAAAGAGAATACTCCAAATCTGTCCAAAAAGTCTAACCTAAGTTAGGTAGTGGCGCTTTAGGAATTTCTCCCTTGGAAAACTATCCTAAAGCCAAAATAATCTCTATATAATATCAACCAGTCCTAGATAACCTTCCTATTCTGCAAATAAAGCTTGATTACACTCTTAAGTCGCGCCACTAACAAACCTTGATGACTCAGCAGTGCATCTGCCCTAGGTCAAACTGATATTAGGTGGATTTACAGTGTTTCAATGGATCTTTCAAGAGCAGAAGTGTACCAGTGTTCCAGAAGACAATATTAAACTCTACATGAGAAGACAGCTGCTTCTCATGTGGTTTTGAGCCTGGGATACAGCTATAGGACAGAGAGTTATTTCAATAAGCTCCTGCAAACACAATCAAAGGTTGGTGACTTATGAATAACAAGATATACTATGCAGATATCTGGCTAGGCTACCTCTGATTATCTAAAGATGCATAAAGGTATTTGAGCAACATGATTATATGTCTCAGAGAAATTCCCTTGATGGCATATTATCAATTTGTCACTTTTATTTGCTTAAGCATGAATAGGCAGTGAAAGGAAAGATAACACTGTTTGAAAGCTGATGAGATCACATCACTAAGAAAACCTCCTCCATACATGAGTAGAGGGTTGAATGACTGAGAAAACCTCCTCCAAATATGAGGAGAGGGTTTGGAAATGTGATAAAGGCATCCTTTATTTAATAAGAAGAGGGCTAGGAAACAAAGATGTAACCTCATTTCAAAGTAGAAAGTTAAGGTGTTTTTAGATGAATTCATAAATAATGAGTCACTTTCCTTCCAAAGGATGAGAAAAATATACATCAACAGATTTCAAATGGTGTTTAAACAAAAATATGGTCAATACAATGGTGCTGAAAACCTCTGCTCTTATGGTTACAAGAATCTCCTTCAAAGAGGAATCCGGAGGTGGAGTTTTGACTAAAGACAACCTCATCTGAATGACCAAGGAAGTAAAAAATTCTTGGTTTTAAACTGACTTCTGCTATCAAATAAAAAGAAAAACACTAACAGTGTGTTCATAAACATTCTTCATTTGGTTAAAACAGCGGTTGAAAAGAGCCCAGGCATTTTTCAAACACAAGACTCCTTCATAAACAAGTAGAAGGCTCACCATTGTTTGAAGATGAAAAGATTTTATTTCAGTATGGCAAAGATTTCAAAAGGAACTGCTCTCAAAAATGGTGAAATGAATGAAAATTCACTATTCTTATAGACCTCCTTCACAAAGGAACAAAGAGACAGCTTTCAAATGTTTACAATTCAACTTCAGCTCATCATCCCCTGCTATATCTCCGTAAAGGTTGAAGACTATATTACTTTGGAAATCCAAGGTTAATCATTATCCTTGATGTTAGAGACTATTTATGGCAGATATTTTCACTTGAAAGTTTCAAATGGGGTTTCAAATAAAAGAGATTAATCACCCATTCTAAGTACTAGCCTTGCAAGTTATTGATATGGACCAAGAATAGTTTTATTACTGCACTTGTGAAGTTCAGGATGGGCAGCTCCTCAAGTTTGAAATCTGTGTAGTTGGCACAGATAAGTCTCTGTGGATGTTTTGGTTTTTGATGCCTGAAGAGCAATTTTATAAACCTTTTCTATTGAGCCTATAAAATGGGCATGATCAACCATCAAAAACCATAACAGTTGGTTGTCTACTTAAAAAATGGCCTCCCCCACAAAAGGCAGAAGGTAAATTCTCCTGAGGTTTTCAACATACAAATCAATTTATGTAAATGGTAAAAGAGATGCTCGAACAAGTTTTATATTCATATCAAAGGGCCTTCATCAGCTGATAAAGATAGAAATATCATAACATGTATGAAGGGCTATTTTGAAGGAGCTGCAAGGTTGTTTTGTTAACAAACTCCTCTATAACCAACAGTCCAGGTGAAAAGTCTTTTATGAAGTTTCAAAGGAATTTCTTGTTTTAAAAAGAGCAAGGAGGTCTTCAAAGGCATAAAGTAGTGATTCATGTTGTTTTAAGACAAAAGGCCAAGAGGCATCCTAAACCCTCATAAAGTAGATTCAAAGGTGATTGGATTTTTCGTCTTCAAAGGGAGTAAGAGACCGTTGCAAAGCCCATTTGAAAGTTTCAAAAACATAAACAAGCATTCACAATCGCCCTCCTAGCCGCCCATTGGAGAAAAGAGGGATTTCAAGAAAATTTGCAAAGTTTTTGAAGGCTTAAAGCTTGCGCGGTGCACCTGGAAAAGCACGTGGCATGTTCAGACGAAGAAATACATAGGTGTTCAACGGCTGCGCGACACGCCTGTAGCGCCAGTCACCACTGCCTGAAGGCCGACCTGACTGCCTTTTGTTGCACGATGTTCTTTTCAGAAAATGTGCCACGCCTCATAACACCTCCAAAAACACCTTTGAAGCTGCCAAATCAATCAAACAAGGTTTCTAAGCGTTTCTTCAAGGTATTCCACTTCTCCTCTTGGAAAATTTCAAAAAAGTGAAGGGGTGTTTGCTGTGTTTTTCCATGAGAAGGAAGTAGTGTTCTAAAAACCATTTCATCATATAAAAACTGTGAGATGAGTCAGTGTTAAGGAGAAAAAGTCCCTATCAAAGTTGGAGAAACCTTTCTTGTGCTTAGAGGGTCTCAACTCAGTTTAAACATTTTTTTAAACAATGGTTTTGAAAGGCAGTTTGTCATATAAAAAGCATAAGAGGGAGACAGTGGTTAGAGGGTAGTGTTTTTGAACGAACTCAGAGTTTATTTTGTTGCTATGACTATCACACTCCTTTACAGTGATAGGTGGATGCTTTAAAAACAAACTTAAAGGACCCTTACTGCCTTTAAGAATAGTCATAGCCCACAGATAAAAAAAAATTTACCTCTGTCTGCAAAATCTCAGGTGAAAGCAATGTTTATAAGGTGAAAACAGTAATCATAAGTTGAATGCCTTGTCATTTTGAAAAGGTCCTCTCTGTAATGAGACAACCAAATCTGTACAGCCTCTATAAGCCCCAAAAGCAGAGTGTGTGTGAGGTTTTTCGAAGTCAGTTGAGGGTTGTTTTGTCTTATCTTTGTAAGGAAACAATGAATAACAAGAAGAGTTTTGTTTGGGGAAGGGTGTCTTGCTTCTGTCAAAACACAAGGAGACCTCTGTTCTAACAAAAAGCCACAGATACTTGTTTTCAAAAACCTTGCCCAAGCACAGTAATCAAATTGACTATTTTCTTTTCATTTGACAAAAACTTGTTGATTGGCATAAAAGAGGACAAAACAGTGATTTATAAGGAGCAGAAAATGGGTGTTGGAAGAATATTTAACAAAACATTTGAAGCAGCTTGTCTTGGTCAAGCAATGAATGACAAGGAGGATAGGGTGTGTGCTTGAGAAAAATTCCAAAGGCCATTTGAGATAGCTTGGTGTTGGAAAGAACATTCAAAACAAAATTCCTCCCAGGCAAGACAGTATGAGTGGCCTCCACAGGAGGTTTGAGCCTGTTTTCACTGAAGAAATGAATGCTCATCCATCAGTCTTGTTTAAATTTCACGAGGTTGGGTGTCTAGAGTTTTGTCAAAGAGTGCAAGAGGTGAAGAGCTATTCCACTTTGACACATCTTTGTTCTTTGAGATTTCAAGAGAAGCATTTTCAGCTGGCAGGCCTAGATTTCAAATTCTCTCCAAGGTCCATTTCCAAGGCCACTAAAATCCCTTATGTCGGGGAGAAGTGGTTTAAGAAAAGCCACCTGGACTCAGAACAATACAAGCCTTTTCTGAAGCCTGAGCATAGAGATTCATGCCCATCCATTTTTCCCTTCTCATATCTATTGACTAGTTACGCCCCCCTCATGAAGAAAATCATGAAATACTTCACTTGCGAGGGAAGATTCTCTCGAGTATATGCATATCATATCTGATTGCTCATGCATTTCACGAGGGCCAAATTGTTAAATATCCCTTTCTTCCTACATAGACGTATTGATAAAATGGCCTCAACTGTTCAGAAAGAGCGTCCTTCTCAGCAGAAAGCCTGCCTCTTCCATCACTCCCTCATCAAGGTTATCATTCTTCACCAGCTTGAGAAAAAGGAAGTCTCTTGGGATACTTTCATTACAAATCTGGATTTTTCCACTGTCCCTTCATATCATACATCTCTTTCACCTTCCACTCACCATCCTTCGCCTTCTTCAATCAAGCCTATTCCTAAGAAGCTCAAATTTCCCATTGAACAAGAAAAAGAGCATGATGAGGAAGAAGAGCATGAGCAAGAGGAGGAATATGATGATGAGCAGCATGATGATGAACAAGTGCAGCATGATGAATAGAGGCAGCCACATGATGATGAACAATAGCCTCATGAAAAAGAACAACAACATGATGAAAAGGTACAACACAGTGTGGAGGACAACGCTAAAAAATAAATGCAAAAGGACAGTCAAGGCATCCATGAATAAATCCAAGATAGTGGCAAGGATGATGAGAAAAGTAGCAAGGGTAAAGAGCCAATGGAGCATGTGCTAGCTACCTCTCCTAGGCTGGGGGCCATGCTCTCTTCTCCGAAAGTGGCCAAGCCCTAGACATCAAGGAAAAGGGTGCCTACAGTTGTAACTCCAAATGTTACTAGGGCCCTCCGAAGCAAGGGAAAATTTCCCAAGAAGCCCATTGTTGAATTTCCCAAGAGGAGGAAGACTAAAAGAGCCACTTAAAGTAAAGGAAAGGAGAAAGAAGAAAGTAGTCATGAAAATGAAAGGGAATTCGACATCATTCAAATCCAAAGTGATGATAGCGACAATGAAGCCCGAATCCTAGAAAATCTCTTGATCAATAGAGAAAAAAAAATTGATGCTTTGAGGACTGATCTTGAGAGGGCTAGAAACTTCAATCACTTTTTTCAAATTCAAAACAAACAGATGAGTGTCCATATGGCGGTATATGAGACACGGGCCATCAATTACAAAAAACAGGCCTCTAAAGCACAAGTGAGATTGGAAGAATTCTTGGGTGAGTTCGATGAAAATGAAGATGAATATTAGCTCAGGAGAAAGAGGCCAAGAACCATGGGGCTCAAAAGAGCCCTTGAGAAATAAAAGGAAGAAGAAGTTGCCCTTCTCCAATCTACCCCTCTCACTACATTGTTCGCACAAGAGATAGAGAACTATTGAGAAGCATGACTTGAGAGGGTTAATGATCACTTGGAGAAGAATTTGGAGAAGGAAAATAGAGACTTGGACCTTTAACGGAGGATGACCGGGCATTATAAGAAACTCAATCAGTTTGCTCGATGGAAATTGAAGGCCACTCAGGAAAAACTCAAGAGGGCTAAAAGGAAGCGCCTGGCACCAAAATTGAGGAAAGACACCTCAAAGCTCCAAATTTTGGCCTCATCTTCACAACATGTTTCTGAAAACCCTTGAGGGCCATTCTCACCAAATTTGGGCGAAATTCGACAAATTTTGGTTTTTTGTCATTTTTTGGGTTTTTGGCTAAAACTCATGGGCATCACCATTTCAGTTTGGGGCATCCTCAAAGGATGAAAATGGTATCATTGGATGCCATAATTTTAGGGGCATATACTCAGTGATTTTCAGTCATTTGAAGATGATTTTCTCCCCCAAAATGGCGGAAAACACTCACTTTTTCCACACTCTGCCCCGTTAATTAGCAAGGCCTATTTTTTGGGTTTCTACACACAGGCCTATTTTTGGAAAAATTCCAGTGGTCAGTTTGGAGAAAAATAAAAATTTTCAGAAAAGAGACATTTAGAGCTTTCCAACGAGCCATCACAGGCCTCGTTTTGACATCGGCAAGGCATCCACAAGCTGTCCACAAGACAAAGGATTTTTTGCTGATGTATTTCTTGAGTATTTTTGTGAAAAATGCACTTTTCAAAAGTGACTTTTCCTCATGTGCGTTTGGCTATTTTTGTGCATGGTTAGTTAGGAAAAGTCAATTTATTTTCCTTTTTTAGCATTTTTGAGATATTTTAGTAGATATTTTGTGCCTTGGGCTTTGCAAAGCCTCAAGGACAAAATCAGATATTTTGGATAGGCCAATGAGATTGCAAGTTGAACTAGGAGGTTTTCCCTCATGTTGGCCTATATATTCCAAAGGCTTTCATTGTAAACAAGGCTGAACTTGATGAATAGAAGCAATATATGGTCATACAAGCTTGGAAGAAACACTTGTCTCATGCTTTTGGATAGTTTCTTGGATGTTTTTGGATGATGAAAGATGATTGTTGTTGGATTCCATGACTTGGTAGAATGGTATAGTGTCTCTCTCTCTGTTTTGTTTCTTAGTTTTCATTCATAATTCCATGTTCTTGCTTGCTAGAAGACAGTAGAGAACAAATTTGAGACATGCCCTTGGAGGCACCTCAAATTTCCTGTTTCTTTATAGCTTCCATGTTTTCTTCATTCTTAGTCATATTAAAGAATCCTTGATTGCTCCTTAATAACTGAAGAATATTGTTTGCTTGTTTCATTTATGGTTTTATGCATGCTAAGTATGATTCACGGTATGCCCTCTTTGTTTATGGCTAGTCATAGCTCCACCTTTGAAACCTCTCTTTGATTGATTAGATTGTCATTTGTTGAACCAATGAGGTCTTGTACTGATCTTGCCCTTTTCCTAAAACTATGCAATCTTTCTTCAAAGTGCCCAATAGCTTGGAATACTATGTTTAGGCGTTCCTTCATAGTGATTTGAGTTGTTTGTTTGTCTTAAATGTATTTCTCCAAAGTCTGATAGCCATTTCCTAAAGTTAGAGAGTCATATATCTCTATGCATGGCTTGAATGTTTATTTCTATGCATTGATCAGTTTATAGTTACATTTTTCATGATTAATGGTTATCCCTACCATGTTTATGTCAGCTATTAAACTATTTATGTTTGAAACCCTTTGTTCTTCACAAATTTAATGTCCATCTCACTCCATTTTACCCAAAGATCCATTTTACCTCGAATCAAATCGGCTCTTCAACAACCTTGTATCACCACCTGAAAGCTTTCTTGACCTTTTTGACCCCATAGCCCAGTTGATCTGAAATATTTTTTACTTGTCTTAATATTTGATCAGTTCATCCCTCACAACCTAAAAACCAAAACCAAAAACCTACTTCATAAAGCCTAAAATCAAGAACACAATAAGCAAAAACACAGATATCCCTTACACAAATAGAGAGAGCCCTCTCTGAGTCCAGGAGGGCTAGGTCCTTGGGCTCCAAAGATTGGTTTGATGTTACACTGTCATTTGGCTTGCCAATCAGCCAAATCACGGGACAATAACATAATGGCGATCATAGTGGGACTTTTCTGAGTTCATTTTAATCTGAATATCTTTCAAGACTCACGGAAAGCCCCATTTTGAACTAAGCACACCTACCATTCAGCCACCTTATCGCCACACTAACATAATGGCGATCACAGTGGGACTCTGAGTTAGTGACAATCTAAGTACCCCTTAGGACTCCAGAAATCCCTTATCTTCAAACATACCTGCCATTTAGCTACCTCATCGCCACCCTAACATAATGGCGATCACGGTGGGAATAACTGAGTACATAACAGTCGAGAAAAATCTTGTAGATTCGTTAGTCTTTAAAAATTTAAACAGGCAAGAATTCCATAGAATCCTTTAGAGTAAACTCTTTTTGTTTTCACCACCTTAGCAAAGTGATGAATCAGGTCTAGAACACTCTAATAAAACCATAGGCTGCACATAAAAACTCAAAAAACCCCAAAACATTCCCAGATTGGCTTTTCCCTAGTTATTGGTGGTGGACCATAGCTACATATTTACAACAACAACCAAGTTCCACCTGGCGACTCCACTAGCCTCCAGTAGGCCTTAAAAAAAAAAAAAAACTCCATAAAAAAACAAAAAAATTCATAAACCATACCTTTTTGTTGACTCATCCTTTGCAAAACTTAAAACTTATGGTGCAAACTCTGTGATCAGTGACAAAATAAGTATAACTTAGCGATTCAGAAGACTTCACCTAAACATAGGAGATAAACAGAAATAATCTTGCAAATAGAACCATTAGCTTGTCTAAACAACCTAGCAAACTGTTGAAACCAAGTGAATCACTCTTCCTTGCAAATATTCATCTCAAAGTTTGCTAGAAATTTTTTTCCCGAAAGAATCTTTGATAGTGTTGGTGGTGGACCATAGTTCTCACAGAAATCCACTTGGCGACTCCACTAGTCCTCATTTTTGTTTTGACCATCCTTCACATTAGTAAACCCCTAGAGAGGACATCCATCCAAAACAATCACAAATACCATCCTCTCTAAACTCTAGATCCGAAATATGGCTTCACGAAGAATCAACACCATATCTCATCTAGACCCAAATACCCCTATCATAGTAGATGACCCAGAGAAGAGTCTATGGCAATCTTCCTAAACTGGAAATTAGCTACCAGTAGGTCCATCCGTAAAGCAAGATCAATACCTGAATACTTCACAGCCTTGCGGGATTCCCCCTTTGACTTAAAATCAACAAAAACAGTTTTTAGAAGCAAGTCACAAAGTAAGGTAAACTTTGATGATCTTGAGCCCCTAAATCTACCACAGAGTCCTAGTAGAGAACCCTCGCCTACTACACCTCCAGACTTTCAGCTTCTCCATCACTTTGGCTCCTACCACTCTAGATCTTCTCAAAATCAGATCACTAGCCCAAGTACATCTTCCACACCCATCCAAACTACTACTGTTCAAACCACCTCAGCTCATCATACAAGCCCTCATTTTGTACATCATCCATTAGCTCCCGCCATGGAAGCCTGGTATGAACCCTTGGTGTTGCCACACCCTTTGGCTCCCTTACAAAATGACCATCAATCCAAAATCCTGCACTTTACCAGAGTTGAGACTACCACAGCTTAACAAAATGTAGATAGGATTAGCGATGCCTTTGAATACATGGAAATAGAAGACGAGACCATCAGAATGAGGATGTTCACCCAAAGCCTGGGAGGAGAACCCAAAAAATGGTTTAAGAGATTAACTCCAAACAACATCCATGATCTCTCAGAACTCTACCAAACCTTCATAAATAAGTGGGAAATTAGAAAGAACCCATTCAAATCCTGTTAGAATATAACAATCTAAAACGGGAAAATGGGGAAAGTGTCCAGGGATACTGCACTAGGTTCAACAGTGTGTATAACTCCCTCCCACCTCACTTCAAATCTCCACTTGGCTCAGCCTTAGCAAAGTTCCCCAAAGGCTTTGACCCAGACATGACTTATCAACTAAGAGACAAAGACCACCCTACCTTAGAGGAAATGAAAAAAGTGGCCATAAGTGTAGACGCCAACTTAGCAAAAAAGAGAGCTAGGCCTAGATCAGAAAGGAAAGTCACATACCGGGATGAGGTCTCCACTTCATCCCCTTCCTTAGATCCTAAAATAGATGACTTGGTTAAATCCATGGAAAAAATGTGGGAAAAGATAAGTGAAAAGACACCTCTTAGGGATAACCAGCCAAACCCTCCAAACAGAAACCATAACCAAAATTTTAGGAGGGAACAGTCTCAAAACAAACCAAGGGAAAGTGACCAAAAAATTAGGCCACCCTTTAATGAAAATTATGTGGAAGAAGATGACAGGGATACAGAACCAATTGATGAAAATCATTTTAACTTCATAGGTTTTGATAGCGAGAGTGAGGTTTACCTCACAGAAGAAGAACAAGCATTCTTCTCTCCGAATCAAGATGAAACCAACTATGAAGATCCTGAAGATCCTGCCATAGATTTTCAGAATTCCATAGTAGAAGCTCACAGGCAGTATGACCTTAGAAGCAGAAAAAACCAAGACAACTCCAAGAAAGGTAACTCAGACACTGCTAGAAGCCCTGATACCATCCTTAAAAAAGCAGTGGATAGCAATAAAATCATGGTCAAGAAAATTGACCAAAACAAAGATAAAGTTATTCAAACAAGTCTTGTCTCAAATACTCCTAGTACCTCCACAAAGATTCCCGAGATGGTTGTGTCAAACAAAATCCCATAACAAAGTCAGCAAACTCAGAACATAGAGAAAGTCATGGCTGAAAAAACTAAAGCAAACCTGTCTAAACTACAAACGCCTTTCGGTTTTGAGGGAGAAATCGCCAAAATAAAGATTACCATGCCCCTCACTGAACTTATCTCCCAAATCTCTTATAAATCTCAAGTGCTAAAGGTCCTGAATATAGGAAATGATGCAAACACCCTTAATCTAGCTGATGACACTCCTGAAGTGTTGTTTGGTCCAAAAATAGAAGGGAAATTCCAAGAAGGAACCACTCTTCCCTTTTACATTAGTTTGAATATCCATGACCAAATCTTACACAATGCCATGCTAGACTCCGGGGCCTCGCATAATCTCATGCCGAAGGTTGTGATGGAAAGATTAGGCCTAGAAATCACAAGACCATATAAAGACTTATATTCATTTGATTCAAGTAGAGTCAAATGTCTAGGCTTAATCAAAGATCTTTGTTTTAGTTTGGCCCAAGTACCTGCAAAACACCTGATCATGGATATAGTGGTAGCAGACATCCCTCCCAAGTATGGAATGCTTTTATCCAGATCTTGGGGAGCTAAGCTTCAAGGGAATATTCAACTTGATATGTCCTACACCACTATTCCTGTGTTTGACCAAACTAGAATACTCTATTGAGAATCACACATGAAATATATGATCAGCACCCAAGAAAGGCCAGATAACATCCCAATGTACTCCTTGCATTCTGATCTGAACTCTTTCATTTTACACACTGATGAGGGCATTGAAGAAGAGTCAGAAATATTTGAAACAAACTTAGACCTACCACATCAGCTGCCCCAAGTTCTCTACGATGAACTAGACACTCAAAATTATCATGATCATGAGCAGTTATGTATTGAGGAAAGAGAGTTTGTTCCTTTCGAAACAGGGATAGAGCAAGAAGCACAAACCATTATGTACTATCAAGCAAATTGCTCAAACCTTAGGCAAACATCAGCAGTAACATCAAGAAATTTTTTTAGAACAGAGGCATTAGAAGACTTACATATCACAAACCTCTTTGGAACTCAGGGGTAGGGAAGCTTAGTATTCTTACCATACCTTAAGGATTTTCCATCACATAACTCTACCCCTTCAAATGAAACTTTCACTGTAGCCATAACATCTCAAAATCCAGAAAAAATGTCCGATAAACTTCTTATGAAAGGATATGATGATTGCATTCCAAATATACCTGATTTACTTGAACTGGCCAACATTCCTTCGCTCCACCAAAGACTTAGAGCTGCTAGAATTTTCAATCTTGTTCAAAATACTACTTCTAATAGAGAAAACAGTGAGAAACACTATGCCACTTCCATCACTCCTAGAAACAACTTCAAAAAAATAAAATACAAATATCTGAACCAAACAGTAATAGTCAAAGATAAAATCGCTGGTCATAGGATCTGTTTTGATTTTAGAAACACTAATACACACCCTTGTGACAGAAATTTTATCCTTCCTACCCAAGACCATGATATACCAATGATAAGTGCTTTTAATAATATGTCTTTGCAAGATGATGTTTCATGTTATAACCAAATAATTCTTTTGAAAAGAAGACAACTCAAAGAATTTTTCAAGTATGCTGGAAGTAGTTCCGTTTTCAAACCCAGAATTTCAAAACCACCGGATATCAAAAATATGCTCCTAAAAGCCATGTTTCCAGTTCTGAATTTCTGCATTCTAACATACGTTGATGATATCATCATATACTTCAAAAATGACAAAGAATATATGCATTATTTGAAAAAGATGTACAACAAAATAAGGAGTGGAAATCTGAGGTATAAAGAAGTACATCGGGAAGATACATGGTTATTTAGAGATTCATGCATGAATCCTTATGTCATGCTTGAAAGAGAAAATTTTCCAAATTTTTCTTTTCAAGAGCTGAGTGGACCAAGAGTGGTAGGAGATCCTTATGAGGATAAGATGCTTAAGTTTCACCATTTCCAAGATTTATGAGTCAAAACTTTTTCAATCATTGTGTATACCATTGTTTGAAAGATAAATAAAAAACAGAAAATTCAAAAAACAATAGAAAAACAGAAAAGAGGGCTGTTTGAAAAATAGAAATAAAGCCCCATGTTTCAAAAAATAATCATTTGGAAAGCGTGCAATTCTAAATGCTGCTACTAGTGCTCAAATGTCTTGTTCAGTTATCTAGCCTAATCATAACTGAACAAGTTTTAAATTTATTTGCTGATAAGTTAGTGAGAGGAAAAGATAGTCAACATTGTGTAAGCTTGACTTATCAAAGACAGTAGATTAGGAAAAGATACTGGTTCCACATGCTCAAAACAGAACCAAAGAGGAAATCAGGGATGAAAAACAAATTGTGTATCCTAGACTTGTTTTTCTAGATTTCATTTTATGCAAAATAATATTTGTGTGCAAATTGTCTGTCATGCCACAAATACATGACAAATCAGACTGTCTAATCCTGATTTGGTCATTTTTCAATTTCATTTTTTAGATTAGAGAATAAAATCCTTTCCAAAAGCTTAACCTTGACAGTCGATCTAGCATAGGTAGAGAAATGAAGGAGTTCATCAGCTTAACCTGAATTCCCGATGGATATAAGTGTAGAACTAGATAGTGTCATTTTTCAAAAATACTATGTCAAAGGGTTGCTAGTCCAAATTCCCCCAAAAGAAGAAAAAATGTTAGGAAATATAGTGGGGTAGGTAGAAATGTCGTTGATGCTAATCATGCTATAAATTTTCAGAAATAGCATCAAGGAAGAAAGAAATTTGCACCAATGGTTAAAGGCACTGGTCTTCAAATAACTGAGATCTGAAATTCTGGACACCTCTTGAAAAGGAGCTGCCCTCCCCAAATGGAGCCACTGTTAGTCATCATTATTTTTGACCTGTTGATGATGACTAGTTTTTAAAACCAAGTTTTCTAGCAGCTGATCTCAAATTTGTCAAATTTGCTAGCTGGAAAACACCCATAAACATTTTTTCCCTCCTAACCTTTTCAATTAGCCCATGATGAGATAAAACCTAATTGTCAAGCCCTATCCAGCCTCAGTCATACAAACTTGTCCATCAGCTCCAAAGAGAATACTCCAAATCTGTCCAAAAAGTTTCCCCTAAGTTAGGTAGTGGCGCTTTAGGCATTTCTCCCTTGGCAACTATCCTAAATCCAAAAGAACCTCTATCTAATATCAACAAGTCCTAGATAACCTTCCTACTCTACAAATAAAGCTTGATTACACTCTTAAGTCACGCCACTAACAAACCTTGATGACTCAACAGTGCATATGCCCTAGGTCAAACTGATATTAGGTGGATTTATAGTGTTTCAATGGATCTTTCAAGAGCAGAAGTGTACCAGTGTTCCAGAAGACAATATTAAAATCTACATGAGAAGACAGCTGCTTCTCATGTGGTTTTGAGCTTGGGATGCAGCTACAGGACAGAGAGTTATTTCAACAAGCTCCTACAAACATAGTCGAAGGTTAGTGACTTATGAATAACAAGAAATACTTTGCAGATATCTGACCAGGATGCCTCTGATTATCTAAATATGCATAAAGGTATTTGAGCAGTAGGATTATATGTCTCAGAGAAATGCCCTTCATGGCATATTGTCAATTTGTCACTTTTATTTGCTTAAGCATGAATAGGTAGCGAAAGGAAAGATAACACTGTTTGAAAGCTGATGAGATCACATCACTGAGAAAACCTCCTCCATACATGAGAAGAGGGTTGAATGACTGAGAAAACCTCCTCCAAATATGAGCAGAGGGTTTGGAAATGTGATAAAGGCCTCCTTCATTTAATAAGTAGAGGGCCAGGAAACAGAGATATAACCTCATTTCAAAGCAGAAAGTTAAGGTGTTTTTAGATGAATTAATAAATAATGAGTCACTTTCCTTCCAAAGGATGAGAAAAAGATACATCATCATATTTCAGATGGTGTTTAAACAAAAATATGGTCAATACAATGGTGCTGAAAACCTCTATTCTTATGGTTATAAGAATCTCCTTCAAAGAGGAATACGGAGGTGGAGTTTTGACTAAAGACAACATCATCTGAAGGACCAAGGAAGTAAAACAATCTTGGTTTTAAACTGACTTCTGATATCAAATACAAAGAAAACCACTAACAGTGTGTTCATAAACATTCTTCATTTGGTTAAAACAGGGGTTGAAAAGAGCTTAGGCATTTTTCAAACACAGGCCTCCTTCATAAACAAGTAGAAGGCTCACCATTGTTTGAAGATGAAAAGCTTTTATTTCAGTATGGCAAATGTTTCAAAAGGGACTTCTCTCAAAAATGGCGAGATGAATGAAAATTCACTATTCTTACAGACCTCCTTCATAGAGGATCAAAGAGACAGCCTTCCAATGTTTACAATTCAACTTCAGCTCATCATCCCCTGCTATATCTCCGTAAAGGTTGAAGACTATATTACTTTGGAAATCCAAGGTTAATCATTTTCCTTGATGTTAGAGATTTTTTATGGAAGAGATTTTCACTTGAAAGTTTCAAATGGGTTTTCAAATAAAAGAGATTAATCACCCATTCTAAGTACCAGCCTTGCAAGCTATTGATATGGACCAAGAATAGTTTTATTACTGCACTTGCGAAGTTCAGGATGGGCAGCTCCTCAAGTTTGAAATTTGTGTAGTTGGCACAGATAAGTCTCTGTGGATGTTTTGGTTTTTGATGCCTGAAGAGAAATTTTATAAACCTTTTCTGTTGAGCCTATACAATGGGCATGATCAACCATCAAACACCATAACAATTGGTTGTCTACTTGAAAAATGGCCTCCCCCACGAAAGGCAGAAGGTAAATTCTCCTGAGGTTTTCAACATACAAATCACTTTATGCAAATGGTAAAAGAGATGCTTGAACAAGTTTTATATTCATATCAAAGGGCCTTCATCAGCTGATAAAGATAGAAATCTCATAACATGTCTGAAGGGATGTTTTGAAGGAGCTGCAAGGTTGTTTTGTTAATAAACTCCTCTATAAACAACAGTCCAGGTGGAAGGTCTTTTATGAAGTTTCAAAGGAATTTCTTGTTTTAAAAAGAGCAAGGAGGTCTTCAAAGGCATAAAGCAGTGATTCATGTTGTTTTAAGACAAAAGGCCAAGAGGCATCCAAAACCCTCATAAAGTGGTTTCAAAGGTGATTGGATTTTTCGTCTTCAAAGGGAGTAAGATACCATTGCAAAGCCCATTTGAAAGTTTCAAAAACATAAAAAAGTGTTCACAATCGCCCTCATAGCTGCCCATTGGAGAAAAGAGGGATTTCAAGCAAATTTGTAGAGTTTTTGAAGGCTTAAAGCCTGCGCGACACGCCTGGAAAAGCGCGCGGCGCATTCACACGAAGAAATACATACGCGTTCAACGACTACGCAACGTGCTGTAGCAGCGCGCGGCGCGCATGTAGCGTCGGTCACCACTGCCCGAAGGCCGACCCGACTGCCTTTTGTTGTGCGACGTTCTTTCCAGAAAATGTGTCGAGCCTCCTAACACCTCCAAAAACACCTTTGAAGCTGCCCAATCAATCAAACAAGGTTTCTAAGCGTTCCTTCGAGGTATTCCACTTCTCCTCTTGGCGAATTTCAAAAAAGTGAAGGGGTGTTTGATGTGTTTTTCCGTGAGAGGGAAGTAGTGTTCTAAAAATCATTTCATCATATAAAAACTATGAGATGAGTCAGTATTAAGGAGACAAAGTCCCTGTCAAAGATGGAGAAACCTTTCTTGTGCTTAGAGGGTCTCAAATCAGTTTAAACAATGTTTTAAACAATGGTTTTGAAAAGGCAGTTTTTCATATAAAAAGCATAAGAGGGAGACAGTGGTTAGAGGGCAGTGTTTTTGAATGAACTCAGAGTATCTTTTGTTGCTATAACTGTCACACGCATTTACAGTGATAGGTGGATGCTTTAAAAAAAAACTTAAATTACCCTTACTACCTTTAAGAATAGTCATAGCCCATAGATAAAACAAAAATTACCTCTGTCTGCAAAATCTCAGGTGAAAGTAGTGTTTGTAAGGTGAAAGCAGTGTTTGTAAATTGAAAACAGTAATCATAAGTTGAATTCCTTGTCATTTTGAAAAGGTCCTCTCTGTAATGAGACAGCCAAATCTGTGCAGTCTCTATAAGCCCCAAAACCATAGTGTGTGAGAGGTTTTTCGAGGTTAGTTGAGGGTTGTTTTGTCTTATCTTTGTAAGGAAAAAGTGAATAACAAGAAGAGTTTTGTTTGGGGAAGGGTGTCTTGCTTCTGTAAAACACAAGGAGATCTCTGTTCTAACCAAAAGCCACAGATACCTGTTTTCAAAAACCTTGCCCAAGCATAGTAATCAAATTGACTGTTTTCTTTTCATTTGACAAAAACTTGTTGATTGACATAAAAGAGGACAAAACAGTGATTTATAAGGAGCAGAAAATTGGTGTTGGAAGATTATTTCACAAAACATTTGAAGCAGCTTGTCTTGGTCAAATAGTTACTTACAAGAAGGACAGGGTGTGTGCTTGAGAAACATTCTAAAGGCCATTTGAGATAGCTTGGTGTTGCAAAGAGCATTCAAAACAAAATGCCTCCCAGGCAAGACAATAGGAGTGGCCTTCACAGGAGGTTTGAGACTATTTCCACTGAAGAAGTGAATGCTCATCCACCAGTCTTGTTTAATTTTCACGAGGTTGGGTGTCTAGAGTTTTGTCAAAGAGTGAAAGAGGTGAAGAGCTATTCCCCTTTGACACATCTTTGTGCTTTGAGATTTCAAGAGAATAATTTTCAGTTGGCAGGACTAGATTTCAAATTCTCTCCAAGGTCCATTTCCAAGGCCCCAAAAATCCCTTATGTCAGGGAGAAGTGGTTTAAGCAAAGCCACCTAGACTCAGAACAATACAAGCCTTTTCTGAAGCCTCATAATATATATTCATGCCCATACATTTTTTCCTTCTCATATCTATTGACTAGTTATGCCCCCCTCATGAAGATAATCATGAAAGACTTCACTTGCGAGGGAATATTCTCCTGAGTATATGCCTATCATATCTGATTTCTCATGCATTTCATGAGGGCCAAATTGTTAAATCTCCCTTTCTTCCTACATAGAAGTATTGAGAAAATGGCCTCCATTGTTCAGAAAAAGCATCCTTCTCAGCAGACAACCTGCCTCTTCCATCACTCCCTCATCAAGGTTATAATTCTTCATTAGGTTGAGAAGAAAGAAGTCTCTTGGGATACTTTCATTACACATCTGGATTTCGCCACTGTCCCTTCATTTCATACATCTCCTTCACCTTCCACTCACCATCCTTCACCTTCTTCAAGAAAGCCTATTACCAAGAAGCTCAAATTTCCCATTGAACAAGAAAAAGAGCATGATGAGGAAGAAGAGCATGAGCAAGAGGAGGAAGATGATGATGAGAAGCATGATGATGAACAGGTGTAGCATGATGAACAGAGGAAACCACATGATGATGAAAAACAACCTCATGAAAAAGAACAGTAGCATGATGAAAAGGTGCGACACTATGAGGAGGGAAACCCTCAAAAATAAATGTAAAAGGACAGTCAAGGCATCCATGAAGAAATCCAAGACAGTGGCAAGAATGATGAGCAAAGTAGCAAGGGTAAAGAGCCAATGGAGCATGTGCTAGCTGGCTCTCCTAAGCAAGGGGCCATGCTCTCTTCTCTGAAAGTGGCCAAGCCTTGGACATCAAGGAAAAGCGTGCCTAGATTTGTAAATCCAAATGTTACTAGGGCCCTTAGAAGCAAGGGAAAATTTCCCAAGAAGCCCATTGTCTAATTTCCCAAGAGGAAGAAGAATAAAAGAGCCACCCAAAGTAAAGGAAAGGAGAAAGAAGAAAGCAGTCATGAAAAGGAAAGGGAATTCGACATCATTCAAATCCAAAGTGATGATAGCGACAATGAAGCCCGGATCCTAGAAAATCTCTTGATCAATAGAGAAAACCAAATTGGTGCTCTGAGGACTGATCTTGAGAGGGCTAGAAACTTCAATCACTTTTTGCAAATTCAAAACAAACAGATGAGTGTCCATATGGCGGTATATGAGACACGGGCCATCAAATACAAAAAAGAGGCCTCTAAAGCACAAGTGAGATTGGAAGAACTCTTGGGTGAGTTCGATGAAAATGAAGATGAAGATCAGCCCAGGAGAAAGAGGCCAAGAACCATGCGGCTGAATAGAGCCCTTAAGAAGCAAAAGGAAGAAGAAGCTACCCTTCTCCAATCTACCCCTCTCACTACATTGTTCACACAAGAGATAGAGAACAATCGAGAAGCATGGCTTGAGAGGGTTAATTATCACTTGGAGAAGAAGTTGGAGAAGGCAAATAGAGACTTGGACCTTCAACGAAGGATGACCGGGCATTATAAGAAACTCAAGCAGTTTTCCAAGCAGAAATTGAAGGCCACTTAGGAAAAACTCAAGGAGGCTAAAAGGAAGCACCCGGCACCAAAATTGAGTAAAGACACCTCAAAGCTCCAAATTTTGGCCTCATATTCACAGCATGTTTCTGAAAACCCTTGAGGGTCATGCTTTACAAATTTTGGCGAAATTCAACAAATTTTGGTTTTTTGTCATTTTTTGGGTCTTTGGCTAAAACTCATGGCCATCGCCATTTTAGTTTGGGGCATCCTCAAAGGATGAAAATGGTATCATTGGATGCCATAATTTCAGGGGCATATACTCAACGATTTTCAGATCATTTGAAGATGATTTTCTACCCCAAAATGGTGGAAAACACTCACTTTTTCCACACTTTTTACAGACAGGCCTATTTTTGGAGGACTTCCATTGTTCAGTTTGGAGAAAAATAAACATTTTCATAAAATATATATTCAAAGCTTTCCAACAAGCTGTCACGTGCCTCGTTTTGATATCGGCAAGGCATCCAAAGGCTGTCCGCAATACAAATGACTTTTTGCTGATGTATTTCTTGAGTATTTTTGTGAAAAATGCACTTTTCAAAAGTGACTTTTCCTCATGTGTGTCTAGCTATTTTTGTGCATGGTTAGTTAGGAAAAGTCAATTTATTTTCCTTTTTTAGCATTTTTGAGATATTTTATTAGATATTTTGTGCCTTGGGCTTTGCAAAGCCTCAAGGACAAAATCAGATATTTTGGATAGGCCAATGAGATTGCAAGTTGAACTAAGAGGTTTTCCTCACTTTGGCCTATGTATTCCAAAGGCTTTCATTTTAAACAAGGCTGAACTTGATGAATAGAAGCAATATATGGTCATATAAGCTTTGGAAGAAATACTTGTCTCATGCTTTTGGATAGTTTCTTGGATGTTCTTGGATGATGAAAGAGGATTGTTGTTGGATTCCATGACTTGGTAGAATGGTATAGTGTCTCTCTCTCTGTTTTGTTTCTTAGTTTTCATTCATAATTCCATGTTCTTGCTTGCTATAAGATAGTAGAGAATAGATTTGAGACATGCCCTTGGAGGCACCTCAAATTTCCTATTTCTTTATAGCTTCTATGTTTTCTTCATTCTTAGTCATATTAAAGAATCCTTGATTTCTCTTTAATAACTGAAAAATATTGTTTTCTTGTTTCATTTATGGTTTTATGCATGCTAAGTATGATTTACGGTATGCCCTGCTTACTCATGGCTAGCCATAGCTCCACCTATGAAACCTCTCTTTGATTTATTAGATTGTCATTTTTTGAACCAAGGAGGTCTTGTACTGATCTTGCCCTTTGCCTAAAACTATGCAATCTTGTTTCCAAAGTGCCCAATAGCTTGAAGTACTATGTTTAGGCGTTCCTACATAGTGATTTGAGTTGTTTGTTTGTCTTAAATGTATTTCCCCAAAGTCTGATGACCATTTCCTAAAGTTAGAGAGTCATATATCTCTATGCATGGCTTGAATGTTTATTTCTATACATTGATCAGTTTATAGTTACATTTATCATGATTAATGGTTAGCCCTACCATGTTTATGTCAGCTATTAAACTAGTTATGTTTGAAATCCTTTGTTCTTCACAAATTTAATGTTCTCACTCCATTTTCCCCAAAGATCCTTTTTACCTCGAATCAAATCGGCCCTTCAACAACCTTGTATCACCACCCGAAAGCTTTCTTGACCTTTTCAACCCCATAGCCCAGTTGATCTGACATCTTTTTACCTATCTTATGTCTTTGATCGGTTCATCCCTCACAACTAAAACCAAAAATCTACTTCATAACTAGCCTAAAATCAAGAACACAATAAGAAAACACACATATATCCCTTACACAAATAGAGAGAGCCCTCTCTAAGTCCAGGAAGGCTAGGTCCTTGGGCTCCAAAGATTGGTTTGATATTACACTGTCATTTGGCTTGCCATTCAGCCAAATCACGGGACCCTAACATAATGGCGATCATGCTGGGACTCTGAGTAACAAACAAACTTAGATTCCCTAAACATTCCAACAGCCTTAAGAATACTATCTGATTGACTTATCCCACCTCTCACTAAGATAATGGCGATCACGGTGGGACTCTAAGTAACAAACAAACTTAGATTCCCTAAACATTCCAACAGCCTTAAGAATACTATCTGATTGACTTATCCCACCGCTCACTAACATAATGGCGATCATGGCGGGACTTTGAGTCAAAACACCCTTGGTATCCCTTAGGAGCTCTCAAAATCTCAGTCAAAATTATAAAACTTAGGTATTCTCTGAAGAGTAGAAACTAGCTCCTTCACCATCTTAGCAAAATGTTGATTCAGTTATAGGAAACTCTTCCAAACCTCAGGGCTACATATAGGAAACTTAGAAAACCCTAAAAACATTCCCAGATTGGTTTTTCCCTAGTTATTGGTGGTGGACCATAGCTACATCTTTACAGAAAACAACCAAGTTTCACCTGGCGACTCCACTAACCTCCAGTAGGCTAAAAAACTCCACAAAACCAAAAAATTCATAAACCATACCTTTCTGTTGACTCATCCTCTCCGAAAACTTAAAACTTATGGTGCAAACTTTGTAATCAGTGAAAAACTAAGTATAAATTAGCGATTCATAAGACTTCACCTAAACATAGGAGATAAACCGAAATAATCTTGCAAATAGAACCATTAGCTTGTCCAAACAGCCTAGCAAACTGTTGAAACAAAGTGAATCACTCTTCGTTGCAAGTCTTCATCTCAAATTTTGCTAGAAAACTCTTTCTCGAAAGCATCTTTGATAGTGTTGGTGGTGGACCATAGTTCTCATAGAAATCCACCTGGCGACTCCACTGGTCTTCATTTTTGTTTGACCATCCTTCACATTAGTAAACCCCTAGAGAGGCCATCCATCCGAAACAATCACAAATACCATCCTCTCTAAACTCTAGATTCAAAATCTGGCTTCACAAAGGATCTATACCAGATCTCATCTAGACCCAAATCCCCCTATCATAGTAGATGACCCAGAGAAGATTCCGTGGCAAGCTTTCAAAACTGGCAATTTAGCTACCGATAGGTCCATCCGTAAAGTTAGATCAGTACCTGAACACCTCGCAGCCTTGCTGCATTTCCCCTTTGACTTAAAATCAACAAAAACCCTTTTTAGAAGCAAGTCACAAATTAAGGTAAAATTTGATGATCTTGAGCCCCTAGATCTACCACAGAGTCCTAGTAGAGAAGCCTCACCTACTACACCTCCAGACTTTCAGCTTCTCCATCACTTTGGCTCCTACCACCCAGATCTGCTCAAAATCAGATCACTAGCCCAAGTACATCTGCCACACCCATCCAAACCACTACCGTTCAAACCACCTCAGCTCATCCTACAAGCCCTCATTTTGTACATCATCCATTAGCTCCCGCCATGGAAGCCTGGTATGCACCCTTGGTGCTGCCACACCCTTTGGCCCCCTTACAAAATGACTATCAATCCAAAATCCTGCACTTTAACGGAGTTGAGACTACCACAACTCAACAACATGTAGATAGGATTAGTGATGCCTTTGAATACATGAAAATAGAAGACGAGACCATCAAAATGAGGATGTTCGCCCAAAGCCTGGGTGGAGAACCTAAAAAATGGTTTAAGAGCTTAACTCCAAACAGTATCCACGATCTCCTAGAACTTTACCAAAACTTCATAAACAAGTGGGAAATCCGAAAGAACCCCATTCAAATCCTGTCAGAGTATAACAATCTAAAATGGGAAAATGGGGAAAGTGTCCAGGGATACTGCACTAGGTTCAACAGTGTTTATAACGCCCTCCCACCTCACTTCAAACCTCCACTTGGCTCAGCCTTGGAAAATTTCCCCAAAGGTTTCGACCCAAACATGACTTATCAACTAAGAGACAAGGACCCCCCTACCTTAGAGGAAATGCAAAAAAGTTGCCATAAGCACAGAAGCCAACATAGCAGAAAAAAGAGCTAGGACCAAATCAAAAAGGAAAGTCACATACCGGGATGAGGTCTCCACTTCAGCCCCTCCCTTAGATCCTAGAATAGATGACTTGGTTAAATCAATGGCAAAAATGTGGGAAAAGATGAGTAAAAGGACACCTCTTAGGGAAAACCATCCAAACCCTCCAAATAGAAACCAGAACCAAAATTTTAGGAGGGAACAACCTCAAAACAAACCAAGGGAAAGTGACCAAAAAATTAGGCCACCCTTTAATGAAAATTATGTGGAAGAAGATGATAGGGATATAGAACCCATTGATGAAAATCATTTGAACCTCATAGGCTCTGATAATGAGAGTGAGGTTTACCTCACAGAAGAAGAACAAGTGTTCTTCTCTCTGAATCAAGATGAAACCAACTATGAAGATCCAGAAGATCCTGCCATAGATTTTTAGAATGCCATAGTAGAATATCACAAGTAGTATGACCTTAGAAGCAGAAAAAACCAGGACAACTCCAAGAAATGTAGCTCAGACACTGCTAGAACCCCTGATACCATCCTTAAAAAAGCAGTGGATAGCAACAAAATCATGGTCAAGAAAATTGACAAAAACAAAAATAAATTTATTCAAACAAGTCTTGGGTCAGATACTCCTAGTAACTCCACAAATATTCCTGAGATGGTTGTGTAAAAAAAAATCCCAAAACAAAGTCAGCAAACTCAGAACATAGAGAAAGTCATGGCTGAAAAAACTGAAGCAAACTTGTCTAAACTACAAATGCCTTTCAGTTTTGAGGGATAAATCACCAAAATAAAGATTACCATGCCCCTCACTGAACGTATCGCCCAAAGCTCTTATAAATATCAAGTGTTAAAGGTCCTGAATATAGGAAATGATGCAAACACCCTTAATCTAGCTGATGACACTCCTGAAGTGTTGTTTGGTCCAAAAATAGAAGGGAAATTCCAAGAAGGAACCACTCTTCCCTTTTACATCAGTTTGAATATCCATGACCAAATCTTACACAATGCCATGCTAGACTTCGGGGCCTCGCATAATCTCATGCCGAAGGTTGTGATGGAAAGATTAGGCCTAGAAATCACAAGACCATATAAAGACTTATATTCATTTGATTCAAGTAGAGTCAAATGTCTAGGCTTGATCAAAGATCTTTGTTTCAATTTGGCCCAAGTACCTGCAAAACACCTGATCATGGATATAGTGGTAGCAGACATCCCTCCCAAGTATGGAATGCTTTTATCCAGATCTTGGGGAGCTAAGCTTCAAGGGAATATTCAACTTGATATGTCCTACGCCACTATTCCTGTGTTTGACCAAACTAGAATACTCTATTGAGAATCACACATGAAATATATGATCAGCAGCAAAGAAAGGCCAGATAAAATCCCAATTTACTCCTTGCATTCTGATCTACACTCTTTCATTTTACACACTGATGAGGACATTGAAGAACAGTTAGAAATATTTGAAGCAAACTTAGACCCACCACATCAGTTGCCCCAAGTTCTCTATGATGAACTAGACACTCAAAATTATCATGATCATGAGTAGCTATGTCTTGAGGAAAGAGAGTTTTTTCCTTTTGAAACAGGGATAGAGCAAGAAGCAAAAACCATTATGTACTATCAAGCAAATTTCTCAAACCTTAGGCAAACATTAGCAGTAACATCAGGAAACTTTTTCAGAACAGAGGCATTAGAAGACTTACATATCACAAACCTCTTTGGAACTCAGGGGTAGGGAAGCTTAATGTTCTTACCATACCTTAAGGATTTTCCATCACATAACTCTACCCCTTCAAATGAAACCTTGACTGTAGCCATAAAAACTCAAATCCAGAAAAAATGTCCGATCAACTTCTTATGAAAGGATATGATGATTTCAGTCCAAATATACCTGAGTTACTTGAATTGGCCAACATTCTGTCGCTCCACCAAAGACTTAGAACTGCTAGAATTTGCAGTCTTGTTCAAAATACTACTTCATATAGAGAAAATAGTGAGAAACACTATGCCACTGCCATCACTCCTAGAAACAACTTCGACAAAAGAAAATACAAAAATTTGAACCAAACAGTAATAGTCAAAGATAAAATAGCTGGTCATAGGATCTGTTTTTATTTTAGAAACACTAATACACACCCTTGTGACATAAGTTTTATCCTTTCTACCCAAGACCATGATATGCCAATGATAAGTGCTTTTAATCATATGTCTTTGCAAGATGATGTTTCAGGTTATAACCAAATAATTCCTTTGCAAAACAGACATCTCAAAGCATTTTTCAAGTATGCTGGAAGTAGTTCCATTTTCAAACCCAGAATTACAAAACCACTGGATATCAAAAATATGCTCCTAAAATCCATGTTTCCAGTTCTGAATTTCTGCATTCTAACATACCTTGATGATCTCATCATATACTTCAAAAATGACAAAGAATATCTGCATTATTTGAAAAAGATGTATAGCAAAAGAAGGAGTGGAAATCTGAGGTATAAAGAAGTACAGTGGGAAGATATAGGGTTGTTTAGAGATTCATGCATGAATCCTTATGTCATGCTTGAAAGAGAAAATTTTCCAAATTTTTCTTTTCAAGAGTTGAGTAGACCAAGAGTGGTAGGAGATCCTTATGAGGATAATATGCTTAAGTTTCGCCATTTCCAAGATTTCTGAGTCAAAACTTTTTCAATCATTGTATATACCATTGTTTGAAAGATAAATAAAAAACATAAAATTCAAAAAACAATAGAAAAACAGAAAAGAGGGCGGTTTGAAAAATAGAAAGAAAGCCCCATGTTTCAAAAATAATCATTCGGAAAGTGTGCAGGTCTAAATGCCGCTACTAGTGCTCAAATGTCTTGTTCAGTTATCTAGCCTAATCATAACTAAACATGTTTTAAATTTATTTTCTGATAAGTTAGTGAGAGGAAAAGATAATCAACATTGTGTAAGCTTGACTTATCAAAGAGAGTAGATTAGGAAAAGATACTGGTTCCACATGCTCAAAACAGAACCAAAGAGGAAGGCAGTAATGAAAAACAAATTGTGTATCCTAGCCTTGTTTTTCTAGATTTCATTTTATGAAAAATAATATTTGTGTGCAGCTTGTCTTTCATGCCACAAATACATGACAAATTAGACTGTCTAATCCTGATTTGGTCATTTTTCAATTTCATGTTTTAGATTAGAGAATAAAATCCTGTCAAACAGCTTAACCTTGACAGTTGATCTAGCATAGGTAGAGAAATGAAGGAGTTCATCAGCTTAACCTGAACTCCTGGTGGATATAAGTGTAGAACTAGATAGTTTCATTTTTCAAAAATATTATGTCAAAAGGTTGCTAGTCCAAATGCCCCCAAAAGAAGAAAAAATGTTAGGAAATATAGTGGGGTAGGTAGAAATGTCGTTGATGCTATTCATGCTGTAAATTTTCAGAAATAGCATCAAAAAAGAAAGAAATTTGTGCCAATGGTTAAAGGCACTAGTCTTCAAAGAACCGAGATCTGAAATTCTGGACACCTCTTGGAAAGGAGCTACCCTCCCCAAATGGAGCCACTGTTAGTCATCAGTATTTTTCACCTGTTGATGATGACTAGTTTTTAAAACCAAGTTTTCTAGCAGCTGATCTCAAATTTGTCAAATTTTCCAGTTGGAAAACACCCATAAACATTTTTTCCCTCGTAACCTTTTCAATCATCCCAAGATGAGATGAAACCTAATTTTCAAGCCCTATCCAGCCTCAGTCATACAAACTTGTCCATCAGCTCCAAAGAGAATACTCCAAATCTGTCCAAAAAGTCTCCCCTAGGTTAGGTAGTGGTGATTTAGGCATTTCTCCCTTGGAAAACTATCCTAAAGCCAAAAGAACCTCTATCTAATATCAACCAGTCCTAGATAACCTTCCTATTCTGCAAATAAAGCTTGATTACACTCTTAAGTTGCGCCACTAACAAACCTTGATGACTCAGCAGTGCATATGCCCTAGGTCAAACTGATATTAGGTGGATTTACAGTGTTTCAATGGATCTTTCAAGAGCAGAAGTGTACCAGTGTTGCAGAATACAATATTAAACTCTACATGAGAAGATAGCTGCTTCTCATGTGGTTTTGAGCCTGGGATGCAGCTACAGGACAAAGAGTTATTTCAATAAGCTCCTGCAAACACAGTCAAATGTTAGTGACTTATGAATAACAAGAAATACTCTACAGATATCTGGCCAGGCTGCCTCTGATTATCTAAATATGCATAAAGGTATTTGATTAGCAGGATTATATGTCTCAGAGAAATGCCCTTCATGGCATATTGTCAATTTTTCACTTTTATTTGCTTAAGCATGAATAGGCAGTGAAAGGAAAGATAACACTGTTTGAAAGCTGATGAGATCACATCACTGAGAAAACCTCCTCCATACATGAGCAGAGGGTTGAATGACTGAGAAAACCTCCTCCAAATATGAGAAGAGGGTTTGGAAATGTGATAAAGGCCTGCTTCATTTAATAAGCAGAGGGCCAGGAAACAGAGATGTAACCTCATTTCAAAGTAGAAAGTTAAGGTGTTTTTAGATGACTTCAGAAATAATGAGTCACTTTCCTTCCAAAGGATGTGCAAAAGATACATCAACAGATTTCAAATGGTGTTTAAACAAAAATATGGTCAATACAATGGTGCTGAAAACCTCTGTTCTTATGGTTATAAGAATCTCCTTCAAATAGGAATCCAGAGGTGGAGTTTTGACTAAAGACAACCTCATCTGAATGACCAAGGAAGTAAAAAAATCTTGGTTTTAAACTGACTTCTGCTATCAAATAAAAATAAAACCACTAATAGTGTGTTCATAAACATTCTTCATTTGGTTAAAACAGGGGTTGAAAAGAGCCCAGGCATTTCTCAAACACAGGCCTCCTTCATAAACAAGTAGAAGGCTCACCATTATTTGAATATGAAAAGCTTTTATTTCAGTATGGAAAAGATTTCAAAAGGGACTGCTCTAAAAAATGGTGAAATGAATGAAAATTCACTATTCTTATAGACCTCCTTCACAGAGGAACAAAGAGACAGCCTTCCAATGTTTACAATTCAACTTCAGCTCATCATCCCCTACTATATCTCCGTAAAGGTTGAAGACTATATTACTTTGGAAATCCAAGGTTAATCATTTGCCTTGATGTTAGAGACTGTTTATGGTAGATATTTTCACTTGAAAGTTTCAAATGGGGTTTCAAATAAAAGAGATTAATCACCCATTCTAAGTACCAACCTTGCAAGTTATTGATATGGACCAAGAATAGTTTTATTACTGCACTTGTGAAGTTCAGGATGGGCAGCTTCTCAAGTTTGAAATTTGTGTAGTTGGCACAAATAAGTCTCTGTGGATGTTTTGGTTTTTGATGCCTGAAGAGAAATTTTATAAACCTTTGCTGTTCAGCCTATACAATGGGCATGATCAACCATCAAACACCATAATAGTTGGTTGTCTACTTAAAAAATGGCCTCCCCCACGAAAGGTAGAAGGTAAATTCTCCTGAGGTTTTCAACATACAAATGACTTTATGTAAATGGTAAAAGAGATGCTCTGTCAAACCAGGAGGTAACTCCTCAAAATCAGAATGTGTATTAGCTGAAGAATGCATATGGATTTATACATGGAGGTGAGGCTATTGGGATTCATCTCCCAATGACTCTTGGCCTTCCTTATTTCCTAATATTAAATAATATACAATATTAAATGTGCACACCCATCCCATAGGATTAGGTGTCAACATTCCCCCTTTAATCCGAAGGGATGTTGGTGAGTCCAAGCATCGATCTGAACTTTTCAAACTTTTCTCTTCCAAGTGCTTTGGTGAAGATGTCAACAGTTTGCTCATTTGTGGAACAATGATGTAGATGGATGGTTTTGGCCTGAACATGATGTCGAATGAGATGGTACTTTGTATTGATGTGCTTGGTTCGATCATGGAACTTTGGGTTCTTGGCCAACTTTATTGCAGAAGTGTTGTCGATCATGAGTGGAGTGGAATACATTTGTTTCATCTGCAAATCTTCCAGGATTTTCCGGAGCCACACAATTTCCTTTGTTGCTTCAGCTGCTGCCACATATTCTGCCTCGGTCGTGGAATCTGCTGGAACTGACTGTTTGCGTGATATCCATGAGACAGCTCCTGATCCAAGACTCATGGTGTAACCTGTAGTAGACACCCCTGTTTCTTTGTCGCCATCAAAGTCTGAATCAGAGTATCCGGTCAAGTTGAAGTCGCCTACCTGTGTATATTTGAGTCCAAAGTCTTGAGTCCCCTTGAAGTACCTTAGCACTCTTTTTGCAGCAGACCAATGTCCTTCACAAGGTTTTTGCATGAACCTTGAGAGGATTCCAACAGCAAATGAAATGTCAGGTCTGGTGGTGGTCAGGTAGATAAGACTTCCTACAAGATGTCTATACTTAGTTGCATCCTCAAATTCCTTCCCTTCAATAGATGTGAGCTTCAAGTTTTGTTCCATTGGAGTGGTTAAGGGATTACATTCATCCATGCCAAACTTGTTCAAGAGATCTCCAATGTACTTCTTTTGAGAAAGAAATATGAATTTAGGATGTTGAATAACTTCAATACCCAAATAGTAATGAACATGACCCAAATCAGTCATTTCAAAACCTTTCTTCAACTCTTTCTTCATGGATGCAATATAGCTCTCATTGTTTCCTGTTATCAAAAGATCATCTACATATACCACAAGATATACAGCTGTTTTTCCAACTTTCTTAACAAACAAAGTTGCATCATCAAGATCAAAATGTTTGAAGTCAAGTTTCAGAAGATGCTCGGTCAATTTCTCATACCAGGCTCGTGGTGCTTGCTTGAGGCCATACAAGGATTTTACAAGTTTGCAAACTTTGTGTTCTTGACCATTTATCACAAATCCTTCTGGCTGGGACATATAAACTTTTTCCTTTAGATCTCCATTCAAGAAGGCTGTTTTTACATCCATCTGATGGACTTTCCATCCATTATGAGCTGTAAGGCAAAGAGAGTCCGGATGGTGGTCCATTTTGCTGTGGGAGAAAAAGTTTCTTCATAATCGACTCCTTATTTTTGTGCGAATCCTTTTGCCACAAGCCTGGCCTTGTGCTTTTCAAGTGAGCCATCTGCTTTGTACTTGTTCTTGTAGACCCACTTACAGCCAATTGGTTTTGTTCCCAAAGGCGGATCAACCAGCTTCCAAGTGCCATTCTTTATCAAGGCATCATACTCCTTTTGCATCTCTTCTTTCCATTCATCATGAGAAGCGGCTTCTTTGAAGGAAGTTGGTTCATGATCCATAGACAAACTCAATTCACAGTTACAAGAAATATCCATATCAACAGGAGAATCAAAATTATCTACATCACCTTCGATTTGTTTAGTGGAACTTCTTGTTCCTGTTTTTCCAACCTCATCAGGATGAACATTCTCCAGTGTCTTTGTCAGCCATTTGGGAGGACCTTTCTGAGATGGCCCAGGCTGGTCATTTGACTGAGTTTGGATTGATTCAAGATTCAATCTCCCAATTCTGTCAATCACATCATCCAATGTGTCATCCGTGGTTGTTTCTTCATGTGGGGGAGAGAGTGCTTCAGGACATGATTCCACAGCTTGATTCAATATCGGAATCCCCCCTTCAAGATGTGGAATCACATTATCAAATTCTTGGAAAGACTTTGCATGTGTGAATCTATCCAGGCGATCAAGTTGCCGCTCAACAACCTTGTCACTCTTGGAAGATTCAAGAAATATGACATCTCTTGCTATCACAAACTTCTTATTTGTTTCATCATAGAGACGATATCCTTTGGAGGTATTGAAGTACCCCAAGAAGATACATTTTCTACTTCTAGCACCAAGTTTGTTCCTTTGACCCTTGGGTATCAAGGCATAACAGGTGGACCCAAAGACCCTGAAATGCTTTACCAAAGGAATGTGGCCATGCCACATTTCAAAAGGAGTTTTGTTTCTAATTGAACTTGAAGGACACCTATTCTTTATGTAAACAACACATAGAACCGCATCAGCCCAAAACATCAATTTCACATTCTTGAAAAATAACATGGAGCGAACCATATTTAAAATAGTTCTGTTCATTCTTTCAGCTACACCGTTCTGTTGTGGATTATATGGCACAGTTGTTTGATGTTTGATTCTATGTTGATGAAGATAATTTTCAAATTCGTTTGAAGTGTATTCTTTTCCATTATCAGTACGTAGAGAGCCAATATGTGTTTGTGCATCATTTTCAATCCATGCATGAAAATTCTTGAAAGTTTGAAAAGCATCGGACTTATTCTTCAGTAAGTAAATCCAACACATTCTGGTGTAGTCATCAATAAATGTCATCATGTATTTTTTTCCATTTGCAGAAGCAATAGGCATAGGGCCACATAAATCTGAATGAACAAGTTCAAGTTTTCTATGTGCTCTGGAGTGTGAATCATGAAATGGCTGTTTGTTATGCTTTCCTAGAATACAAGCATCACATTCCTTATGTTTTCTAGGAATTGTAGGCAGTCCATCAACACCATTTTTCTTCAACAAACGAAGGCTTTCATAGTTTAAGTGTCCAAATCTAGCATGCCATAAAAGACTTGATGGGAATGTACCTTCATCATGATGTGAACTGAATGCAAAGTTTTGAGCATGAGCAGATGAACCTTTCATCTTCAAGAGTCTCCCTTCTTCTATTCCCTCCATGACAAGTGAGTGATCTGATGCTGATCTGACCTCTGCCTTGCCATCAAACAAGTGAACTGAGTGTCCTTGCTGCCGGATTTCGATCAGGGACAGCAAGTTTCTCTTCAACTCCCGGAGGTATAGAACCTCATGTAGGATATGATCAGGAAGACCAGGCAGTTTAAGCCTGACTGTGCCAAGCCCTGATGGCTTGAGTTTGGATTTATCTGCGAAATATATTGCTCCATCAACTTTGTTAGTGAATTCTTCAAAAAAATCTTTTCTAAATGTCATGTGACATGTTGCTCCTGAATCTAGCAACCAATCATCTCTCCATGAAGTAAATGAAACATCAAATAGGTTTTCAGTTACTCCATTATTACAATGTGCTAGAACATAGTGAGCGGATTCAGGTGCTTTACCTTTGTCTTTGTCATTAGTTTTACCCTTGTCTTGATTTCTTTGCAGCTCAATTTTCTCCCATGGTGTTCTGTATTTGGATGCATCATGTCCATCTCTATTGCAACGTGTGCAATGAAGATTGGATTTGTCAGCTTGTCTGCCCCCCCTTTCTGTGAAGTTTCTTCTTCCTCTTCCTCTTCAGCCACCTCTTCCTCTGGATGAATCTGGAGCATGATTCTTTTCTCTATGTGCCAAGTATGCAGCCTCTTCGGAAGATGAAGGGACTGTCATCTTCCCAAAAGCTTTCTCTCTTTCTGCAAACTTTTTCTCAAGTGTATCAAAGGTGATATGCTCAAATTTTCCACTTGCTTGCAAAGACTCAAGATAATGTGAGTAAGTCGGATATAATGCCTTAACATATGCTATGAGAGATATGTCCATTTTTACACCAGTGTTTTCAATGTCATGCATTATAGATCTTACTTCTGAAGCTAAAGCAAGGGGATCATCATTCTTCATTTCAAGACTGAACAACTTAATCATCAATTGAACATTTTCTAATTCTAAATGTGATTTCTAGAGTTCTTTTAGCTTCTTCAAGGCATCATAGGCATTTGAGAATGATGAAATATGGCGACTCACCTCTTCACTTACAGAGGCCGCAATCAAGGCATAGGCCTTGCAGTTCTTATTTTCCCAAATGGCAAGCTCTTTGTCTGAAGTGGGCTTTGCTGGTGGATTTTCTTCTTGTCCTTCACAGATTCCTTTCCACAGCTCATTAAAAATGAGTGTGTGTTTAATCTTCCGAGACCATTCAAGATAGTTCTCTTTGTCAGAGAGAACCACCCCAACAATTGAGATGAGAGAATGCATTAGATTGCTGGAAAAAAATCTTCTGAAGAGGAAAAATTTCTGCTATAAAAACTTTCAACTCTTGAAATCTGCTCAATTAAAGGGGACAAAAACTCTTGCAGGAAAAATAATCCAAATTTTAAAAAACTCTTTGCTAGAAAAACTGAATTCTGCACCAAAAAAAATATACATGTATATTTTTTTTTTTTTGGAAAAAAAAAAATTGTATGGTAGGTCGATATGGAATGTTATGGGAGGGCGGTATTGTGAAGTGGAAGGGCGGTATTATGAATGTGAAGTGATATGATAGTGGGAGTGTGGTATTATGAATGGGAAGGGCGTAAGGAGTATTAGAGGAGGGGCGGTGGTTAATACAACGTTTAATATCAATGGACAACGTTATATATGGAATGCTGTATTAATATATATGGAACATAAAACATATAAAACATATATATGACAGCGGAATAGCATAAAACATATATATGACAGCGTATTAATACAACGTATTATGAGCGGTATTGACATAGCATATATGAGCGGTATATGGCACAGTTGACAGCGTATATAACATATATATGAGCGATATATATGGCATAGTTGACATCGTATATAAAATATATATGAGAGGTATTGACAGCGCTGTATTAAAGTGAAATATACCACCAACAGCTTTTTATACACAGCATATTATATGGACAGCGTTTTATACACAATGTATCATACAACAGCGTGGAGAGGCCGGTGCATACAGCGTTGATATGAGTGTATGCGTGGAACAGTCGTGGAGGGCTGAGAGGTATGGTGAGGGGATGAAATGGAGTGGCGAGGGAATTAGAAATCCGTGGGGAGTGCGGTATTAAATATGCAGAAGACAACGTATAATATGCTATAGAGTGGGGCGGTAAAAAATGACAAAGCGCTGTATTCAAATATGACAGAACGCTGTATTCAAATATGACAGAGCGCTGTATTCAAGAGTCCACGGGAACGAGCAGAAGGGAGGGCGGAGTAGGTAATGGAGAAATGAGGGGCATTGGGTAGGTGAGGGAGAAATGAGGGTCGGTTGGGAAGAGCGTTACAAAAAAACTGAAATGGCAGTTGCAGGTGCTGAGTTGCAGGAACTGCAGAAATTGCAGGGGCTGCAAAACACTCAGATATTGTAAGAGCTAAACCTGCAGAAGTCAGAGACTGTAGAATGCAGAAATAGAAAAAAAAATGCAGAATTTCAGTCTAGCAATAAGGAGTAGCAAAAAACTATTAATAAAAATTGACTGAGCAAAGGAGAGGGAGTTACACCACAGGCAGAAATGCCAATGGTGGGACTGGCTCTGATACCATGTCAAACCAGGAGGTAACTCCTCAAAATCAGAATGTGTATTAGCTGAAGAATGCATATGGATTTATACATGGATGTGAGGCTATTGGGATTCATCTCCCAATGACTCTTGGCCTTCCTTATTTCCTAATATTAAATTGTATACAATAGTAAATGTGCACACCCATCCCATAGGATTAGGTGTCAACATGCTCGAACAAGTTTTATATTCATATCAAAGGGCGTTCATCAACTGATAAAGATAGAAATCTCATAACATGTCTGAAGGGCTGTTTTGAAGGAGCTGCAAGGTTGTTTTGTTAATAAACTCCTCTATAAACAACAGTCCAGGTGAAAGGTCTTTTATGAAGTTTCAAAGTAATTTCTTGTTTTAAAAATAGCAAGGAGGTCTTCAAAGGCATAAAGCAGTGATTCATGTTGTTTTAAGACAAAAGGCAAAGAGGCATACAAAACCCTCATAAAGTGGTTTCAAAGGTGATTGGCTTTTTCGTCTTCAAAGGGAGTAAGAGACCATTGCAAAGCCCATTTGCAAGTTTCAAAAACATAAAAAAGCATTCACAATCGCCCTCCTAGCCGCCCATTGGAGAAAAGATGGATTTCAAGCAAATTTGCAGAGTTTTTGAAGGCTTAAATCCTGCGTGGAGAGCCTAGAAAAGCGCGCGGCGCGTTCAGACGAAGAAATACATATGCGTTCAACGACTGGCGCGCCGGTCACCACTGCCCGAAGGCCGACCCGACTGCCTTTTGTTGCGCGTAATTCTTTCCAAAAAACGTGCCGCACCTCCTAACACCTCCAAAAACACCTTTGAAGCTGCCTAATCAATCAAACAAGGTTTCTAAGAATTTCTTCGAGGTATTCCACTTCTCCTCTTGGAAAATTTCAAAAAAATGAAGGGGTGTTTGCTGTGTTTTTCCGTGAGAAGGAAGTAGTGTTCTAAAAACCATTTCATCATAGAAAAACTATGAGATGAGTCAGTGTTAAGGAGACAAAGTCCCTGTCAAAGCTGGAGAAACCTTTCTTATGCTTAGAGGGTCTCAAATCAGTTTAAACAGTGTTTTAAACAATGGTTTTGAAAAAGAAGTTTGTCATAGAAAAAGCATAAGAGGGAGACAATGGTTAGAGGGCAGTGTTTTTGGACGAACTTAGAGTTTCTTTTGTTGCTATGACTGTCAAACGCCTTTACAGTGATAGGTGGATGCTTTAAAAACAAAATTAAAGGACCCTTACTTCCTTTAAGAATAGTCATAGCCCACAGATAAAACAAAATTTACCTCTGTCTGTAAAATCTCAGGTGAAAGCAGTGTTTGTAAGGTGAAAACAGTGTTTGTAAATTGAAAACAGTAATCATAAGTTGAATGTCTTGTCATTTTGAAAAGGTCCTCTCTATAATGAGACAACCAAATCTGTGCAGCCTCTATAAGCCCTAAAAGCAGAGTGTGTGAGAGGTTTTTCGAAGTCAGTTGAGGGTTGTTTTGTCTTATCTTTGTAAGGAAACAGTGAATAAAAAGAAGAGTTTTTTTGGGGGAAGGGTGTCTTGATTTTGTCAAAACACAAAGAGATCTCTGTTGTAACAAAAAGCCACAAATACCTGTTTTCAAAAACCTTGCCCAAGCACAGTATTCAAATTGACTATTTTCTTTTCATTTGACAAAAACTTGTTGATTGGCATAAAAGAGGACAAAACAATGATTTATAAGGAGTAGAAAATTGGTGTTGGAAGACTATTTCACAAAAAATTTGAAGCATCTTGTCTTGGTCAAAAAGTGAATGACAGGGAGGATAGGGTGTGTGCTTAAGAAACATTCCAAAGGCCATTTGAGACAGCTTGGTGTTGCAAAGAACATTCAAAACAAAATTCCTCCCAGGAAAGACAATAGGAGTGGCCTTCACAGGAGGTTTGAGGCTGTTTCCACTGAAGAAGTGAATGCTCATCCATCAGTCTTGTTTAACTTTCATGAGGTTGGGTGTCTAGAGTTTTGTCAAAGAGTGCAAGAGGTGAAGAGCTATTCCCCTTTGACACATCTTTGTGCTTTGAGATTTCAAGAGAAGCATTTTCAGCTGGCAGGCCTAGATTTCAAATTCTCTCCAAGGTCCATTTCCAAGGCCACTAAAATCCCTTATGTTAGGGAGAAGTGGTTTAAGAAAAGCCACCTGAACTCAGAACAATACAAGCCTTTTCTGAAGCCTGAGCATAGAGATTCATGCCCATCCATTTTTCCCTTCTCATATCTATTGACTAGTTACGCCCCCCTCATGAAGATAATCATGAAATACATCACTTGCGAGGGAAGACTCTCCTGAGTATATGCCTATCATATCCGATTGCTCATGCATTTCACGAGGTCCAAATTGTTAAATCTCCCTTTCTTCCTACATAGAAGTATTGAGAAAATGGCTTCCACTGTTCAGAAAAAGCATCATTCTCAGCAGACAGCCTGCCTCTTCCATCACTCCCTCATCAAAGTTATCATTCTTCATCAGCTTGAGAAGAAGTAATTCTCTTGGGATACTTTCATTACACATCTGGATTTTGCCACTGTCCCTTCATTTCATACATATCCTTCACCTTCCACTCACCATCCTTCGCCTTCTTCAAGCAAGCCTATTCCCAAGAAGCTCAAATTTCCCATTGAACAAGAAAAAGATCATGATGAGGAAGAAGAGCATGAGCAAGAGGAGGAAGATGATGATGAGCAGCATGATGATGAACAGGTGCAGCATGATGAACAAAGGAAGCCACATGATGATGAACAACAACCTCATGAAAAAGAACAACATCATGATGAAAAGGTGCAACACAGTGAGGAGTACAACCCTAAAAAAGAAATGAAAAAGGACAGTCAAGGCATCCATGAAGAAATCCAAGACAGTGGCAAGAATGATGAGAAAAGTAGCAAGGGTAAAGAGCCAATGGAGCATGTGCTAGCTGCCTCTCCTAGGCAAGGGGCCATGCTCTCTTCTCCGAAAGTGGCCAAGCCCCGGACATCAAGGAAAAGGGTGCCTAGAGTTGTAACTCCAAATGTTACTAGGGCCCTTCGAAGCAAGGGAATATTGCTCGATAAGCCCATTGTCGAATTTCCCAAGAGGAGGAAGACTAAAAGAGCCACCCAAAGTAAAGGAAAGGAGAAAGATGAAAGCAGTCATGAAAAGGAAAGGGAATTCGACATCATTCAAATCCAAAGTGATGATAGCGACAATGAAGCTCAGATCCTAGAAAATCTCTTGATCAATAGAGAAAACTAAATTGATTCTTTGAGGACTGATCTTGAGAGGGCTAGAAACTTCAATTAGTTTTTGCAAATTCAAAACAAACAGATGAGTGTCCATATGGTGGTATATGAGACACGGGCCATCAAATACAAAAAAGAGGCCTCTAAAACACAAGTGAGATTGGAAGAACTCTTGGGTGAGTTTGATGAAAACGAAGATGAATATCAACCTAGGAGAAAGAGGCCAAGAACCATGGGGCTCAAAATAACCCTTGAGAAGCAAAAGGAAGAAGAAGCTGCCCTTCTCCAATCTACCCCTCTCACTACATTGTTCGCACAAGAGATAGAGAAAAATCAAGAAGCATGGCTTGAGAGGGTTAATGATCACTTGGAGAAGAAGTTGGAGAAGGAAAATAGAGATTTGGACCTTCAACGAAGGATGACCGGGCATTATAAGAAACTTAATCAGTTTGGCCGGCGGAAATTGAAGGCCACTTAGGAAAAACTCAAGGAGGCTAAAAGGAAGTGCCCGACACCAAAATTGAGGAAAGACACATCAAAGCTCCAAATTTTTGCCTCAACTTCACAGCATGTTTCTAAAAACACTTGAGCGTCATGCTCGCCAAATTTGGGCGAAATTCGACAAATTTTGGTTTTTTGTCATTTTTTGGGTTTTTGTCTAAAACTCATGGGAATTTCCATGTTAGTTTGGGGCATCCTCAAAGGATGAAAATTGTATCATTGGATGCCATAATTTCAGGGGCATATACTCAAAAATTTTCAGATCATTTGAAGATGATTTTCTCCCCCAAAATGGCAGAAAATAATCACTTTTTCCACACTCTTCCCCGTTTATCAGCAAGGCCTATTTTTTGGGTTTTTACACACAGGCATATTTTTGAAGGACTTATAGTGGTAATTTTGGATCAATCTAAACGTTTTCAGAAAATAGACATTCATAGCTTTCCAGCGAGCCATCACGGGCCTTGTTTTGACATTGGGAAGGCATCCAAAGGCTGTCCGCAAGACATAGGACTTTTTGCTGATGTATTTCTTGAGTATTTTTGTGAAAAATGCACTTTTCAAAAATGACTTTTCCTCATGTGCGTTTAGCTATTTTTGTGCATGGTTAGTTAGGAAAAGTCAATTTATTTTCCTTTTTTAGCATTTTTGAGATATTTTATTAGATATTTTGTGCCTTGGGCTTTGCAAAGCCTCAAGGACAAAATCAGATATTTTGGATAGGCCAATGAGATTGCAAGTTGAGCTACGAGGTTTTCCTTCATGTTGGCCTATATATTCCAAAGGCTTTCATTGTAAACAAGGCTTAAATTGATGAATAGAAGCAATGTATGGTCATACAAGCTTGGAAGAAACACTTGTCTCATGATTTTGGATAGTTTCTTGGATGTTTTTGGATGATGAAAGAGGATCGTTGTTGGATTCCATGACTTGGTAGAATGGTATAGTGTCTCTATCTCTGTTTTGTTTCTTAGTTTTTCATTCATAATTCCATGTTCTTGCTTGCTATAAGACAATAGAGAAAATATTTGAGACATGCCCTTAGAGGCACCTCAAATTTTCCGTTTCTTTATAGCTTCCATGTTTTCTTCATTCCTAGTCACATTAAAGAATCCTTGATTGCTCTTTAATAACTTAAGAATATTGTTTGCTTGTTTCACTTATGGTTTTATGCATGCTAAGTATGATTCGCGGTATACCCTGCTTACTCATGGCTAGTCATAGCTCCACCTCTAAAACCTCTCTTTGATTGATTAGATTGTCATTTGTTGAACCAAAGAGGTCTTGCACTGATCTTGCCCTTTGCCTAAAACTATGCAATCTTGCTTCAAAGTGCCCAATAGCTTGGAATACTATGTTTAGGCATTCCTTCATAGTGATTTGAGTTGTTTGTTTGTCTTAAATGTATTTCCCCAAAGTCTGATAGCCATTTCCTAAAAGTTAGAGAGTTATATATCTCTATGCATGGCTTGAATGCCTATTTCTATGCATTGATCAGTTTACAGTTACATTTCTCATGATTAATGGTTAGCCCTACCATGTTTATGTCAGCTATTAAACTAGTTATGTTTGAAATCCTTTGTTCTTCACAAATTTAATGTCCATCTCACTCCATTTTACACAAAGATCCATTTTACCTCGAATCAAATCGGCCCTTCAACAACCTTGTATCACCACTTGAAAGCTTTCTTGACCTTTTCGACTCCATAGCCCAGTTGATCTGACATATTTTTTACCTATCTTAATCTTTGATCAGTTCATCCCTCACAACCTAAAAATCAAAACCAAAAACCTACTTCATAACTAGCCTAAAATCAAGAACACAATAAGCAAACACACAGATATCCCTTACACAAATAGAGAGAGCCCTCTCTGAATCCAGGAAGGCTAGGTCCTTGGGCTGCAAAGATTGGTTTGATGTTACACTATCATTTGGCTTGCCAATCAGCCAAATCACGGGACACTAACATCTACCATCCATTCTTTTTCTAGCTCCACCTCAACGTGCAACCATACTTCAAAAAAAAAAAATTCCCAGCCACATCCTTGCACACACCATTCTACGTCCTTTTCTTTTTGTCCCTCGTCAAACAACACTGACTGTCAAACAACATTTCCGATAGCTATGTCCTGCTACCACCCACACTACTACACAAATTTTTCTGTCCATCCATTTTCCATTCTTCCGCTAGCCATATCCGCACTTCATCCACTAATTATGGGTCTCTGTGCCACTATGCTGTTCGCGTCCAATCCAGTCCAATCAATGGTGTCACTATGCCACAATACCACCATCGTCTAATCCACGGGTGCCGTCCTCATCCGGGCTACTGACATATTGGATAGCGTGGATTCATATGATAGTGAAGGGTTAGAATAAATCGTTATCCTTACCTGAAGTAGCATGGTCATCAGACTCAACGTTACGTTATATGATAACAACATATAATTGATACAACATTTTTAAAATAAGATTTTTATAAAAAAAATAAAAATTGATTGAAAGTTATATAATATATATATAATATAATTTACAACTAATAATTATATTATATATACATATATACATAGTTTATATAATAGTTATATAATAAAAAAAGTAATAATAATAATTATTATTATTTAAAAAAAAAGAAAAAAAAGTAAAAGAAAAAGAAAAGGAAACTGGCAGATAAATATACACCACCTCAGACCCGCTCGTTGTCTTCATCAATGTCGATGGCCGATTTCAACAAAAGGTTGATCGCTCTTGAGTGTAAGATCAATAATCCCGATGAATTCACTAAGCGATTAATCGATATCGAGGATAAGGTTAAGGGACATTCCAACAACATCAAAAACTTCAAGACACGAAAAATCGGATAGAAAGACATTTGGAAAAACCATAACGAGTACACAGATAATCATAACAAAGAAATGCTGAAGCTAATCGCCATTTGTGACAAGATAAATACGTAAGAACAAATATTCCCGAATAGTGGACATGATCAACAGAACAATTCATCCAATTTAGGGAATTCAGAAGATCATCATGAAAAAACTGACTCTCACAAAACATCATCCCCACACCATCAAGAAGATAATAATGCGAATTTTCAAAATAAGCAGCTTTGGAATGCATTCAACAATAAAAATCATTTTTTCATTCCACCGTTAGCATCATATCAACGAAGAGAAAAAATCGAGCTACCTAAGTTCGATGGTAACGAAAAAGACAATTTTGCATGGCTTAATAAAGCCGAAGAATATTTTGAGATTTACGACATTGATAGTGATGACGAAAAAATTAAGCATGCTTCCATGAAAACAGAAGGAGAAGCATATAATTGGTATATGTGGTGGAAAAAGACGACGCTTGCTATTAGTTGGAGGAAATTTAAGGATGCGTTCTTTAAAAGATTCCAAGGTATCAAGGAAGAAGAGTTATTCTCAACATTCATCAAATTGCGCCAAAAAGGAGATGTGGATGAGTACACTCGAGAATGGGAGACCTTAGCAACACGAGTACCTGGATTGTCAGAATATCGTTTAGTCCAGTCTTTCATCTCGGGACTTAAAACCCATATACAAGTAGAACTTGAGCTTCACGACATTACATCGATAGAACTAGCAAGACAAAAAGCAAAAGCTGTTGAAAAGAATTTTGAAAATTTATTTTGGTCAAAACCAGAAAGAGTATATTCGAGACGAATATTTCCTCAATATATAATTGTAGATAACACAAAATATGTCCCACCACATCTTCATGAAGGAGACAAATATAACATGGAAATACAAAGGATGAGAGAGGGAAAGTGAAAACATTGTGGTGAAAAGTGGGACCCTAAGCACAGGTGTGCTAATGGAAAAGAGAAAAAAAAATCTATATAACTATGAAGCCACTAATGAATCTAATAATGATGATTCAGATGTAGAAGGAATGGAAGACTCCCCAGAGTTCTCTCCAGAAATAAAGGACGAAAGAATTTTGAAAGTGTCATTATCAGTTATGACAGGTATATCACAAGCTCAGACACTAAAATTAAAAGGACATATTAAGAAGAACAACGTAATGGTTCTCATTGACACTTGCAACACCCACAATTTTTTAGATTCAACCATGGCCAAAAGACTCAAAATCTTTACTTTTCCCATGCCTAATATGAAGGTAATGGTGGCTGATGGTAAGAAGATTGAGCAGGAAGGGAAATGCCATAAGGTCAAATTGCAGATTCAAGCCTTTAATCTAGAATCTCCATTCTACATCGTACCATTAGGAGGAGTAGATGTGGTCTTAGGAATTCAATGGCTACAAACCTTAGGTACTTATTCTGCCAACCACCAAAAGCAATTTATAATATTTAAGTGGGAAGGGAAGAAGCACAAGTTATATGGATTCCAAGCACCAGAAAATCAAATCATATCATCATCCCAGATGATGAAGATGATTCGAAAAGGAGCACCAACCTATATAGTACAATGTCATTAGTTAGAAATGTTATTTTAAAAAATGATCAATGAAGGTTCACTAGAAGTGACTAATTCAAAAACATGAAAAAGTATTCCAAGACCTGCCCATGAAAATCCCTCCTAATAGATAAATCGAACATACAATAGAAGTCAAGGCAGGATCAGACACTATCAACATCAAACCTTATCGCTATCCGCATCACCAAAAGTATGAAATTGAGAAGATAATCCAAGACCTTTTAAAATATGGGTTCATCTCAAAAAGCAAGAGTCTGTATGCTGCCCCAGTTATATTGGTAAGAAAGAAGGATGGATCATTCCGACTATGCATTGACTATAGTGGATTAAATAAGATAACAATTAAAAATAAGTTTCCAATCCCCTTTATCGATGAAATGTTGGATGAGCTACATGGAGAAAAATACTTCTCAAAATTAGACTTAAGGTCAGGCTATTACCAGATCAGAATCAGGTTGGAAGACATACCAAAAATTCATTCCAAACACACAAAGGCCAGTACGAGTTTAAAGTAATGCCCTTTGGGTTAACAAAGGCACTAGCTACATTCCAAGCTACTATGAACGAATTATTTCGTCCATATCAAGAAATTTGTACTAGTATTTTTTGATGATATTTTAATTTACAGTAAAGCTTGGAAGGAGCACTTGCAGCATTTGGATAATGTACTTGGGCTATTGAAAGAACATCAGTTTTATGCTAAGAAATCCAAATGCAATTTTGGAAAAGAAGAAGTAGAATATCTGGGACACATAATATCCCATGAAGGGGTAAAAGTGGACCCTTCTAAAATCAAGGATATAAAGGAATGGAATAAACCAGTTAATATATCCAAGCTAAGAGGGTTCTTAGGATTAATGGGATACTATTGAATGTTTATTAAAAGCTATGCATGCATAACTGCACCTCTTACGAATATTTTAAATAAAAATTCGTTTCAATAGAATGAAGAAGTAGGAAGGTTTTTCAATAATTGAAGGAAGTAATGTCTAATGCACCGGTATTGGCAACTCCCAATTTCTCTAAAAAAATTATCATTGAATGTGATGGCTCTAGATTTGGTATAGGTGTTGGGTGTGGAGCATGATGATCTTGTTTATTTTGTATCACAGCATTGGACCCCTGTACCTTAATGGGGGCGGCAACGCCGCCCATAATTAAACGCTGCCTAGGGGGTCCAGGGGGGGGGGTGGCTGCGACTTCATGGAGCCCCCCCCCTGGTGGGGGGTTTCGGGGGCAGTGCCCCCGAAGCCAAAAATAGATGTAAAATTTCATTGTAAAAGTATATTAATTTCTAGTCAATCTGGGCCATTCATTAGGCAAATGATCTGACGGTAGAAGTTATGTTTAGTTTAGGGTTTTTTGCCCTAGAAGGAAACCCCTTGCTTTTATGAGGGTATTATATTGCGGCTGTGTATGGTGTGTGTATTATCATAGCGAGAAACAGAGAGGGAGACTGTGAGAGGGAACAAAGGATATTACAATGGATCTGCTGTAGGTTGTGTCTCTTCATTTTGCTGGATAATAGAAAGGAAGGACTGGTTGTTCGGGGTGGACGTAGCCCAAACTGGGTGAACCACGTATTTCTACGTCTCTCTGGTTTTATGTGTTTTGTGTGCTTGTGTTTTCCACATATTTTATGTGTTTCATTGCTCTATAATATTTAATTTTCTAATAACTGGTATCAGAAACGAAGGTCTATTTGGCTGATAAAATCGTAGAAAAGAAGGGTTTCCTGGTTCGAGTGGGAGCAATGGCGGAAGATGGTAAATTTAGGGTCGAGAAATTTAATGGCCAAAAATTCCTACTGTGGAAGATGCAGATGGAAGATTATCTGTATTAGAAAGATTTGTACCTACCATTGAGCGGAAAAACAAAAAATCCGACAGCTATGACAGACATAGAATGGGATATTCTCGATAGAAAGGCACTCGGAATAGTACGGTTGTGCCTTGCGGCGTCAGTAGCCTTCAATATTTCGAAGGAAACAACAACAGAGGGTTTGATTAAGGCATTGGCGAAATTATATGAAAAACCCTCAGCCTAAAACAAGGTATTTCTCATTAAACGTTTATTTAATATGAAGATGTCGAAAGGTGGATTTGTTGCAGACCATTTAAATGATTTTAATACAGTTACCAGTCAGCTAAGTTCAGTAGGGTTAAAATTTGATGATGAAGTTAGAGCTCTTTTATTTCTATGCTCATTATCAGAAAGTTGGAATGGTTTAGTTATTGCCATTAGTAACTCTGTTTCTAGATCTAGTACTTTAAAGTTTGATGATGTTGTCGGTGCTATCCTTAGCGAGGAAATGCGACGAAAAAGCTCCGGTGAGACATCGGGTAATGCTTTGAGTGTAGAGTCTAGGGGAAGAAGAATGGAAAGAGGAAATTTCTCGGTATATCGAATTAAATCAAGGAAAGGCAGATCCAAGTCCAGATCCGGGATAGTGTGCTGGAAATCTGGAAAAAAAGGACACCTAAAGAAATACTGCAGATCTCGGAAGGGAAAAGAAGGAGATGCACAGCAAGAAAACAATCATGAAGCAAATGTGACAGGTGATGTGTTACAAGATGCTTTGATTCTTTCTTTCGAAAATGTTACTGATTCTTGGGTTGTATATTGAGGGGCCTCATTCGATGCCACACCTGATAAGAAATATTTTCATGACTATGTTCAAGGAGATTTTAGACAAGTCTGTTTGGGTGATGATAAACCCTGTAAAATTGTTGGAATGGGTAAATTTATTGTAAAACAATAGAATGGAAACCAATGGATATTAAAGGAGGTAAGGAATGTTCCAGATCTGAAGGAAAATCTAATTTCAACAGGGCAGTTAGGCGGTGAAGGTTGTGTGACAACTTTCACGGATAAAACTTGGAAGGTCACCAAAGGAGCCCTGGTAATAGAAAAAGGCGAAAAGGTTGGTACATTGTATTTATGCAATGGTATTTCTAACTCTGTTAATGCTTTAACTTCCAAAGGAGCAGATGCAGCATTATGGAATCATAGGCTCAGACACATGAGTGAGAAGGGGATGAAGATTCTTCACTCAAGAAATTTGTTGCCGTGTTTGAAGAATGTTGATTTGGATTTCTGTGAGGACTGCATTTATGGAAAACAGAAGAGAGTCAAATTTCTCAGAGTTGGTAAAGAAAAGAAGAGCGAAAAATTAGAGCTTGTGCATACAGATGTATGGGGACCTACTCAGGTATCATCTCTTGGTGGCTCTCATTATTATGTTACTTTTATTGATGATGCAACTAGAAAAACTTGGATTTATTATATTCAGAATAAATCTGATGTATTTGATAGTTTCAAGAAATGGAAAGCTTTGGTTGAGATTGAGATAGGAAAGAAGTTGAAGTGTCTCAGATTAGACAATGGAGGTGAATATTGCAGCAAAGGGTTTGATAGGTACTGTTCAGAGTATGGAATTCGAAGAGAGAAGATAGTTCCAAGAACACCACAAGAAAATGGTGTGTTAGAAAGAATGAATAGAAAAATCATGGAGCGTGCAAGGTGCATGAGATTGCATGCAAGATTTCCTTTACAATTTTGGGTAGATGCTGTAGATATTGCTGTTTATCTAATAAACAAAGGGCCTTCAGGTTCCTTGGATGGTGGTATTCCAATGGAAGTATGGACAGGTAAAAAGGTAAACTACTCTTTTTTAAAGCCTTTTGGCTGTGAGGCCTTTGTCTATATTAATAAAGAAAACAAAACAAAGCTTGAGGAAAAATCAAAGAAATGTACCTTTATTGGATATGGTGTTAATGATTTTGGTTATCACTTATATGATTATGAAAATCACAAAATCATTAGGAGCAGAGATGTAATATTCAATGAAAAGGTATTGTATAAGAATCAGTTGAAGGAAAAGAAACAAAAAAATAAAACAAATAATACATTGTTCTTGATGAGATCACAGAAAAGGTAAAGATGCCTGAAAATAATGATAATCAGGAGGCACAACAACAACAACCACCACAACAACAACAAGCACCTCAAACACCTGAAAGTGTTGTTAGAAGATCTACCAGGATAAGTAGACCGCCTGAACGATACTCTCCTTCATTATATTATTTATTGTTGACTGATTCTGGTGAACCTGAATGTTATGAAGAAGCAATGCAAGTTGAAAGAAGGAAGAAGTGGGAGCTAGCCATGAAAGAATAGATGGACTCCTTAATGCATAACCATAATTGGGACTTAGTCAGGTTGCCTGCAGGTAAAACTACATTGCAGAATAAATGGTTTTACAGGCTGAAGGAAGAAGATGGAGGAAAACAGAGGTATAAAGCTAGACATGTGGTGAAGGGGTTTGCCCAGAAGAAAGGTATTGATTTTGATGAAATATTTTCTCCTGTTGTTAAGATGACTTCAATCAGAACTATTTTAAGTCTTGTAGCAGTGGAAGATTTACATCTTGAACAGTTAGATGTAAATACAACATTTCTCCATGGAGATTTGGAGGAAGATATCTATATGGAGCAACCAGAAGGATATGAGGTCAAAGGGAAAGAAAAATTAATGTGCAGGTTAAAGAAGAGCTTGTATGGCTTAAAACAGGCTCAAAGGTAGTGGTATCTAAAATTTGACAAGTTTATGTTTGAACAAGGTTATAGTAGATGTCACTCTGATCATTGTGTTTATCTGAAAAGGAAAAATGATGGCAGCTATATTACATTGTTATTGTATGTAGATGAAATGCTTGTTGCAGGGTCTAACATTCAGGAAATAAATGTGCTCAAAATAAAATTGGCAAATTCATTTGCAATGAAGGATTTGGGAGCTGCAAAACAAATCCTTGGTATGAGAATAACTAGAGACAGGAAAAATTGCAAATTAACACTGTCTCAGAATGAGTACATACAAAAGGTGTTGAAAAGATTTAATATGCAGAATGAAAAACCAGTTAGTGCACCTTTTTCTAGCCATTTCAAACTTATTAAGGAGATGTGCCCCAATACCCACAAATAAATGGAATATATGTCTAAAGTTCCATATGCATCAACAGTTGGAAGCTTAATGTATGCAATGGTCTGCACAAGGCCTAATATTGCACATGCAGTGGGAGTTGTAAGCAGGTACATGAAAAATCCAGGAAAACAACATTGGAGGGCAGTAAAATAGATTCTCAGATATTTGAGAGGTAGCACAAATCAAGCATTATGATTTGGTGGTTCAAACATTTCTCTACAGGGATATGTTGATGCAGATATGGCAGGTGACAGAGATAACAGGAGGAGCACAACAGGATATGTATTTACTGTAGGTGGAACAACTGTCAGTTGGGTTTCAAAAATCCAGAGTGTTGTTGCACTTTCAACACGGAAGCAGAGTAAGTTGCTACTACAAAGGCTAGTAAGGAAATTATTTGGTTACAAAGGTTTATGGATGAATTGGGTAAGAAGCATGATATGGGCACGTTATACAGTGATAGCCAAAGTGCCATTCATCTTGCAAAGAATTCAAAATTTCATTCCAGGACTAAACACATACAGCTCAAGTACCATTTCATACGATCAGTATTGGAAGATAAACAGTTGAAGATGGAAAAGATACACACTAGCAAGAATCCTGCAGATATGCTAAGAAAAGTTGTAACTAGGGAGAAATTGAGAATATGCTCAGTTTCAATTGGTCTTCAAGGATGACGATGAAGATGAGAAATAGCCAGGTCCAAAGAGGAGTCATTATCCAGCAAATGAAGCAGCGGTGGAGTTGCTACAATCAGTCTCCAAGTGGGAGATTGTTGGGTGTGGAGCTTGATTATCTTGTTTATTTTGTATCACAACGTTGGACCCCTGTACCTTAATGGGGGAAGCAACGCCGCCCGTAATTAAACGCTGCTTGGGTGGTCTAGGGGGGGGGGCAGCTGCGAATTCATGGAGCCCCTCCCTGGTGGGGGGTTTCGGGGGCAGTGCCCCCGAAGCTAAAAACAGATGTAAAATTTCCTTGTAAAAGTATATTAATTTCTAGTCAATATGGGCCGTTCATTAGGAAAATGATCTGACGGTAGAAGTTATGTTTAGTTTAGAGTTTTTTACCCTAGAAGGCAACCCCTCGCTTTTATGAGGGTATTATATTGTGGCTGTGTATGGCGTGTGTATTCTCATAGTGAGAAACAAAGAGGGAGACTGTGAGAGAGAACATAGGATATTACAACGGATCTGCTGTAGGTTGTGTCTCTTCATTTTGATGGATAATATAAAGGAAGGACTGGCTGTTTGGGGTGGACGTAGTCAAAACTGGGTGAACCATGTATATTTGTGTCTCTCTGGTTTTATGTGTTTTGTGTGCTTGTGTTTTCCGCATATTTTATGTGTTTCATTGCTCTGTAATATTTAATTTTCTAACAATAGGTGCAGTATTAATGCAATAAGGGAATCCTATAGCTTTTGAAATCAGGAAGCTCAATAAGTGAGAGCGTCTCAAATCCACATACAACAAGGAAATTCTTGCAATTATGCATGCATTGGCCAAGTGGAGACAATATATGTTAGGGAGTAAATTTTCCATCCGAACGGATCATAACAGTCTTCAATACCTCCTCCAACAAAAAACACTCTTTGAAGGACAAAAAAAGTGGATTGAAAACATTTCTGCCTTCGACATGGAGATATTACATAAAAAGGGGAAAGACAATGTAGTAGCAGAGCCTTGTCTAGGAATGACGAAGAATCAACACTACTTGCAATCTCGGTTGTTGTTCCTGAATGGATTAATGAAATTCAAAGTGAGTACACCAAAGATCCAGAAATGTCGACTATAATCAATAATCTCCAAAGAAACCTAAAATTTGAATGGAAGAATGATATCTTATGGTACAAAGGAAGAATTTATCTAAACTCCAATTCCAAGTTTATATAAAAAATACTCAAGGAATCACATGATTCCATGTCATCCGAGCATGTAGGGTATTTTAAAACTTAATACAATGCACGTCAGCCATTATTTTGGAAGGGTATGAGTCATGATATTCAAAAATATGTAATAGAATGTGACAAATGTCAAAGAAATAAAATAAAATATTATGATACCTGGGTTACTTCATCCCTTAAATATCCTGAATCAGAAATGCGAAGAAATATCAATGGATTTTATTGAAGGGTTACCTGTATCTAATGCAAAGGATAAGATCTTCGTAGTAGTCGATATACTCACTAAATATGCTCACTTTATTGCTATAAATAAAATAGACTCTACAAATCAAATTGCTGAGATATTCTGAAAACATATTTATAAACTACACAGGTTCCCGAAAGTCATTGTGAGCGATAGAGATGCCAAATTTAAGGGAAATTTTTGGAAAGAACTGTTCAACCATATAGGAACCTACCTAAACATGAGCTCAACTTACCACCCACAAAAAAATGGACAAACAGAGGTTGTCAATAAATGTTTGGAAGCTTACCTACGTTTTTATGCTACAAAAAAACAAAATAAGTGGGTTCAATGGTTGCATCTCGCTAAATGGTGGTATAATTCTACTTACCATACATTAGAAAAAATGGCTCCATTCCAAGCTTTGTATGGATACGAGCCCTCGAAATGGAAAGATCTAGCTTCAGTCCAGTCAAACCTACCAGCGGTTAAAAACTAGCTAGAATAAAGCCAAAAGGCCGTCCAAGTCCTAAAATAAAATCTGAATAATGCACGAAACCGTATGAAGCAACAGGCTCACCGCAATAGAACTGAGAGATCATTCAAAGTTGGAGAATGGGTATTTTTCAAGCTCTAAAAATACAAGCATTTGTCCCTGAAAAAAAAAGGGAAACATAAATTAGCCCCAAATTTCTATGGGCCATATCAAATCAACAAAAATATCAGTCAAGTCGCTTATGGGTTAAGCCTTCCAGATACAAGTCATGTTCACAACGTCTTCCATGTGTCCTGCTTAAAAATGGCACTTGGTGACCATCAGTCAATACAAACAACACTTCCATTTTTAAATGATGAAGGAAGGGTCATTTTAGAGCCAGAAAGTATCATATCTACCAGAGAAAAGAAGCTACGATTTCGTGTTATCACGAAAGACTTAATCAAGTGGAAGGATTTTCCTGACGAAGAAGCCTCTTGGGAAACTGAAGCATTTCATCAACAACATTAATAGTTACGTATGCTTTCAGGACAAAGAATATTTTGAGAGAGAGGCAATGCTATGTACAACTTATTAACTATTTATTAAATGTAATTGTCTTAGGTTAATTTAAGAAAAAGGGCATGATCTAAGATCATGCCCCTTCACCAAGGGACAACATAAGGCTATATTTAAAGCCTTGGTCACTCCCAATTGTAATCATCTCATATTTTATCAATAATATATACATATTTTTCTGTTATATGAGTTTATACACTCCAAAAGACCAAAAAAGAGGATCAGAGGGAGGTTGAAAACTGCAAATGGAAACTTCTCTTGAACATATCAGCGACACGACTCTAGATTTGGCAGTATTTGAAATCAAGGGTTCTGAGGTCATGATGACGTGGCAAAGAAAAAATGAGAGATCAAAACAGATTACCAAAACCCATGGAGGCAAAAATGAATAAATGAGATGTCCCCAACCTGACACAAATGCAGATGAGTGTCATGTTCAAGAGCGACATACTGCTGATACGACTGAGAACTAGTTCCATTTTCCCCCACCATGACTGGCGAGTACCCCAATTATATTTGGAAAACAAGCTTGAAGGGGATAGCATATTATTGTCATGTAATTTTGTCCTTCAGAAAAATCCATCCTAGTACATTTTACGAGTCCTAGGAAGGAGGCACTCAGTGACATCATGGTGACGATTTCTAATGTCATTTAGGGTTTAACGAGTCTAAAAAAGGAAGAACTTGACATATTTTCACATTTAGAGAGTTTGAAAAGAAGTGGAAAAGAAAAATCCAGCAGTCCCTTTTCGTAGGTAGTCTCACAGATCCGAAAAGGTAGAAAACTGTGTCTAAGAGAATCTCTTAGTTCCGATAGGCTAAGGTATTCCTTTTTGTAAATAATCTATCCCAACCTGAAAAGGGGTAAATGTATACTGGGTAGATAATGTTTCATATCCATTTAACAAGTTAAAAACGACAAGAGTCTCAGAAAGCTTTTCAATTTTAGAGATTCAGAAAAGAGTTGAAAGATGACTCCAACAGTGACTTTTTCGTGTTTTTACCGATTCCGAAAAAGTATAAAATAAAAATCGTTACTTCATCACCATCACGTTGAAAACCTGTCGCTGCACAAGAGATGCACGTAAAACCCATTTCTCGAAATAACAAAGTGAAATAATCGAAAAATACGATTTAAAACCTAATTAGGGTTCTAAAAAGTTATAAAATGGCCAATATGGTAAAAAATAAATTACTTTTCACTTTTACCTCTTGTGAGCAATTTGTTACCCTTTTTCAGTGCAATTTTGCGGCTTTGACAGTGGGAAATCCAGAAGACCAATCTCGAATCTGTCAGTTCTAGGTAAGAGCTAACATCCTTCCCTGCATTTTGATTATACTTTCATTACCTATGACCCTAATTTTGTATATCTATGGGGGATTTGCAAAAATTAGGGTGCAGTGTTTGGCATGGGTATCAGGCACGGACTCGCGCCAATCGACCTAAAATTTGAACTGGGGCATGCCAATTGGCACAACTGTTTCTAAAAAAGTCGTGCCAACTGCGTAGTCAATTTTAGCATGTAATTTTAAACAAGTAGCATGTAATTTTAAACAAGTAGGCCCAATTCAACTATTCAAAATCTCTAGATTTGGCTAATGACAACCATATGGATGTTTTTGCAGGTGTGAAAAGGAAAAATGGTGATCGAATGGAAAGAATGAGAACATAATGAAGAATATGTGGAAGCCATGGAAAATAGAAGATGCATGGAAGCTCTCAGAGATTGCGGCCTCAAGAAATTCTTTATGGCACCATGTATCAGAGCTCAACCGGAGCTGTTGCAGTACTTGATCAGTGTCTCAGATGTTGATCAGGAAAAATTCATTATTCAAGACCAGGAACTTGAGATTGAAGTCTCAGATGTTTATTTCATAACCAAACTGTCATGGAGAGGGGCAGTACCAATCCTGACCCATACTCGGCCCTCAATGGAGAAAATGAGTATGGTTATTGAAAAAGTGTGCCCAGGGGCAAGGAAAGGATCGGGAAGCAGAAAAGTGGGCATCCAACCTATTCCGGATTTTGCACTAATGGTAGTAATGCACACCATAACACGAGCTGCTAGATCGCAGGCATCGCACGAGGCCACAAAAAAACAACTACTTCTTGCTATAGATTGCATGGCACCGACCCTCTACAACTGGGCAAAGGTGGTAACAACCAACATGAAGTGTCAACTGAAAAAATGCAAGAAAACCAAGATGAAGAAGTTTGGCTACGAGTCCATATTGGTATCATTCATCTTGGAACGACTACCAATATTTCAGCATCAGGAGGTAATAGTTCCGACACCACCAACCCAGGACCCACAGATGGCCCATTGGTTAGCTCTTATGCCAAGGTCAATGGGTGGTCAACAGATGTCCTAGAGACCGAAGTTCTTTGAGTGGCTCCCACTTCCTTGTGGAAGCATGGTCAATATTTCGCCTAGACAAGACCAATGTCCCTCACTCTCACTATGTTTGCCACCTCTACCTATAACACTATGTCTCTGTTTGCCTAAACCCTCTATTTTTCATACCTTATTTCGCCAAGTAAACCAAAATTTTCTCCTACGCACCAAATTCCTCAAGCAATGGTGATTTAAAAACTCCGTTTCTAAAGCCCTCTAAAGAAAACAAATTTTTCTAGTTGTCTAGGATGATAGTGCATAATAGAGTGTCAAAAACCCTGTCTCCTCATCCAAACCCTAATTCAAAGTTTTCAGTCAAAAAACCTATGCCAAGGAAATTACCATAAGTCAAATAGGGTCACCTAGGTTATGCGTTATCATGGTTCTAAATGCATTATTTCCACAAGTATTCAAAGGTGAAGTCAAGAGAAAACAAGGATGAGGCCTGTTAGTCATCAATAAATTTCACCTATTTAGATGACTAAATGATTTGTCCAAGATTTCTAGAAACAGAATTCAAGAATCATGTGAGTTCTAGAAATCTCCTCAAAGAGAAATTTTTTCACTATCCCACCTCCTTATCAAAGCATGGCCAATCTATCTCCCAGGAAAGACCAATGTCCATCACTCTCACTATGTTTTCCATCTCTGCCTATAACACTCTGTCTCTGTTTGCCTAAGCCCTCTACTTTCACACCTTGTTTTTCTAAGTAAAAAAAATTTTTCTCCTACTCACCAAGTGCCTCAAGCAGTGGTATTGTCAAAACTCCCTGTCTAAAAGCTCTTTGAAGTAAAACAATGTTTTCTAGTTGTCTAGGATGATAGTGCATAATAGAGTGTAAACAACCCTGTCTCCTCATTCAAAACCTGTTTGAATTTTTCAGTCAAAAACCTATTCCAAGGACATTACCATAAGTCAAATAGGGTCACCTAGGTTATGCACTATCATGGTTCTAAATGCACTATTTCCACAAGTATTCAAAGGTGAATTCAAGAGGACAGAAGGATGAGGCTTGTCATTATCCAAAGAACATCAAAATACCTCCAAAGGTATTCTCTTGATCAAGCAGTAAGTTTGCAAAGGAGCAAATGTAACATGTCCAAACATTTCTGCAGAAATGTTTTGTAAATGGTCAACAACAGAAATAGAGGCAAAGAAGGAGACCTAAAAAATATCATAAAGGCATCCAATGCTGGTAGCAAGATAAAATCAGGCTTAAAAGTTTAGAAGGAAGAACATGATCTCATCAGAGAGTGTTATGAAGTGCTGCCCATCAAAAGGTCCATGTAGGTCATAATAGACAGTGGCACATAAGAAACATTGTACCTCAAATCAAAAAGATCATTTAAAAGTTGTTTGGCTTCAAGCATGAAACTTATAGAGGGACAACTGCCCTTTTCTTGCATTCGTGCAAAGAAGACCAAAAGACATAAGATTAGCCATGAGGTAAGGTAAAGTAAGGAAGGTAATCATATGAGAAGACCATTCACAGCCTAGAAGAAAGCAACAAGGTATTTGTTTTTTGGGAATCAAGATTCATTGACTATTTTGACTAAACAATAGAGAAATTATGAACTCAGAAGCATGGGAAGATAGAAAAAGAGGGTCAAAATAGTGACCAAGAAATCTCCTTCATCACAACAGATGGTTTCAAGGGTTTTTGAGTTACCCTAGGGTTTGGAAGACAAGCACTAACTCCCAGTTCAAAGGTCTTTTTCTCTAAAAATAGTTAAATACATCTTCAAATGGCCAGAGGGGACAAACATGAGTGGAAATTGCCAATGACAGTAACTATGATAAGCAGGGGCCATTACATCACAAAGCAAGCTGTCCAAGTTCAAAAGAGACAGTGATCAAAGTGACCTAAAAACAAACAGATATACCCCTGGTTTATAGCAAAACAGTGAAACTCCCAACAAGGACCTCTTTCTGAAAACACTATTATGCAAAAATGTGACTAAGATGTAAACAACACTTCACAGAGATGGAAAAGGTGTTTTTCCATAGAAAGAATGACAAGGTCAAAGGAAAGAATGTTTCAAACATAGAATATCAGTCAAAGTAGAAATGGAAAAAAGGGATAAGTTTGCTGTGTGTAGGTGTTAAAAGTTAAAAATATTTCTTTTTCTAAAGTATAAGCTGAGAGGCATGGGCTTAGTATCTTCAGGAATATTTTCAAAATAAGGAGAACCTTAAGAAGCCTCTAACAATGATAAAAGAATAGTTTTTTCATGAAATTGTCCACCTACAGGACCAAAACAATCAAAGACACAGTGAGAAAAAGTAAGCAAACAAGAACATTACAAAAGTGGGTTTGGACTTCAAATTTATTTTCAAAAGGGTTATAAAGGCCTTTTTCTTATTCTCCCCCACACCATTTGTCATCTCCAAGCCAAAGGAAGTCGTTGAGAGAAGTTTTCGAAAGTTTCTATGCAAATTAGTGAAAGTTTGCAGGCGTTACGCACCAAGGCTAGTGTTACGCACCTGGTCTTCAGTGCTACACACAAGATGGGTGGCCGCAGTATTATTTAACACTGCGTTACGCACCCAGGGTTTAGTGCTACACACCTGGGCCGATGTTACGCACAGACACATCAGAGTGTCTACGAACTGCCTGTTACGCACCTATGCTATGCTCATGAATGTTATGAATATAATTCGTAACGAATATAACAAATATAATTATTAAATAGTCAATTAAGGATTATGTCTGTAGTCATTGAGTTAGTGAAAGGGCATGTCTAAGAGACATGCCTAGTCATGAAAGGTCACCTGCGTAGGTATATAAGCAGGGCCTCATTGTAACATTTTATCATCTATCTATCTCATATCTTTTATAATACAATATTTGTATCCTCATGGATATCTTTGTATTCCAAGTGTTTTGGAGTATTTTAACTTGAGAAGGAAATTTTTTCGCTTCATTTGGTATTGGAGCAGTTTGAGCCTTCGGCCGCTTAAGCACTGCATAGAGCCATGCTCTTCAATCCAGGTCTTTGACCATAAAAATCATCAACTTTGTTGTCGTCGTGACTGAAGCATTCGCTTCATTTGGTATGAAGCATTTTGCTACCAATCTTGGAGTTTCTCCATTTTCACCACTAGGCCTTTGGCCATAATTAAAAAAAGGGAAAAAACAAACCAGAGAATTTTTGAAAAGAAATATAAAAAAAAGGGGAGAATAATTTATATAAAAAAATTGAAGAAATATTAAAAAAGGAAGAATTTATATTAAAAAAAAAGAGAGAGGGAAGAGTCAAATATCTCGAAAAAAAATAAAAATAAAAGAAAAAAATGAGATATATATAGAGAAGTACATATATGTACATACCAAGACAATTTAAAAATAAAAAGGAAAAACAAAGAAGGAAGAGTAGGTAAGGTTATGAGCTTTGAGGAAAAAGCTTTTGAAGGAAGGAGCAATGTTATGAATATAATTCATAACGAATATAACAAATATAATTATTAAAGAGTCAATTAAGGATTATGTAAGTAGTCATTAAGTTTGTGAAAGGGCATTTCTAAGAGACATGCCCAATCATGAAAGGTCACTTGCGTAGTTATATAAGTAGGGCCTCATTGTAAAATTTTATCATCTATCTATCTCATATCTTTTATAATATTTGTATCCTCATGGATATCTTTGTATTCCAAGTGTTTTAGAGTATTTTAACTTGAGAAGGAACTTTGTTCGCTTCACTGAAGCCCGACATCCCGTCTCCTGCCTATTATGCACCAGTGTTATGCACCTATGCTATGCTCCTGAAGCCCGACTGACCCTTCTCCTGCCTATTACACACCAGCATTACACACCTATGCTACGCTCCTAAAGCCCGACTGGCCCGTCTCCTGCCTGTTATGCACCAGTGTTACGCACCCGCGCTACGTACTGACGCTACACACCGGTGTTATGCACAGACATAGTTTCTCTAAAATTGCTAAAGGGACTCAAAATTTTG